>SJYT01026918.1:226592-337905 GCA_006410635.1 Cephalophus harveyi | reverse complement strand
ATTGAGTGCAGCACTTTCACAGCATCATCTTTCAGGATTTGAAACAGCTCAACTGGAATTCCATCACCTCCACTAGCTTTGTTCGTAGTGATGCTTTCTAAGGCCCACTTGACTTCACATTCCAAGATGTCTGGCTCTAGATTAGTGATCACATCATCATGATTATCTGGGTCTTGAAGATCTTTTTTGTACAGTTCTTCCATGTATTCTTGCCACCTCTTCTTAATACCTTCTGCTTCTGTTAGGTCCAGACCATTTCTGTCCTTTATCAAGCCCATCCTTGCATGAAATGTTCCCTTTGTATCTCTAATTTTCTTGAAGAGATCTCTAGTCTTTCCCATTCTGTTGTTTTCCTCTATTTCTTTGCATTGATCGCTGAAGAAGGCTTTCTTATCTCTTCTTGCTATTCTTTGGAACTCTGCATTCAGGTGCTTATATCTAGAAAATTACTAGACCTAATCAATATAGTAAAGTTGCAGGATATAAAATTAATACACAGAAATTCCTTGCATTCCTATACACTAACAATGAAAAAACAGAAAGAGAAATTAAGGAAACAATCCCATTCACCATTGCCACAAAAAGAATAAAATACTTAGGAATTAATTTACCTAAATAAACAAAAGACCTATATATAGAGAACTATGAAACTATAAAACACTTTTGAAAGAAAGCAAAGATGGCACAAATAGATGGGGAAATATACCATGTTCGTGGATTGGAAGAATCAATATAGTGAAATGAGTATACCACCCAAAGCAATCTATAGATTCAGCACAATCCCTATCAAACTACCAATGGTATCTGTCACAGAACTAGAACAAATAATTTCACAACTTGTATGGAAACACATAAAACCTTGAATAGCCAAAGTAACCTTGAGAAAGAAGAATGGAACTGAAGGAATCAACCTTCCTGACTTCAGACTATACTACAAACCTACAGCCATCAAGAAAGTATGGTACTGGCACAAAAACAGAAATATAGATCAATGGAACAAAATAGAAAGCCCAGTGATAAATCCACACACCTATGGACACCTTATCTTTGACAAAGGAGGCAAATATACAATAGAGAAAAGACAATCTCTTTAACAAGTAGTTTTGGGAAAATTGGTCAATCATGTGTAAAAGAATCAAACTTGAACGCTTTCTAATACCATACACAAAAATGAACTCAAAATGGATTAAAAATCTAAATATAAGACCAGAAACTATAAAACTCTCAGAGGAAAACATAATCAGAACACCCTTTGACATAAATCACAGCAAGATCATCTATGACCCACCTCCCAGAGTAATGAAAATAAAAACAAATGGGACCTAGTTAAATTTAAAAGCTTTTGCACAATGAAGGAAACTATAAGCAAGGTGAAAAGGCAGCCTTCAGAATGGGAGAAAATAAGAGCAAATGAGACAACTGACAAAGATTTTATCTCCAAAATATACAAGCAGCTCATGCAGCTCAGCACCAGAAAAATGAACAACCCAATCAAAAAGTAGGTCAAAGAACTAAACAGACATTTCTCCAAAGAAGACATACAGATGGCTAATAAACACATGAAAAGATGCTCAACATCACTATTAGATGAATTCAAATCAAAACCACATGAAGTATCATTTCATACTTGCCAGAACTGTTGCCATCAAAAAGTCTACAAACAATAAATGCTGGAGCGGGTATGGAGAAAAGGGAAACCTTTTGCATTGCTAGTGGGAATGCAAACTGATACAGCCACTGTGAATCCACTGTGGATTTATCACAGCCATGGTATGTAGATTCCTTTAAAAAAAAAAAAAACTGGAAATGGAACTGCCATACAACCCAGCAATTCCAATGCTGGGCCTACACCTTGAGGAAACCAGAAATGAAAGAGACACATGTACCCCAATGTTCACTGCAGCACTGTTTACAATAGCTAGGACATGGAAGCAACCTAAATGTCCATTGGCAGATGAACAGATAAGGAAGTTGTGGCATATATACACAATGGAATATTACTCAGCCATAAAAGGAATACATTTGAGTCAGTTCTATTGCGGTGGATGAAACTGGAGCCTATTATAGAGAGTGAAGTAAGTCAGAAAGAGAAACATCAATACAGTATACTAATGCATATATATGGAATTTAGAAAGACAGTAATGACAATCCTATATGCAAGGCAGCAAAAGAGACATTGATATCAAGAACAGACTTTTGGACTATGTGGGTGAGGGCAATGGTGGGATGATTTGAGAGCATAGCATTGAAACATGTATGTTACTATATGTGAAACAGATGACCAGTGCAAGTTCGATGCATGAAGCAGGGCACTCAAAGTCGGTGCTCTGGGACAATCCAGAGGGATGGAGTGAGGAGGGAGTGGGAAGGAGTGTCAGGATAGTGGGACACATGTGCACTGGTGGCTGATTCATGTTGATGTATGGCAAAAAACACCACAATATTGTAAAGTAATTATCCTCCAATTAAAATTAATTTAAAAAATAGTTGAATTCAACAACACCATAAATCAACTATACAAAACAGACACCTATAGACTTTATCCAACAACAGCATATTATATAGTTTTGTCATCTACATAGGAAATATTCACCAAAATAGACCACTTCTAGTTTATAAAAAACACTTTGATTTGAAAAAATGGAAATCATACAGTATCTGCACTCAGACCACAGTAGAATTAAACTAGAAAAGAATACAGAAAAATAACTAGAAAATCCCCCAGATACTTGGAGGTTAAACACAGTTCTAAATAGCATGAGTCAAGTAAAAAGTTTTGAAAGAATTTGTTAAAATTTTCAACTAAAAGAAAATAAAATAAAACTTACCAAAATCTGTATGTGCAGCAAAACCAGTGTTTAGAGAAAGCAAAATTTTTAGTCTTGAATACATACACTAGTAAAGAATACAGATCTGAAATTAATAAACTAAGGTTCCACTTAGGACACTAGAAAAATTCAGTTCCATTCAGTCGCTCAGTCATGTCCGACTCTTTGCGACCCCATGAATTGCAGCATGCCAGGTCTCCCTGTGTATCACCAACTCCCGGACTCACTCAGACTCACGTCCATTGAGTCAGTGATGCCAACCAGCCATCTCATCCTCTGTCATCCCCTTCTCCTCCTGCCCCCAATCCCTCCCAGCATCAGAGTCTTTTCCAATGAGTCAACTCTTCGCATCAGGTGGCCAAAGTACTGGAGTTTGAATTTAGCATCATTCCTTCCAAAGAATACCCAGGACTGATCTTTAGAATGGACTGGTTGGACCTCCTTGAAGTCCAAGGAACTCTCAAGAGTCTTCTCCAACACCACAGTTCAAAACCATCAATTCTTCAACGCTCAGCTTTCTTCACAGTCCAATTCTCATATCCATACATGACCACTGGAAAAAACCATAGCCTTGACTAGATGGACCTTTGTTGGCAAAGTAATATCTCTGCTTTTGAATAGGTTATCAAGGTTGGTCATAACTTTCCTTCCAAGGAGTAAGCGTCTTTTAATTTCATGCCTGCAATCACCATCTGCAGTGATTTTGGAGACCACAAAAATAAAGCTTGACACTGTTTCCACTGTTTCCCCATCTATTTCCCAAGAAGTGATGCGACCAAATGCCATGATCTTAGTTTTCTGATGTTGAGCTTTAAGCCAACTTTTTCACTCTCTTCTTTCACTTTCATCAAGAAGCTTTTTAGCTCCTCTTCACTTTCTGCCATAAGGGTGGTGTCATCTGCATATCTGAGGTTACTGATATTTCCCCCAGCAATCTTGATTCCAGCTTGTGCTTCTTCCAGTCCAGCGTTTCTCATGATGTACTCTGCATAGAAGTTAAATAAGCAGGGTGACAATATACAGCCTTGATGTATGCCTTTCCTATTTGGAACTGGTCCGTTGTTCCATGTCCAGTTCTAACTGTTGCTTCCTGACCTGCATACAGGTTTCTGAAGAGGCAGGTCAGATGGTCTGGGATTCCCATCTTTTCAGAATTTTCCACAGTTTATTGTGATCCACACAGTCAAAGCCTTTGGCATAGTCAATAAAGCAGATATAGATGTTTTTCTGGAACTCTCTTGCTTTTTCCATGATCCAGCAGATGTTGGCAATTTGATCTCTGGTTCCTCTGCCTTTTCTAAAACCAGCTTGAACATCTGGAAGTTTACGGTTCACGTATTGCTGAAGCCTGGCTTGNCACACAGTCAAAGGCTTTGGCATAGTCAATAAAGCAGAAGTAGATGTTTTTCTGGAACTCTCTTGCTTTTTCCATGATCCAGCAGATGTTGGCAATTTGATCTCTGGTTCCTCTGCCTTTTCTAAAACCAGCTTGAACATCTGGAAGTTTACGGTTCACGTATTGCTGAAGCCTGGCTTGGAGAATATTGAGCATTACTTTACTAGCATGTGAGATGAGTGCAACTGTGCAGTAGTTTGAGCATTCTTTGGCGTTGCCTTTCTTTGGGATTGGAATGAAAACTGACCTTTTCCAGTCCTATGGCCACTGCTGAGTTTTCCAAATTTGCTGGCAGATTGAGTGCAGCTCTTTCACAGCATCATCTTTCAGGCTTTGAAATAGCTCAACTGGAATTCCATCATCTCCAGTAGCTTTGTTTGTAGTAATGCTTTCTGAGGCCCACTTGACTTCACATTCCAGAATGTCTGGCTCTATGTGAGTAATCACACCATCGTGATTATCTGGGTCGTGAAGATCTTTTTTGTACAGTTCTTCTGTGTATTCTTGCCACTTCTTCTTAATATCTTCTGCTTCTGTTAGGTCCATACCATTTCTGTTTTTTATTGAGCCCATCTTTGCATGAAATGTTACCTTGATATCTCTGATTTTCATGAAGAGATCTCTAGTCTTTCACATTCTGTTCTTTTCCTCTATTTCTTTGCATTGATCGCTGAAGAAGGCTTTCTCATCTCTCCTTGCTATTCTTTCGAACTTGGCATTCAGATGCTTATATCTTTCCTTTTCTCCTTGGCTTTTCACTTCTCTTCTTTTCACAGCTATTTGTAAGGCCTCCTCAAACACCCATTTTGCTTTTTTGCATTTCTTTTCCATGGGGATGGTCTTGATCCCTGTCTCCTGTACAATGTCACGAACCTTATTCCATAGTTCATCAGGCACTCTATCTATCAGATCTAGGCCCTGAAATCTAATTCTCACTTCCATTGTATAATCATAAGGGATTTGATTTAGGTCATACCTGAATGGTTTAGCGGTTTTCCCTACTTTCTTCAATTTAAGTCTGAATTTGGCAATAAGGAGTTCATGATCTGAGCCACAGTCAGCTCCCAGTTTTGTTTTTGCTGACTGTATAGAGCTTCTCCATCTTTGGATGCAAAGAATATAATCAATCTGATTTCATTGTTGACCATCTGGTGATGTCCATGTGTAGGGTCTTCTTTTGTGTTGTTGGAAGAGGGTGTTTGCTATGACCAGTGCATTTTCTTGGCAAAACTATATTAGCCTTTGCCCTGCTTCATTCTGTATTCCAAGGCCAAATTTACCTGTTACTCCAGGTGTTTCTTGACTTCCTACTTTTGCATTCCAGTCCCCTATAATGAAAATGATATGTTTTTTGAGTCTTAGTTCTAAAAGGTCTTGTGAGTCTTCATAGAACCATTCAACTTCAGCTTCTTCACTATTACTGGTTGGGGCATAGACTTGGATTACCGTGATATTGAAACGAATAACGTGATATTGAAAACGAACAGAGATCATTCTGTCACTTTTGAGATTGCATCCAAGTACTGCATTTCAGACTCTTTTGTTGACCATGATGGCGACTCCATTTCTTTTAAGGGATTCCTGCCTGCAGTAGTAGATATAATGGTCATCTGAGTTAAATTCACCCATTCCAGTCCATTTTAGTTTGCTGATTCCTAGAATGTCGACGTTCACCCTTGCCATCTCCTGTTTGACCACTTCCAGTTTGCCTTGATTCATGTACCTAACATTCCAGGTTCCCTATGCAATATTGTTCTTTACTCATCAGACCTTGCTTCTATCACCAGTCACATCCACAACTGGGTATTGTTTTTGCTTTGGCTCCATCCCTCCATTCTTTCTGGAGTTATTTCTCCACTGATCTCCAGTAGCATATTGGGCACCTACTGATCTGGGGAGTTCCTCTTTCAGTATCCTATAATTTTGCCTTTTCATACTGTTCATGGTGTTCTCAAGGCAAGAATACTGAAGTGGTTTGCTATTCCCTTCTCCAGTGGACCACATTCTGTCAGACCTCTCCACCATGACCCGCCCATCTTGGGTGGCCCACACAGCATGGCTTAGTTTCATTGAGTTAGTCAAGGCTGTGCCATGTGCTCAAGTTGACTAGTTTTCTGTGATTATGGTTTCAGTGCATCTTCCCTCTGATGCTTTCTTGCAGCACCTACCATCTTGGGTTTCTCTTACCTTGGGCGTGGGGTATCTCTTCACGGCTGCTCCAGTAAAGCACAGCCACTGCTCCTTACCTTGGACGAAGGGTATCTCCTCCCGGCCAACCCTCCTGACCTTGAACATGCAAATTAAATCCAAAGTAAGCAGAAGAAAAGATATAATAAAAAAGAGTCAAAATCAGTGAAATTAAAAACAGAAAATCACTAGAAAACAACAAAAAAACTGGCTCATTGAAAGGTTTAATAAAATCAACAAGCCACTAACTAGACTAAGGAAACCAGGACACACAGTATACATCAGAAATGAAAAGGGGGAACATCACTACAGATTCCATAGACTTTAAAAGGATATTAAAGGAATATTATGAACAACTTTATATCCACAAATGTGAATAAATTAAATGGAGCAATTCCTTTAAAGATATAATTTGCCAAATCCATAAAGAAAAGTTAGACGATCTAAAATGGACTATAGGTAGCATATAGTCAATATCAAAGAAACTAAACCAATATTTGATAACCTTCCAGAACAAAACCAACCAGGCCAAGGTAGCAGGTTCCCTGGTGAATTCTGCCAAACACTTATGGAAAGATTTATACCAATTCTCAATAATCTCTTCTAGAAGTTATGACCAGGAAAAATACTTTTAAACTCATCTTATGAAGCAGGCATTACCCTAATTTCAAACTAAAACAAAGACATTACCAAAAAAAAAAAAAGCTCAAAGCAACAAAAACTATAGACCAATGTCTCTCATGAACATAGATGTAAAATCCTCAACATAATATTAGCAAATTGAATCTAGCAACGTATTAAGAGACTAGTCAAGGCTATGGTTTTTCCAGTGTTCATGTATGGATGCAAGAGTTGGACTGTGAAGAAAGCTGAGCACCGAAGAATTGATGCTTTTGAACTGTGGTGTTGGAGAAGACTCTGGAGAGTCCCTTGGACTGCAAGGAGATCCAACCAGTCCATTCTGAAGGAGATCAGCCCTGGGATTTCTTTGGAAGAAATGATGCTAAAGCTGAAACTCCAGTACTTTGGCCACCTCATGTGAAGACTTGACTCATTGGAAAAGACTGATGCTGGGAGGGATTGGGGGCAGGAGAAAGAGGGGACGACCGAGGATGAGATGGCTGGATGGCATCACCAACTCGATGGATGTGAGTCTGAGTGAACTCCAGGAGTTGGTGATGGACAGGGAGGCCTGGCATGCTGCAAATCACGGGATCACAGAGTCGGACATGACTGAGCGACTGAACTGAACTGAATGATCAAATGGGATTTATTCTAAGTATACCATGATTGCTCTATATTTGAAAATCAATTAATGTAACCCATTATATAAACAGGCTAAAAAAATAAAATTATATGATCAATGGGTGCATAAAAATTCATGTGACAAAATCCAATCTCCACTCATGATAAAAAACAAAAAACACTCAGAAAACTAGGAATAAAAAGGAACTTCCTCACCTTGATAAATAATACTTATAATAAAAACCTACAGGAATCATATTTGATGAGAAACTTGAAGCTTTCCCACTAAGATCAGGTTTAAGGTAAGGATGTCCCATTTCACAACTCCTTTTCAACATTAAAATGGAAGTTCTAGCTAAGGCTATAAGAAAACAAACAAAAAAAAAAGCATGCAGCTTGGGAATGAACAAACAAATTTATCTTTTTCTCAGATAACATGATCACCTTGGTAAAAAAAAGTCTTAAAGAACTGACAAAATCACCTGCAAGTAATAAATAGTTATAGCAAGATTTTCAGATACAAGTTGAATATACAAAAGTCAATTGCTTCCTACATACCAGCAATAAATAACTGGAATTTGAATTTTAAAACACATTACCATATACATTAGCATCCAAAGAAATGAAATATTTGAGTTTATACTCAACAAAATATGTTATACTAACATATTGTTATATACTAACATTTTGTTATACTAACAAAATATGTATGAGTCCTATATGAGGAAAACTATTAAACTTAGATGAAATATACCAAAGAACTAAATAAATGGAAGACAGTCTATATTCATGGATAGACAGACACAGTATTTTCAAGATGTCAATTCTTCCCTCCTTGATTTACAGATTGATTCCCAGTCAAAATCCCAGCAAATTACTTTAGCGATATCAACAAACTAATCCTAGGGTCTATATAGAGACAAAAGATCCAGAATATCCAACTCAGTCTTAAAAGAGAAGAGCAAAGCTGGAGGACTAACACTATCCAACTTCAAAATTTACTATAAAGCTATAGTACTCAAGTCAGTGTGGTATTGGGGAAAAAAAAGAAACAGATAAATGAAACAGAACAGAGAACCCAGAATAGACCCACATAAAAATAGTCAACTAATCTCTGACGAAGTAGCTAATCAACACAATAGAGCAAAGATAGTCTTTTCTGTAAATGGTATTGAAATAACTGGACACACACACACACAAATCTAGACACAGACCTTACACCATACACAAAATAATAAACTCAAAATGGATAATAGACCTAGGTGTAAAACAAAAAGCTATAAAATTCCTACAAGATAACAAACTATGTTGCTACAATGGTAGATTAATGTCACTAAATATTTGTCAAAACCCATGAGATATACTTGGATAGCAAGGAGATCAAACCAGTCAGTCCTAAAGGAAATCAATCGTGAATGCTGAAGTTGAAGCTGCAAAACTTTGGCCACCTGATGCAAAGAAATGACTCGTTGGAAAAGACCCTGATGCTGGGAAAGACTGATGGTAGGATAAGGGGTGACAGAGGATGATATGTTTGGATGGCATCACGAACTCAGTGGGGACGAGTTTGAGTAAATTCTGGAGATAGTGAAAAACAGGGAAGCCTAGTGTGCTGCAGTCTGTGGAGTCACAAAGAGTTGGACATGACTTAGTGACTGAAAAACAATAAGATATACAACACCAAGAGAGGACTCTAATATAAACTGTGGACTTTGATAATAACATGCCCTTGTAGTTCACTGATTGGATCATGTGGTATTGGGATGTTGATGGTGGGGTAAAGTATGAATTTGTAGGGAAAGGGAGTATATGGGGTATCTCCACACTTCTCAGTTTTGCTGTGACCCTAAAGCTGATTTTATAAAATAAAGTTTATTAATAAAAGAAAACATTTTAATTTACATAACTTTTTAAAAGATCCTCTAATGAATGTAACGTTAGTAGGCAAAGTTTTGAGAAGAAATATGATATTGGCATAGACTTAAAATATCTCCCCCAATATCTCTCAGTTGAAAAGGAAAACCTAGTAACTTTCTGGTGAAGAAAAACAGCAAATTCTACCTTAATCAAATTATCAAGATTAGTATCATCAGTAATAAGACATCAACATTGTACTCCCTGATTGGATGAAATGAGAAAGACAACACATTACTTCTATAGTATGTTTGCTTAAATGCTTATAATTTCACTCTGATCTTGAGGAAACATCAAACAAACTCAATTTGGGACACATTCTATATAATAACCAGTCATTCCTCATTAAAAGTGTCAAGGCTATGAAAGAAAAGGAAAGAGAGAAAATATCAAAGGAAGCACAACTAAATGTGTTGTGGGATCCTTGACTGAATCCTGGAGCAGGAAAAGAGCATGAAGGGAAAAAAAAAAAAAAAAAATGCAGCCTACCAGGCTCCTCCATCCATGGGATTTTCCAGGCAAGAGTACTGGAGTGGGGTGCCATTGCCTTCTCCCTGTTAGCAGCAGTGTGCCAATATTAATTTCCTGATTTTGTTCCTTGTATTACCATTACGTAAGTTGTTAAAAGTAGAGGAAGCTAAGGGAAACTGGTTGGAAGGATATATGTTAACTCTCTGTTCTATTTTTTCAATCTTTCTGTAAATTTTAAATTCTTTCAAAATAAAAAAGAATTTTAAACACCTGTTTGTTATTGTTTGTTTTCAGTTTCTCTTGTTTAAGAGTATCAGCTGTTCTGGGTAGGGTTTCTCTGATCATCTCATCCACCATATTCCCAAATTTGAAAGCCAAGACTTAACATTTTAAAGACATATTTATCATCTTTCTCTCCCAAGCCTATTTTGGGATATCCTTTGCCTGCTATAATTTAAGAACACATTCTTTTTCTACATTTTATATCTCCTACAGAATCCATCTTAATTTTAGCTTCTGAAGCTTATTCTGCTATTCTTTTATACATTATTTACCTGAATCACAGAATCAGGTGCTAACTTCATTAGAAATGGGGTTAGACAATCAAGACCAACAATTCAGTTTGATTACTTAAACCTGTGTTGGCCTTAGCAAGACCCTTAGCCCCTATGAATGAAGATAATAATAATGCTAGTACCTGGACTCATATCTCTAAAATTATGAGAACCAGCTTTCTCTTTTCCCCCGGATTCCCTGACATCATTTTCTCTGCATTTTTTCCCATTTCTCTAATTTTTCCCTCCCAATCTCTTGTTCCTCAGCCTACTACTTAAAAAACAGTCTTTTCAAAGGTTTCATCCCCTTTACTCTTAAAAAAATGTGCATTTTCTTTTCCTTGGCCATTAACTCCCTCTCCAGGCTTCAACTAATCAATTTACTAATGACTCCAAAATTCATGCCTACTTTCTTAGATCTTGCTCCCAGCCTTCACATTTATATATTCAAGCACCTTCTGGTTATCCCCATTTGGCTGTATCATAAGTGTTTCAATCAAAACATGTTCTAAACTGAACTTTTTATGGCTCTCAAAAATTTAACTCTCCAGTATCTTTACTGTTGAACATAAGGGACTGCTTAATTAAACAGTGAAAATATCCATAGAATACAATGCAACCATTTTAATCAATGAACAGATAAATATTTACTAATGTGGAAGATACTGTCACCATATTGTTCATTTTTAAAAGCAAGCTAAAAAACAATATGTGTAATATGCTTTATTTACAGAACAAATTTGAACACGTCTCTCTCCAGACTAATTACTTTAAATGACACTCTATAATCCACAAAATAAATCCTGACAAAAAATTAAAAGGTCTCATAATGAAGGCCCTATTTCTCTCTCTAGATTCCTCTACACACACACACACACACACACACTTTTCAGTACTGAAATATGACCCAAGAATAGTATGCTACTGCTACTGCTAAGTCACTTCAGTCGTGTCCGACTCTGTGCGACCCCATAGACGGCAGCCCACCAGGCTCCGCCGTCCCTAGGATTCTCCAGGCAAGAACACTGGAGTGGGTTGCCATTTCCTTCTCCAATGCACGAAAGTGAAAAGTGAAAGGGAAGTTGCTCAGTCGTATCTGACTCTTAGCGACCCCATGGACCACAGCCTACCAGGCTCCTTCATTCATAGGATTTTCCAGGCAAGAGTACTGGAGTGGGGTGCCATTGCCTTCTCCGAGAATAGTATGCTACTTCATTCATATGCATATTTGCATACTTCATCTCAGAATAGTTTTTCTCTCTGGTAACCTCTGAAGCCTTCACTGGGTCCAACTCCCTGGGACCCATTTTCTCCAAATAGGATTAATTATTTTTCTGTACTATTTTTGTGCCTTGTCTTTATAGCTACTAGTGCATCAGTTCAGTTCAGTCACTCAGACGTGTCTAACTCTTTGTGACCCCATGGACTGCACTATGCCAGGCTTCCCTGTCCATCACCAATTCCCGGAGCTTACTCAAACTCACGTCCATCGAGTCAATGACACCATCCAACCATCTCATCCTCTGTCATCCCTTTCTCCTCTTGCCTTCAGTCTTTCCCAGCATCAGGGTCTTTTCCAATGAGTCAGTTCTTCACATCAGGTGGCAAAAATATTGGAGCTTCGGCTTTAGCATCAGTCCTTGCAGTGAACATTCAGGACTGATTTCTTTTAGGATTGACTGGTTGGATCTCCTTGCAGTCCAAGGGACCTCAAGAGTCTTCTCCAACAGCAGAGTTCAAAAGCATCAGTTATCTGGCACAAGCTTTCTTTATAGTCCTGCTNGTCAGTTCTTCACATCAGGTGGCAAAAATATTGGAGCTTCGGCTTTAGCATCAGTCCTTGCAGTGAACATTCAGGACTGATTTCTTTTAGGATTGACTGGTTGGATCTCCTTGCAGTCCAAGGGACCTCAAGAGTCTTCTCCAACAGCAGAGTTCAAAAGCATCAGTTATCTGGCACAAGCTTTCTTTATAGTCCTGCTCTCACATCTGTACATGACTATTGGAAAAACCATAGCTTTGACTAGGTGGATCTTTGTTGGCAAAGTAATGTCTCTACTTTTTAATATTTTGTCTAGGTTGGTCATAGCTTTTGTTCCAAGGGGCAACTGTCTTTTAATTTCATGGCTGCAGTCACCATCTGCAGTAATTTTGGAGCCCCCCAAAATAAAGTCTGTCAGTGTTTCCATTGTTTCCCCATCTATTTGCCATGAAGTGATGGGACCGGATGCCGTGATCTTAGTTTTCTGAATGTTGAGCTTTAAGCCAACTTTTTCGCTCTCCTCTTTCACTTTCATCAAGAGGCTCTTTAGTTCCTCACTTTCTGCCATAAGGGTGATGTCATCTGCTTATCTGAGGTTATTGATATTTCTCCTGGCAATCTTAATTCCAGTTTGTGCTCCATCCAGCCCAGCGTTTCACATGATGTACTCTGCATATAAGTTAAATAAGCAGGGTGACAATATACAGCCTTGACATACTCCTTTCCTGATTTGGAACCAGTCTGTTGTTCCCTATCCAGTTCTAACTGTTGCTTCCTGACCTGCATATAGGTTTCTCAGGAGGCAGATCAGGTGGTCTGGTATTCCCATCTCTTTCAGAATTTTCCACAGTTTGTTGTGATCCACACAATCAAAGGCTTTAGCATAGTCAATAAAGCAAAAGTAGATGTTTTTCTGGAATCCTCTTGCTTTTCCTACGATCCAACGGATGTTGACAATTTGATCTCTGGCTCCTCTGCCTTTTCTAAATCCAGCTTGAACATCTGGAAGTTTATGATTCATGTATTGTTGAAGCCTGTCTTGATTTTGAGGATTTTGAGCATTACTTTTGTAGTGTGTGAGATGTGTGCAATTGTGTGGTAGTTTGAACATTCTTGGCATTGCCTTTCTTTGGGATTGGAATGAAAACTGACCTTTTCAGTTTTCCAAATTTGCTGGCATATTGAGTGAAGCACTTTCACAGCATCATCTTTTAGGATTTGAATTAGCTCAACTGGAATTCCATCACCTCCACTAACTTTATTCAGAGTGATGCTTCCTAAGGCCCACTTGACTTCTCATTCCAGGATATCTGACTCTAGGTGAGTGATCACACCATCATGGTTAATTGGGTCATGATGATCTTTTTTGTACCGTTCTGTGTATTCTAGTCACCTCTTCTTAGTATCTTCCTCTTCTGTTAGGTCCATTCCATTTCTGTCCTTTATTGTGCCCATCTTTGCGTGAAATGTTCCCTTGGTATCTTTAATTTTCTTGAAGAGATCTCTAGTCTTTCCCATTTTGTTGTTTTCCTCTATTTCTTCGCATTTATCACTGAAGAAGGCTTTCTTATCCCTCCTTGCTATTCTTTGGAACTCTGCATTCAAATGGATATATCTTTTCTTATCTCCTTTGCCTTTCACTTCTCTTCTCTTCTCGGTCATGTAAGGCCTCCTCAGACAACCATTTTGCCTTTTTGCATTTCTTTTTCTTGTGGATGATCTTGATCACTGTCTCCTGTACAATGTCAGGAACCTCTGTCCATAGTTCTTCAGGCACTGTATCAGATCTAATCCCTTGAATCTATTTGTCACTAGTGCATAGTCTATAACTATTTCCTTAAATGTCAGTTCATCTTAAATGACCATAGGCTTCTTGAAGATGAAGAACTGATCAATTCACCTTTTGTAACTTCTCTACCCATCCTCATGACTCAATCACATTAGTCACAATGTAAATATTGTGAAACTGAAATTAGAATGCATATGAAAGTACATAGCAAATCACAAATAGAATGCTCTGAAATTAAAACATGGTATTACTGTTAAATTCATACTGTAACAGCTGACATTTTAATCAGATTACAAAGAACAAATTCTTCCAAAAAGGGCTTTTTACTTAGATCAGCAAAATTTAGGTGTCCACATCTTGAACCTAATAGTAAAGTATGTAAGATCCCCTTAGACCAGATGTCTATATATAAAAATACAGAATAAAAGAGAGGCACCATCTTCCAAAACTTTATAAAATGCAACAAAATAATTTACTGGGAAATATTTGACCCAGACTCTGTAATGAAAACTTTATGGTTTTTACTCTACCCTTTTACATTTCTTGAGTTTCCCCAAGCCTTATCAACCTTTGAACACAAATCAAATCGTAACAATAGTAGCAACTCAGTATACTGGCTTATATACCCACCTGCCTAAGACTTTCTCTCTCCCATAACACTTGGGATTCTTGTGAACTGACTCACATGCACTCCAGAAAAAGGATACAGTAGAAGAATGATATGAAAAGGTGAGTTTTTAAATTCATTATCTAAGACCAAAAAAGAAAAAAAGGTGCAAAGTCAAATATCCTTAAAAGCCTATGTGTATCACCCATAATTAGATAAATGCAAATCAAAACTACAATGAGATATCACCTCACACCAGACAGGATGGCCATAATCAAAAATCCACAAACACAAGTGCTGGAGAGGGTGTGGAGAAAAGGAAACCCTCCTGCATTGCTGGTAGGAATGTAAACTGATACAGTCACTATGGAAGACAGTATAGAGATTGCTTAAAATACTAGGAATAAAACCACCAGACAACCCAGCAATTTCACTTCTAGGCATATACCCTGAAGAAACTGAAACTGAAAAATCTACATTTACCCCAATGTTCACTGCAGCACTATTTACACTAGCTAAGACACAGAAGCAACCCAGATTATTGACATATGAATGGATAAAGAAGCTGTGGTACATATATACCATGGAATACTACTCAGCCATAAAAAGGAATGCATTTGAGTCAGTTCTAATGAGGTGGATGAACCTAGAGCCTATTATACCAAGTGAAGTAAGTCACAAAGAGAAAAACAAATATTGTATATTAACACATATATATGGAATTTAGAAGGATGGTACTGATGACCCTCTTCATAGAGCAGCAGTGGAGATGCAGACATAGAGAAGAGACAAACGAACAAGGGTGGGGGAGAAGAAGAGGGTGAGATGAAAGGAAAGTAAAATGGAAGCATATACACTAACATATGTGAATAGATAGCCAGTGGGAATTTGCTGTATGACTCACGGAACTCAAACTGGGGCTCTGTAATAACCTAGAGGGGTGGGAATGGGCAGGATATGGGAGGGAGATTCAAGAGGGAGGGGACATATGTATACCTATGGTTAATTCATGTTAATTATGACAGAAATCAAACCATTTTTGTAAAGCAATCATAAATCAAAAATAAATATTTTTTAAAGTCTATGTGTATTTTCCACTATCGTCATGGTTTTGCATATATAACATATATACAAATATGCTCACACACAAAATAGTGTAATGTTTATTATAATGTTCAATATATAATCCCAAAGAGATAATATATTCAGAAATCATCTCTCAAGGATATCTCTGCTTGGAATACTTCAACAAATTAATGAAGATTCTATTTTTTTGGCCCTTCTTGTTCATCCTCATCATTCCATCATTTTCCATAGATGACTTTATGAGTCCATCTTACTCTTCCTAAGCTTTTATCTAAATTTTTCCTGTAAGGCCTGGAGTATAGCCCAGTTGCCTGGCAGATGTTTGATTTCTTTGCCATTGATCAAGGAAACCCTTAAATCTTTCTCACATTTCTAAAATAGGTTTCAAACTTTCAATGATTTGAAAGTGTGCTGATTTGACTGACTCCATTCACTGCCTGTGGGCTTAAGCTTATAAAGTAAAATGGCAAGCTCACACTGGGCACTATTTAAATCTGCATCTTCTGTTTTATCTTCTGATCAATATTTTGAAATCCAACTAAGTTAAATGCATGCATAATGTGACCTTGCTATTACTTGCTTTCATATCAGTCTTGAGTCTCTGGGCTCCTCAACAAGGAACTGGGAACAAGTTCCAACCCCAAGAGTTAAAGGAACTCTCTCTCTGCTGGCATAATGTGAATATCTCTTTAGTCAGTTGAGTCACTCAGTCGTGTCTGACACTTAAGACTACTGAAAAACCATAGCTTTGACTAGATGGATCTTTTTTGGCAAAGTAATGTCTCTGCTTTTTACTATACTGTCTAGGTTGGTCATAGCTTTTGTTCCAAGGAACAAGCATCTTTTAATTTCATAGGTGCAGACACCATCTGCAGTAATTTTGGAGCCCAAGAAAATAAAGTCTGTCACTGTTTCCATTGTTTCCCCATCTATTTGCCATTAAGTGATGGGACCGGATGCTATGATCTTAGTTTTTTGAGTTTTAAGTTTAAGTTAGTTGAGTTTTAAGCCAGCTTTTTCACTCTCCTCTTTTACTTTTATCAAGAGACTCTTTCGTTTTTTGCTTTCTGCCATATGGGTGGTGTCATCTGTATATCTGAGGTTATTGATATTTCTCCCAGCAATCTTGATTCCAGCTTGTGCTTCGTGCTTCATCCAGCTCGGCATTTCACATATAGGTATAAGAACACTTCCTTAGGGATCCCAAAACACTCTTTTCCTAAGTTTGTTGTGTTCTAATTGTAATTGCTCACAAGAGTATCTTTGAGTCATGGATCTCTTTAACAGTTGATTTCTGTGAAAGAGTTTGCTTTCCTTAAATAAATTCTGCAAAGTCCTGACCATGACTAGATCCCTGCCTCTCCTGCACAAATGACTGCACTGTCTCTTCAGGGATGCAAGCCCAAACGCTTTGATGAGTAGAGTCCTTTCTTTAAATGGGAAGAGCTGAAATGGAACCCATTTGTACAGGGCCTTGAGACTTCCTGCACCTCACCTTTTGATCATCCCCAGGGGCTTCCTTTCCTTTATCATGCCAAGTGTGGTTTAGCAGATGGCGCTACTGGTAAAGAACCCACCTGCCAATGCAGGAGATGTAAGAGACACCAGTTTGGTCCCTCAGTCTGGAAGGTCTCCTGGAGGAGGACATGGCAACCCACTCTAGTATTCTTGCCTAGAAAATCCAATGGACAGAGGAGCCTGGCAGGCTACAGTTCATGGAGTCGCAAAGAGTTGGGCACGACTGAAGCAACATGGCACATGTTCAGATCAGTAGTAGCAGCTCAGAAGTTCATTAACAGGCTTACTAGTTATTCTCTTCTACCCAGAACCAAGTAGATTATATGAGTGCAATACAGAGCAGGGTTTCTGCTTCAATCACTATGAATATTAGAAACTACCGTTCTTGTAGAACCACCAGAGACCTCTCTCCTCTCTGCCAACCTAGATACAGCCTAGAGCACACCTTCCTTCAAGGCATACATTTATCCTCTTTAGGTTTTCATGAAATTTAGAATTTTAAGATGTTTTTGCTGCATTCTACTCTTCTGTGAACTGGTATGATTTGTTTCTCCATTTGTTTCTATGAAACTGTTTCTTTCCTTAAAAACAATTCACATGAAAATATACTTTACCAGCTTTTATTGCTTTCTGAAATTATTTATTTATATTTTAATTTATAAATATGCTACTGTTACTTAATGCCTATGGGCACATTCGCAAAACTGAAAACATAACTTAAAAAGTAAGATAAATATCATGCAACATGTGGTTTAGAATAAAAAAGAGAGCATTGTCTCTGCCTCTGTTAAACCCCTGTCATGCAAACATCTAAAAAAAACAAATGGATAGTATACTATGCCACCAAAGAAATGTCAGTGTTTCCTCAAATCAATATCATGAACCAGTTCAAGGGTGCAAAACTTCTACAAGTGTCAGGGTGATTACTTTGAAAACTCAACATTCGCAGTGCTAGAACCTAGACTTCTACAGTCTTCCATGTATTCTACCCCACAAAGCTTAATAATACAAATACTACTTGTAAATGACACATTCACCAGTGCTCAATAAAGAAATAGTTGTTTGCTTTCAACATGCATATCATTTTAATTCCCATCTCTTTTGCTTTCCTTGTATTATTCACCATTCCTGGAATCTCTCTCTCTTTTCTTCCTTCATCCTTGCTTGTGTTTTCTTTCTATCTAAGGAAACACTGATAGAAATTTTACTTTATGTTACTGTAGATGTTTGTGTGTGTTGGATAATTTGAAAAGTAGTGAAAAATACACCTCAATGTTTATTTGCCAACCTTTCTGATTCCAATGTACAAATTAAAAGCTATGAAATGAGCATTTAGAAAGCATAATTTTGTATAAAGTTTCTATGGATTATATCTCCTAATAAATTCTATAAAGAAGTCATACAGGCAGTTATCTGAAGATAAATACATATAGCTCTAAGAAAATATACATCTAATAGGTTTCCATAGAATCCTACATTAAGGAAAAAGTTAAATAAAATTTAGTAAGAATCTATTGAAGGCTACTATGTAATCAGCTATACCTGAAAGAAAGAACAGAAGAAGTTGAAAATTAGATTCTTTTCCTTGAAGGGCTTACAATTCTACTAGAGAAAAGGTAAACAATCCTCTCTGCTGCTGCTGCTGCTGCTGCTAAGTCACTTCAGTCATGTCCGACTCTGTGCGACCCCAAAGACAGCAGCCCACCAGGCTCCCCCGTCCCTGGGACTCTCCAGGCAAGAACACTGGAGTGGGTTGCCATTGCCTTCTCTCTACAGAGTATTAAACAGGTATATTTAACCATGGAGCCTGGCATGCAGTAATGTATTCATGCTCTAAAACATTTCACTTGAGAGAATGGGAGACCTTATCATTTATCCTCTAAATTATGAAAATTTTTATAGTTAAAGAGGTGCTATTAATTATCCTAGAACAGGCATAGACTAGGACTGTCTTAGCAAAATCTAGGTGTACAGCATGGAGTCAAGAATGTGGGCATCACAGTGCTGACCGCTCTGCTGAGGTTTCCTCTTGAGCAAGCATACTGCTTCCAAGATGTTTATCCATCAAGGCAGCCTAGAGTGTGGAGGAAGATGAAGGACAAGAGACCTAGAAGGGGTGGAAAGCACTTTGTTTTCCTTCTCCACTCTCTTCCTTCTATTATTTCTCTTTTGAATAGCCTAGTTCTTATGTATCTGTGATTGCTAGTCATACATGTTTTGGCCAGGATTATTCAAACTTTTCTAGCTACTCAGACATAAACTCTGTAATCAACATTTTCATGTATACTTCCTGCCTCATGCCACCCATCACCAACCACAGTGCCTTTCACAGATCAAGCACTCAATAGCTTTTGTTTGAATGAATGAGTGGACAAATGAGGCAACAGCTAGGCCTACAGACAGGAGAACAGAGCTTACAGATAACAACTATCTCTATCCTCCTCTACCTGCAGAGGAATATCCAAAGGAACAAGCAAATATCCTAGTATATGTGCCATTGTTGGCTTCCCCAACGCACATTTTGTTTTGAAGGAATAGATCTTGAAATATTTAATATAATTCAGTGGAAAATTTGGTTTCACACGTAGAATCCCATTTGTACTTCAACAGCATGTCTGTGCCTCCCTTCATTTAACAAAATCATTAGCAAGTATTTATTGATTACATACTATGTGCCAGTCGCTGTTTTAGATGCTTAGAGATACAGCAAAGAGCAAGATTTCAGAAGTCTCTGTCCTTGTGGATATCTCAGTTCATTCATTTGATAATCACATAGCAAGTCTTTGGTGAATTCATAATGATGAATGAGATGTGATTTCTGCCCTCCACAAAATTGTACTGTACCAGAGATACCTTTGAAGAATGCCAATAGCTAGTTCAGAAGAGAGAGTTAAAGAGCTCTAAGAGAAGCAAAGTCTAATGACAGGCTGGAAGACAAGAATATTTGAATGCAATAGGGTTAAAGCAGGCTGCAAGAGGAGAGTGGCATTCTCACTTTAAGCTCACATAACTCTACTACCTATATTAGTTATAAGGTTCTCTAAGTTTTTCAAGTACAGGAAAAAACTTTAATAATAATAGAAAATTAAGTGTCTATTTTATTTTCCTAAATACCAGTGTTAGTGCCTGGGCAGAATAATAATCTGCAAATTGAGTGCATATCAGGCACTGCTTGATGTGTGTCATATAATAAATTATGTAATCCTCCTGACAATCCTGTGAGGTTGGCAACTATTAACATATGCATGGTAATATGAGGAAACTGAGGCACAAAGAGGCTAAGTCACTTGTCCAAAGTCATACAGAGAACAGATGGCAGAGTTGAGATTCAAGCAAAGGCAGTCTCGCTCCTATATCTTTGTTCTCAATCCCTGTACTGTATTGCTTCTCTCTTAACCTGATGAAAATAATTTCTTCAAAGTTATTAATGAATGATAATGCCTTCATCTTCAGAAAAGACACAAGTGTACAATACCACTTAAAACTGCAACCTAGAGAAGTGACTAATATGTCATTTTGGGCCCTTTAAGTCATTGAGGGAAACATTTTAGGGGTATGAGATTTTTTTCATGCCTCATAAATTATCTACTTATCCCTAGATGTACTGTTGCCTTGAAAAAATTATCTGTTTAAATGAAGAAAGGTACTGAGAAAGGCAGAAGCTGAATGCTATAGTACAGACCTGAGGCCAGGCGAAAGTGGGTTTTCACTGTTGGGGAGGGGGGTTTGTGACCAAAATACCCACAGAATATAGTGAAAAGAAAGAAGAGAGAAGCATGGGCTATTTAAAGGGGTCTAGAAAAGTGCAGAAAGCATATCTGAACACATCATAACTTTGCTTAATATCTACCCTGAATACATATCATGCATGAAAATCAGCAAATGCTTATGTTACTTGTAGAGCCTTCTGCTATCCTTGGAAGAGTGCATCAGTCTTCCACTAGTGAGCTGTTAACACTTGAAGAACAGATTATTTACTGTATCTTGGTGAGATTATCACAAATAAGTTTTGTTGTTGGTGGTGGTGTTTTGTTTAGTTCTTCTACTTAGGTTAAATGGAGCATGCTACACATAAAATTGTTTTAAAGATTTGTTCTCCTTGGGTCACAAGTATCCCGTGTAACAATTTTGACTATATTAATATAAAGATGTTCCACAGGTATAAGCTATTTCTCTCCCAGCTCTACGTTCGACTCATTCTCACTTTTCATACCAATCCTAGCCTTTCAGTACAGGAAACAAGCTTGCCTGAGTTGAGATCACTCGATTCAACTTGCAACCTTCACCATCGCCACACTCACCTTCTGGTTGACAACACTAATATAGATAACAATGGTATCACCTTAAAATGTGTAGGTTTCATTTCATAGATTTCAAATAATTTTACATATATTATTACTTTTACAAATACACACACCCTTCCAGAATATAGGTATTATTAAAATCTTCATTCTAGAAATGGACCGTAGAATTTTAAGAAGAAGACTTGGTTTGAGTGATTTGCCCAAGGTCAAGCATGTTCTAAAACAATAAGAGGCATGAGCCCATGGCCTGGTCCAGCCTTCACAAAGGACCACACAAACAACACTATAGGTGCTTAGGTTATTACACCCCAGGGGTCCTTTTCCAAGACATACATACTCTTCCAGCAATGAACAATTTTCTTTTGGCTCATATTTTCTGTTTCATTTTTGAGCCAAAAAATTGTCCTGCTCAATACCAGTAAGAAAAAAAAAAATGCTCTTGATAATGTAGTCTCAACTATGAAATGTTAAAAGACAACCTAAAAGAACTGAAAGCCTTTTCCAAAAACCTTAAAAGTGCCTCTGATTCTTCTCAAGCCTCTCTGAGCAGTTCCCAGCCCCTCTCCATTTTGTGGGAAGTGAATGAGGGTGTCTGGGTTGTCAAAGTAACTGGCAAGCATTACTGCATGTAGAATGGGGTTCCCAGAGCTGCTAAACCAGCAATGCACAAGCCAGTCCCACACAGCCTGAGATGCAACTGCCAAAAACTGACAAGAGTAACCACTGTTGAGAACCACTGAACGTGAGACCTGCTTCTACTCACTTAAACGTTCAGAAGTATTATCTTTATTCTCTCAGTCGGTTTCATTTTATTAGTAAAATACTACAATACTGTAGAAATGCCTATTATTTCAGTAAACTGTAGTTTAGATGGCAATCTGTAAGCTACCTTCAAAACTTCACCACATTCATGTATACAATGGAATATTACTCAGCCATAAAAAGGAATGAAGTTGGATCATTTGTAGAGATGGATGGACTAGAGGCTGTCATGCAGAGTCAAGTAAGTCAGAAAGAGAATACAATTACTGCTTATTAACACATATATGTAGAATTTAGAAAAATGGTACAGATGAGCCTAATTGCAGGTTAGGAATAGAGATGTAGAGAATAGGCATGTGGACATGGGGTGGGAAGGGGAGGGATTAATTGGGAGATTGGGATCTACATATATACACCTCTATGTTTAAAATCTCTGGCTAGTGGGAACTTGTGATATTGTGCAGGAAGCCCAGTGTAGTGCTCACACCAGAAGGGTGAGATGCAGGCTGAGTGAGAGGGAGGTCCAAGAGGGAAGGGATATATGTATATGTATAGCTGATAGAGCAAAAACTAACACATCATAAAGCAACTATGGCCCAATTTTTAAAAATTAAAAAAATTTTCACCACAGTGTGTGTATATTTTTATTCTATTGGAAAATTGATTCCAAGCTCCAAAGAACCAGCTTACCATATTGGAGCTTGCCTATGCCAGCAAATCACTCTTTACATTACTCTCCCCCTCTTGCCCTGTAGGTCCCAGGCACTTGAGAAATGTGTAGCTCTGTTTATGAGGTGTGGTTCAGTGACACAGTACAATAAATATGAAGATGGTTTATCAGGCTGTATAATCTCTGTATATCTGGGATTTCTTTTTTCCTACCCAAAGAGAGATTAAGAGATAGCATGGCAAACTGTTAAGACTATGCTTTTTCCTGACTCCTAAAGAGTTTTACCAGACAGTTCTGGCTACTTTTGCTCTAAGCTGTTCTGCTGCGAATGAATTTATTTTCTCCTCTGTATCCTCTTCTTTCCAACTGCTTTACATTTTATATTAGCTCTAGAAACTGCTGGCGTGAACTATTGAGAGCAAAATTAGACTCAGAATTGTCTGTTTTTGTACAGCCAGACTCTCCTGTAGATATTTTGTCCCTTTTCAGAAAGACCTAAGATGACATTCTTTGTTTTTTGTTTTTTTTTTCCCCGTAATCTTTCCACAAGAAGCTGGATAAAACTTTATGATCCTGTTCTAGATTAGAGAAACAGATGTTCTGGATTTTTACACATACAGAAAGGGGAGGGTGCCCTCTGCTGGTAAATGTTCCAAGGACAGGGATTCAAATCTTGGTCAAGGGACAGAAGTGGTTGGGGAGCAGAACAGATCACAGGTGGGAACGTTCCCAGAGGAATACTTCAAAAGGAAATCTTCAACAAAAAGTACTAACTAAGCAAGCTTCTCAGGTTTATCAGGCTCCATCAACACTCTTCAGATAGTAAGGGCAGTACATTATTTAATTTGATGCTGCTCTGTGACATATGCAGAGTTCATCATGAGAAACGCTGGGCTGGAGGAAGCACAAGCTGGAATCAAGATTGCCAGGAGAAATATCAATAACCTAAGATAAGCAGATGACACCACCCTTATGGCAGAAAGTGAAGAAGAACTAAAGAGCCTCTTAATGAAAGTGAAAAAAAAGAGAGTGAAAAAGTTGGCTTAAAGCTTAACATTCAGAAAACTAAGATCATGGCATCTGGGCCCATCACTTCATGGCAAATAGATGGCAAAACTGTGGAAACAGTGTCCGACTTTATTTTTGGAGGCTCCAAAATCACTGCAGATGGTGACTGCAGCCATGAAATTAAAAGACACTTGCTCCTTGGAAGGAAAGTTATGACCAACCTAGACAGCATATTAAAAAGCAGAGACATTACTTTGCCAACAAAGGTCCATCTAGTCAAGGCTATGGTTTTTCCAGTGGTCATGTATGGATGTGAGAGTTGGACTATAAAGAAAGCTGAGCACCGATGAATTGATGCTTTTGAACTGTGGTGTTGGGGAAGACTCTTGAGAGTCCCTTGGACTGCAAGGAGAGCCAACCTGTCCATCCTAAGGGAGATCAGTCCTGAGTGTTCACTGGAGAGACTGAGGTTGAAGCTGAAACTCCAATACTTTGGCCACCTGATGTGGAGAGCAACCCATTTGAAAAGACCCTGATTCTGGGAAAGATTGAGGGCAGGAGGAGAAGGGGACCACAGAGGATGAGATGGTTGGATGGCATCACCAACACAATGGATATGGGTTTGGGTGGACTCCGGGAGTTGGTGACGGACAGGGAGGCCTGGTGTGCTGCGGTTCATGGGGTCAGAAAGAGTCAGACACGACTGAGCGACTGAACTGAACTGAACTGTGACACTATACTGTTGGTTTCAGGCTAAACCTGTTACAGTATTATTATTTATGATTTCCTTGAGACACAGATATTAGTTCATTCATCTAGAAAAGGAAAGGATTCACTTTTAGGTTTTTCTTTTCTCAGAAGAGTAGTAGGAAACATCTTAATAGTAGGAAACGTCTCCTCACAAGAGTAGAAGGTGATGTTTTTAATCATCCCTAGTGTCTGATACTGGGTCACCCCAGGACCTGGAATATGACCATAATTAAGGACTCAAATGCCTTCATACATGCCTTTGACTTTGTCCTTAGGAATGGTGCCAATGTCTAATTTTCTATTAGCCTACAGTCACTGCCTAGTTTAAGCTCATCCATTATCTCTCAGGAGAATTCCAATAATGACCTCCCACTTGCAAGCTTCCCACCTTCAAATGCATCCTCTAAAGAGCTGCCAAAGGCAGCTTCCATGGTGGTCTAGTGGTTAAGGCTCCACATTTCCACTGCAGGGGCACAGGTTTGGTTCGATCCCTGGTCAGGGAACTAAGATCCCACGTGTCTCACAGTGTGATCCAAAAATTTTTTCTTTTTAATTTTAAAAACAGTTGCCAAGGTTCTTTCTGTAAACCACAGAACTCCCCATGCCATTTAGTACTTAAAACCTGTAGGATAAAACTCAAGCTCCTCCATGCCTTCTCCCTGCTTTCCTTACCTGCTCTAGACCTGGCAAGAAGGTCCCACTGGGGTTTCCCACTCTTCCTTCTACTTCCAAGCTCTGCATCTATGTTCCAACTGTACTCTATGCCCTGAATGCCCTTCTCAGTCTTATTCTCCCTTTTCTTGACTCATACCTGCTCAACATTTTAGGTTGGACCAGGTTCTCATCTTCTGTAGGTCTCCTTCCCTGAATACACCAACCATCTCTGCTGCATATGTGCATATATCAACTATCCCACTTTACTTGTTGAGATATAATTATCTTCATGCATGTATGCCTCCCCACTAGACCTTGATGATAGGCATTAGCTTATTCATCTCAGAATCTCCGTCTTTGTGGAATGAATGAATTCACAAAGTATGCACACTTGAGTCTGATAAAAGCATGTATTACAAATCCATATGACTCTAACAGGACCTCAGCTCCACATAAACCCATATCTAAAAAGCAAAGTAGAGACACCCCTGTATGTCTGGAGGCTGTCACTGTTCCTGCTAAATACAAGAGATCTTGACTGGGTAAGATCCCACATCACATTTCCTGCCAATCTTCCTTCAGTTGTTCCCTAACTTCTGCAGGAAAAAGTCCAAACTCATCTGCTTGGAATCCAAGAATATCATAATCTGTCCTCAACATAATTTTCTGGCCCTCTCTTCTTTTACACAAACCTTCTGCTTCTCCTTAGATTCTGCATCAATACTTTCCACCTTCAATGCCCTTGTATGTAATATAAGGGCCAAAGTGGGGGAAAAAGCTCCCTTTTCTTCATCACCACTTAAAAATAATGATAGCCATTCTTCAGGTCTTAACACTGAATCACTCTATTACAGCCAAAAGTAATCATTTCCCCCTTTAAAATTCTATAGCACTTATGCTCTGCACTTCTTAGTTAACATTATGTACTTAACATTTGCATAGTTCTTTACAGCTATAAAACTGCCTCATATTTTGATTACTCTTTTCAAATATGGCTGTTATACCAATACTCAAATTGGCAGCTCACAGAGGTCAGCATCGTGTCCTTATACTTTTGAATGTTGCTATGACTCTAAATCTTATTGTAATAAGCGTTTACTGAAAATGTTGATAACCCTATTTGGGGGTTTCACATAGAACAATTAATCATCAAAAATAAAAGCAAGCTTATATATATAATCTGAAATGAGTTTATTCATTTAGACCTCTTCAACTAGACATATATTTTTCTATAGGAGTAATAATACATTTCTTGATATGGCCAGGAAAGGAAAAGTTGACTGTGTCGGATTAACAAGCCAGAACCAAGGAGAAAGCATATCTGCTGGTGAGACAAGCAGGGGATAGGGACAGGGGAGGAGGACCAGAGACCAATAGGTAATAGTAACTACCCTCACTGTTTCATCAACCACAGCAGTAGAGTCTTTAGAGAGTACCAGTAGTCAACAGTTTGGTGAGAAATTAGCACCAAGGAATTCCAACAAAAGTTAATAAAGTCTTGTAAAAGGCACAAAAGAAAAGAATGGTTTTACATGCTAATAAATAGTACTATTAATAAAGAGTACAGAACCACAGTGAAGAGGCCAAATTTTGCTGTCAAACACATTTTGTTCAATTCTGATCTTTTCACCACTTTTGGAAAACTAATATCTTCAATCAGAGGAACGTCAGTTTCCTCCTTTCATAGCTTGAGTGTAAGAATTACATGAGATGGAAAAGTAATTACTGTATACTGTGCTGGCCAAAAAGTTCGGTTGGGTTTTTTATGTTACAGAAAAACCCTAATGAAAATTTTTGCCAACCAGTACATGGTAGGCATTCAAGAAATATTAGTTGCTGTTACAAATAACAATACTATTATTGTTGTAGTGTGTGGTGGTTATCAACTGAGAATCTAGAGACAGGCAATATTGGAAATTCCTGGCTAGCAGGCAGACAGTGAACTTCAAGGAAAACTCTCATCCATTACTGGACAATCTTGCAAGAGCAAGTATGGCTAGAACTCCAGGATAACCACACCTGGAATCAAGTTAGGAACACATCGAACTAGGTTTGGTCTGCAAAAGGTAGAAGCTTGGTCTCAGGGACAAATTTCAGCTATTAGAATTAGGCAGTTAGGCACAGTGGCAGGCTTGTTACAAAGATCCAAAGACTAAAATTAACTTACTCAGTGTCCATCAACTACTGAAATGCATGAACCTGCAGGGGCTGAGCCTCCGGATGAACTAGGGGTAGTGGAGTAGGAAAGAGGATGACCAAGGCAAGGTGCAAACAAAAACAAACATCAGTTCAGTTCAGTTCAGTTCAGTTGCTCAGTCGTGTCCGACTCTTTGCGACCCCATGAATCGATATTCATCAGATTTTCCAGAGAAACAGAACCAGTAGCAAATAAATATACATGGAACTGGCTTATGTGATTATGGGGGGCAGTGGGGAGGGGAGGTGGCGAGGAGTCCTGTAATCTGTAGTTAGCAAGCTGAAGACTTGGGAGTCACCCAGGCTGCAGTTGCAGTCTGAGTTTAAAGACCTCAGAACCCAAAGAGCCCATGGTATAAGTTCCAATCCAAGTCTGAATCCAAAGGTTGGAGAAGACCTGTCTCAACTCAAAGACAATCAAAGTGAATTCTCCCTTCAGTTCAGTTCAGTTCAGTTCAGTCTCTCAGTCGCGTCCAACTCTTTGTGACCCCATGAATTGCAGCACGCCAGGCCTCCCTGTCCATCACCAACTCCTGGAGTTCACTCAAACTCGTGCCCATCGAGTTGGTGATGCCATCCAGCCATCTCATCCTCTGTCGTCCCCTTCTCCTCCTGCCCCCAATCCCTCCCAGCATCAGAGTCTTTTCCAATGAGTCAACTCTTTGCATGAGGTGGCCAAAGTATTGGAGTTTCAGCTTCAGCATCATTCCCTCCAAAGAAATCCCAGGGCTGATCTCCTTCAGAATGGACTGGTTGGATCTCCTCGCAGTCCAAGGGACTCCCAAGAGTCTTCTCCAACACCACAGTTCAAAAGCATCAATTCTTCGGTGCTCAGCTTTCTTCACAGTCCAACTCTCACATCTATACATGACCACTAGAAAAACCATAGCCTTGACTAGACGGACTAACCTTTTTTTTCTACTCAGGCCTTCAACAAGTTGGATAGACCACACCTACTTTGGAGAGGGCAATCTGCTTTACACAGTCTATGGATTTAATATTAATCTCATCCCAAAACACCCTTACAGACACACCCAGAAGAATATTTCATCAAATATCTGGGTACACCACAGTTCAGTCAAGTTGACACTTAAGATTATCCCCCACAAGCACCTACTTCTTATCAGGTGTGGAAAGAGGCTCAAGAACAGTGCCTCCTGTGGTTTAGCCTAGAGCTACTTCTGGAGTTGATGGGGATGTTCTGTGTCATTCACTGTAGTAACCACTAGCTATTTGTGGCTACTGAGAACTTGAAATGGACCTTGTGTATCTGCAAAACTAAAGCTTAAATTTTAATTTTAATTCATTTAAATATTAAATATAAATAGCTACATATGTCTAGTGGCTACCATATCAGATAATACAGGTCTAGGGAAAGAAGGTAATACACAAGTAAATCAACAGGTAATCCCACAATGTGAGACTTACACAGGAAAAGGATAAGATTGCGGTTGAGGTAGGGCAGAACTTATTTAGTTAAAATGGTCAGAGTAGACCTCACTGAAGAGGTTATCAATATTTAAGCTAAAGCCCAAAGGCCTAAATCTTGAGAAGGAGCAGCCAGTTGAATAATTGAAGGAATAGATCCCAGGCAGGAGAAATCACATGCACAAATGCTCCAAGGTAGGACACTTCTTATTTGCATTGAGCAACTGAATAAGCCACACTTGATGGAAAAAGTGTTGAGGAGGAAAGAAAGGAAAGCCTATTACAACAGTGGCAGGCCACCATAGGAATTTGGGTTTTATTGAGGTAATTTGCAGTTACATTTTTAAGCATCATTGTGGCTAACTGCCATGTGGAAAATATATGAGCCTACAAAAAGATGCATCGTGTGTGTGTGTGTGTGTGTGTGTGTGTGTGTGTGTGTGTACACACATGAACTTGAGCGAATGTGCTAGTTTGGCCCTCCTCCCAATCAAAATATGATCTCTTTAGTATTAGCATGTATTTGTATTCAGAAGGAATATGCACTTTGCATCCATATTAATTTATATAAAATTAATGGTGTGTATATACATATGCTCTTGATCTTCCTTAAGTATAGGAAGAAGGAAACAACCTGTTAAATACAATGAAAATGAAGAATTCTGCAGTGAAAGTTGTCTGATAGATACACATCTAAAAAGTACTTAAACCAGTTACACAAGTGAAATAGCTGCATACAAACTCTGAAAGATTATCTATAAACTCTTGAGAGAGGTCATTTTCTGGCTGCAGAAGAAAGGAAAGGAGTAGGAACTTACAAAGGTTAAAAAGACAACCATGAGACTGACTAATGTCAAGCAAAGGGGACCCACAGAGAAAGATTAAAGAAACTGGAGTTAATTAACTTAGGGAAGGGAAGATTAATAAACTATGGTGAGGATACGTAGACAGAGGACAAAGTCTAGCTGGGGTTGCAGCTCCACTGGGTGGAAAACTGAAGCCCACAGAGTAAAACTGCAGCAGACGCTATTTATGACTGTGAAACTGGAATCAGAGAGGAAAGCAGAGCAATGTCCTTCCATGGAAGTCTTTAAGATAGAATAGATTCTCATCAGTCTCATTTGAAAGGTTTAAGGGTGATCCTGCCCAAAGGCAGGATGCTGAGCGGAATGACTTTTCAAGGTCCCGTCAGCCAGCCCAACAAGACCACACAGTGGATGGTGTGATGCGATTCTCTTTTGTTTACCCATATCTTATTGTTTTACACCACCATGTGGCCACACTGAGTAGAAAGGCTATAAATTTTGAATCTGAACATAGGCCTGGAAAAATGTCAATAATAGATTCTCATGCTTTTAGAATTGCACAGTCTGTTTAGAGATACTCAATGTGTAAAGTCACCTGGCATGAATATCTTTATTCATCATGATTCTTTTTCAATATCAATTTGGAAAACAACACTAATATCTGTCTTATAAATAATAACACGTCAAATTCTTTTATTGTGTATTTGCTATTTGATAGAAATAGGATTTGATTTACAATAAGCTGAATTCATGACATAAAAATCTTTTATTTTAGATGCTATTTAAGGCCAGACTCTGACCCTTTTACATTTAACAGATATATTAAGTAAACGTGACTTCAGAAAGAATATTTTTTCAAGAATTCAAATACAGTATCAAAAGAATAGTTGATTTACTTGCAGAAAAAAACAGTAATTATCAACGCATTTTTCAAGACATCATGTTAAAAATAAATTTAAATGCAACACATTAAGCCACTGTGCTTTTTGGTACCTTTTTTCTTTCATTTATGTGGTAAATACATCAGCATCCATTAGCATTTGTTAAGCTCTCATATGAGCTAAATGTTGCATTGGATTCTATTTAACACATTGGAGAAATCGACAAATCCCAGTCTGTCCCTTCGTTCTCATGAAGTGAAGTGAAGTCGCTCAGTCGTGTCCGACTCTTTGCGACCCCGTGGACTGTAGCCCACCAGGCTCCTCCGTCCACGGGATTCTCCAGGCAAGAATACTGGAGTGGGTTGCCATTTCCTTCTCCAGGGGATCTTCCCGACCCAGGGATCGAACCCAGGTCTCTCACATTGCAGGCAGATGCATTAACCTCTGAGCCACCAGGGAAGCCCTCATTCCCATGTGGCGGGGAGGGGTCATTCCCATGTCACCTCTACTAAAAAAGCTTTCTGTTAAATATGGATGGTGAGGTAGACCTAGGGCCAGGCTGCTTGTGTTACAATCCTAGTAAACTATATGTCATATGTCATAATTTAAGCTTTTCAGTTGAAGTAAATAAATAGGGTTTTGTCATTTAGTCAACAAATATTTATTGTATGAGGACCACACTATAGAGTACCTTATTAACAATGCCAGGCACTCCTTGGGCACTGCAGAGAGAAGGGTGAATCAAATAGGCAACAATTCTGGCCCTCAGGGAGGTTCCATTCCAGTGCTGACCCACACAGTAAATACTGGGGATTTGGGGGCCTAAGGTCTCTGTTATAATTATTCAACTCTGCTACTATAGCACAAAAGCAGTCATAGGCAAAACATAGACAGTGTGCAAATAGATGAGCATTGCTATGTTGCATTAAAACTTAATTAACAAACCCAAGTGGCAGACCAGATGTGACCCACAGGCCTTGGCTGGCTGACCCCATAGTAGAAGAAGACAGTAATAAATACTACCAAAGTGAAAAATAATAAACACTATGTGAAATGGTGATAAGTACTGTGTAAAAAGTAAAAACAAGCAAGAGTATGAATAGGATTAGAGTGTATCAGGGTCATCCTTTACTGAGAAAATAACACCTGATTAAGACCTGAAGAAGGTGAGCCAAAGAGTCAAGGGTGTCTAGAGAAAGAATATTCTAGGACAGAGACTGTCAGGTGCAAAATCCCAGAGGCAACAGTGTACCTGTTCTTTTTGAGGAAAGCAGGTGGACAGTTTGGAGCAACTAGGAAATGAGATCAGAGAAGTAATATGTGACCAGATGGCATGAGGCTCAAATTCCATTTTAAAGACGGGTTTTCACTCTGAGTGAGAATAGGAAGCCTTTGCAGTTTTAAGCACAGCAGTGACCTGCTCTGGTGCACTAATTTTAATGGGATCATTCTGGCTGCTGTATTGAGAGTAGACGAAGGGAGAAGCGAGAAGCAGGGAGTCCACTGTGGGGTCTGTTGCAATAATCCTGGTGAGACATGATGGACCAGATGGTAATGCTGGAGGTGGTGAGAAGAGACAGGATTTGAAATAGGTTTAAGATAACCTGACCAGAATTTTATCTTGGATGGAATGTGAGACAAAGAGGGAAATCAGTGATGACTCTAAGATTTTTGCCTAAGAAATTAGATAGATGGAGAAGACTGCTAGAGATAGAGGAAGAAAGGAAGATCAGGGTCTCAGGTATGGAGATAAGATTAGGTATCCAAGTAGAGATGTTGAGATGGCAGCTTTAATAAGAGTCTGCAGATCCAAGAAGAGGATTAAACTCGGCGTATAAATGAATGAGCTGTCAACCCAAGGATAGTGTTTAAAACCATGAAACTGATGAGATCACCAAGGGATTGAGTAAGAAAGAGAGAGAATGGGTACAAGCATTGTGCCCTGGGAACTCCAAGGTTAGGAATCCAAGAAAATGAGGAGACGCCAGCAAAGGAGACTGGAAAGAGAAACCAGGGAGATAGGAGGGAAGTCATAAAGAGCAGAGCTGTGCAAGCCCAGTGTGAGGAGGATACTGGAGAAGAGAACAGTTGCATCAGTTAAACTGGAGAGTATGTGTAAACTAAAGACTGAGAAATAAGCCGCTGCATTTAAGAGTGTGGAGCCCATTAGCAGCATCAGTAAGAGCAGCTTCAGTGAAGTGGGAGGAATAAGAGCCTTGCTGAAGTGAGTTGCAGAGGGAAGTTTTTATTCTTTCATTCATTTGCTTTTTTTTTTTTTTTTTTTAAGAGAAAGAATTAAGATGATAACCGGAAAGGAAGTGAATCAAGAGAGGTTTGGGGGGTGTCTTGTTTTGTTTTAAGGTGGTAGGAAGAACAGCACTTTTGTGTGTTAGTAGAAAACTCTGAGGAAAGGAGAAATTTAAAGAAAGAGCAGGAAGGTAAGAGAGAAAGAGCAAGAAAATTGCTGGAGCAGTTTCCATGAGTGGGCAAGACAGGATAAGATCTGGAGCAGAATTATGGGTGGGCTGGATTCACATTCTGCATGTAAAATGCTTCTCATGGTGCTCAGCACTTAGTATATCTCAAAACAGACATATTAAACTCCCAACTGTCAATTAAAAGGGTTTGGCTAAAGTGATCTTACAGTTCCAGTGTAGCTACAACATTCAGTAGATGAATCAAAGTAAGTTGAATAGAATAAAGATGATGAAAGGAAGACATTTAGCAGTAACACTGAGTCACATCAACTAGCATCTAGGATATTAATATAAAGGTAAGCAAAAGTCTAAAAGATCCCTGAAGGAATGTAGGAAGAATGACGGGTTAGTGTTTCCTTCTGACTCATGATGTGTCAAGTCCTAGGATCCTGCCAGGTACTTGACCCCTTGTAGATAGTTAATCAATTATCTTTGCCATTTATAAGTTCAGCATGATGGAAAACCACTATCTCTTGTCTCACAAGCACTGCATGGCATAATGTTATTTCCATGCCCTGAAAAGGCATGAAAACATGAAAATGTTCTTCCACTGATTTTTACACTGTTTCATAAAGGCTAAGCTGTAGGGCAGCCAAGATAGGGCAACAGACAAAGGAAAGTAGAGGGTAAAAGCATCACTGCCATTTCCACTGAGAAGAAAATGGGGTCGGAGCAACAGCAACCCCATTATGTTCCTAATATGAACACAGCTCTGTGCCAAGTACTGGGAGAAACACACTACACTTATGAAAAATAGCCCAGCAAACATGGAGCTCTATGAAACTATAGTTTGTTATCTTTTTATGATTATAATAATTGTGCTTCACTGAGGGCAGGTATCAGATTTCAATGAATCTTAATTCTTCACTTAATTTCAATGTAGATTTGGAGATGTGTTCCCTTGGAAAAACGACTTGAGCCCCCACGTGTCATAAAATCATAATTAAGAAAGTAGTAAAATTTGACCACACATTGTAATAGAAAAGCAACTTTTGGAAAACATTAATAAAAACAATAAAACTCCTAATTTTGCAATGATGAACTCAAAACCAACTCACCAAAAGCTTTACAAATGCAGGAAAGCTGAGAAGCCCACTGTAGTAACCTACCTCCTCTTCTCTCACAATTGTCCAATCCAAGGCGCTGAAGAATTGATGCTTTTGAACTGTTGTGTTGGAGAAGACTCTTGAGAGTCCATTCTAAAGGAGATCAGCCCTGGGATTTCTTTGGAAAGAATGATGCTAAAGCTGAAACTCCAGTACTTTGGCCACCTCATGTGAAGAGTTGACTCATTGGAAAAGACTCTGATGCTGGGAGGGATTGGGGGCAGGAGGAGAAGGGGATGACAGAGGATGAGATTGCTGGATGGCATCATTGACTTGATGGACGTGAGTCTGAGTGAACTCCGGGAGTTGGTGATGGACAGGGAGGCCTGGTGTGCTGCGATTCATGGGGTCGCAAAGAGTCGGACACGACTGAGCTACTGAACTGAACTGAACTGAACCGAAGGACAGCAATGACTAACATGATAGAAACAATGATTTAGATTTTACTTAACTTGAGCCACTGTGTCTATGATCCAGGGTTAACTGTTATAGTTCTTGCATGTCTCAAAACTGTGAAGTTTCTTTCCTAAACTCTGCTTAATATTTTTAGTACAATATGTATGTTGTCCCTGAAATATTTAAAGGGACCTGTGGCTAGAATGTGTAGAAGCTGGTGTCTGACTACTGACTGACACTTATATCCAGCTTGCCACCTGGTGCTCAGCTTAATACTCTGTTTATCTTAGAGTTAGGTAAACTATGCTACATCTGGCTCAGGATATGTGTTTTGTAAATAAAATCTTACTGGAACACAGAAAGTCATCCTTATTTGTTTATTTATTGTTTACAGCTTCTTCTAAAGGCAAATGTAAGTAGTTAGGGCCAACAAAGCTTAAAATATTTACTATTTGGCCTTTTACAGAAGGGGCTTCTCTGGGTGGCCCTCGTGGTAAAGAACCTGCCTGCCAATATAGGAGACATAAGAGACAGGGGTTCGATCTCTGGGTCAGGAAGATCCTCTAAAGGAGGGCATGGCAACCCACTCCAATATTCTTGCCTAGAGAATCCCATGGACAGAGGAGCCTGGTGGGCTACAGTCCATGGGGTCGCAAAGAGTCGGACACGACTGAAGCGACTTCGCAGGCACTCGCCTTTACAGAAAGAGGCTTCCCATGCCTTGTTTAACTAATGGCTGGGGTCCTCACAGAGCAGTGTTTCTCTGAGCCGTATTACACATCCGCATGCTGACAAAAGGAGGAATCAGAGTGCAGATCAGGTCATCACCTCTGAGGACCCAGCTTCTATAATCTAGTGTACTGCCCTCGGCAGAAAGATTTTACATTTTCCTTGATATCTTAAATTCAGAATTTATAAAATGGATTTCTGTTAGGTGACAAGCACCTACATGTCAAGTAGATTTCCTTTTTTGGTTATTAAAGTAAGAAAATTTTACGAGTGTTTCCGTGCTAAGTTGCTTCAGTCACGTCTGACTCCAACTCTGTGGACTGTAGCCCACCAGGCTCCTCTGTCCATGGGATTCTCCAGGCAAGAATACTGGAGAGGGTTACCATGCCCTCCTCCAGGGACAAGTGTTTCTATCAAAATGCAAATATCTGAAATTTAGTTTGCCCCTCTCTAGTCTAATTTTTATAACTTGTTTTCTACCCCGTATCAGTTTGTGTGATATGGAAACCTCCTAGCTTGTTTCATCTTTTCATTAAACCAGGGCTTTGAAAAATATACAAAGGTTTCTAAAAATTATTCTCAGATTATTGCCATCTATTTTGAAATGTCAGTGGATAGATTCATTTCAATACCACATGTGTGAAAAGAGAAATATTAAGCTGAATAATCCTTCAAATGGTAGTACTTTTTCCCATTGTTAATCTTTAAAGTCCTAATTTTTTATCTGTCCTGAGCGAAAATGTAAGCATTCTAATTCTTCAACAGAGCACCATAGTAAGTTTATAGCTGCTCTGTCTTAAACAATATATATATTTAGGCAAGGAAAATTTCTAATTCAATTTACAATTATGTCAAGAAACAACACATATCTGCAGGCAAAGATAAGGAAAACATTCAAGGTACAAAGTGATAGGTCTGCTTAAGTAAATAAACTTTTGGTACTAGTGACTGGGCACACAGGATTATTATATGTTTAATTGCCCAATGTGACAATTTGGAATTACTTCCAGTCAGGTTTAATTGGATTTGGAATCTCTGGAGGAAAGAAATAGAGAAGCCTAGCAGAGGAAAAGTCATAAAAGTAAACTGTTTTTCCAAAGGGTGCTAAGCAATGAATTAATATCCACTGCACAATAGTTTTTAATATCCCCTCAGCTTAATAAGACTAATGTGGTGGTTATACACACTAGATTCCAAAGCTAATTCAATAAAACACCAAGGCCAGGAAAGCGAAGTACTTGTTGAGTTGGAAATTTTTTATTTTCAATTTTAAGATGACTAGTTAATCCCAGGGTGAATAATCTCTAACTTAGGTAAAGTCTGAGACATGCCTAAATACCAATATGACAGTTAGCTATATATGTTATGCTAGATTTGAAGGTGTTCTGGAGTCCATAAAATAACTGTTACTCTATAAATGCTTTGAAGTTTATTAAGAGGTAACCAAAATGAAGCATTCTCTTTAAATATTCTTACACTATATAAGCAGAAAAGCCATGTAGAAGACAAATGGCATGTTGCTTCTCTTCTAGATTTAATTTCAGTACCAAAAAAAAAAAAAAAAAAAGACCTACTTTCTACATTCTGAAATATGCTTTATGCTTTGCTTAATATTAGCCTAGTCAAATTTAAACAAGATCTTCTTTGGTATTTATATATACTGCCTGCTATAGTTTTCCTTCTGTCCTACCTATAAATTTTTTTTTAATCTGTCCTTGTTCTTAGGAGTGCCATGATTGCTGACTACATGTTCTGGCTCTGTGGAGGAAGCGAACATGGTATAAGCAAGCTCATCAAACTGTATTGGCAGGTAAAAATTGATGTCCCAACTAGGGAGGAGGAGCCCATTTCATTTTTAGAACCAAAATGAAGGACTGGTGCTTAAAAGACTGCTGGAAAAGTAGCTCTGGGCATATCAACCAGAAGGACACTACTCAGTAGTAATGTATTTATAATGAAGTAGGTTTTCTGAGACTAAATTTTAAGGGCAAAATTCAAGGTTGTTAACCCTTGGCCCATACTTCAGTTTTACAACCCAATATAAATTTTAGACATCCCAGGAACTATGTTCCCAGACATGCTGCTATAATGACATGATCCTTTAAAATATGAACATTGTGTTTTCATAGATTCTTTTTGATCTGTGAACTGTAAAAGCAAATTCTAGAAGTAATACCAATTACATAATAAATAAAAATACAAAGATCCATTGTATTTGTGGGGTAATGTAGTATCTGAAACCCTTAATCCATTATAAACTGCAGATCTTCTTTCTTATTTATTATTCAAAATAGCAAGAGAAGTCATACCAAAGGTCAACTAGATGTCAAGGAGGGATTCACAGTTTCTCAGAATTTTGAGAAGAATTTGTTGTTGTTGTTCAGTTGCTCAGTTGTGTCTGACTCGTTGTGACCCATGGACTGCAACACACCAGGCTTCCCTGTCCTTTACTATCATCCAGAATTTGCTCAGACTCATGTCCATTGAGTCAGTGATGCCATCCAACTATCTCTAATTCAGTCTCCTTCACAACATACAAATCTGTTCTTATCCTATTCTCTCCCCACAAACTGTCAAAGACTTTCTCCTGAAATACATTCAAGGTGAGGAATTCATTCCCAAAAAAAATAACATCTAACTCCCTAATTACTAAACTACTTTCCTCATTAAAATGGATTTCTACTCCCTTAAAACTTTCATCAAGTGGTTCCCAGTGAGGCCACATGGACCAAATGGAAACCCACTTCCAAATGAAATGTTATCAAATATTTAAAAATCCAGTACAGAAGCCTCTTCCAAATCTCCTCTCCAAACTGTGTGTGGTCTTTTTTTCCTTTGTATTTCAAGATGGTTTAATGTAATTGAATATGAACCTTAACAACCAACTAGAATAAGATCTGCTAAGACCTGATATGTAAGATAGAAATAATTGTCAACAGTCTCCTGATGCTTCCTGATATTTTTCCCACATTTTCAATATTGTGTCTTGGTGCCTGGTTTTCTGTTTCTATATTACCTATTATCCTTGTTGAACAATAAATTACTAGGTTTAACATATAAAATTCTTAGTAATTTATATGGTACCGTCTGAATATTTGGAGCTCAATTCACCTGCTATAAAAAGCAAAGATTTAAATTAGCCCTAATATACTCAAAACCTGTAATTTGACCTTCAAAGTATGTAAAATTTAAGACTTTATTTATGTAAGTGCAAGACTTTCCTAAGGAAATCTAGACCATGCAAAACAGTAGTTACTTGTATGTATATAAGCAAATAGTTGTAAAGAATTGCCAGATGTGGAAAATAAGCAAATAATATCTACTATATAGCTATATCAAAAGAAAATGAAAGTGTTAGTCACTCAGCCATGTCTGACTCTTTGAGACCCTATGGACTATAGCCCGCCAGTCTCCTCTGTCCATGGTATTCTCCAGGCAAGAATACTGGAGTAGGTAGCCATTCCCTTCTCCAGGAGATCTTCCTGATCCAGGGATTGAACCCAGTTCTCTTGCACTGCAGGTAGATTCTTTACCATCTGAGCCAATGGGAAAACCCATAGTAAAAGAAAGAGGTTATTATTAAAGGATTTCAGAGGTTTTTGAAGAAAGCTGGGAAAGTGATTGAATCTTGAGGGTTAGATGATATTCAGCAGACCTGACATTTACTAGGTTCCAAATGAATGCTTGATTAATTTATTCATTCATTAAACAAACACGTATTGAGCATCCAATATTTTTTCTACATTGAACGAGGGAAAAATAGATCCAATATTGGTATAGCCTAAGATAAGTTAAGCTTGAAATTTTTATAAATGAATTTTTGTCTGTCTTCTTCAGCTTTCAAAAAGTATTAATATCCTTATTTTACTTAACTCAAATTTTTTAAAAATATCTCCACTTACCAAAAAGTACATGCTATACAAAAAAGGAATAAAACAAATGCTATTATTTTACTATTTTGCATTAACAAAATATAATAAAAAAACATATTTGTCTTTGTATTATTTTCTCCTTTAATTTGAAGCAACTTGATATACTGAAAAATGGCCCTCATCTGGAAGTCAGATCTGACTCAGTTCAAGTTCTAACACCAACATCTAACCTAAAGCGGGCTAGTCTCCAGAGGAGCTTCAGCTAGAAAATAAGAGGTGATGGTTGGATGGCATCACTGACTCAATGGACATGAATTTGAGCAAGCTCTGGGAGTTGGTGATGGACAGGGAAGCCTGGCGTGCTATAGTCCATGGAGTCACAAAGAGTCAGATATGACTGAGCAACTGAACTGAGAACAAGGGATTTGAGGTTTATTCTTAAAGCCCATCTTAGCTCTAAAATCTCATATTTTCAGGGACATTCAAATTTGATATCACACAACTTACTGATGCTATGAAAAATGAGTGGTTAATATCCAAAATACATAAGCGGTTCATACAAGTTAACATCAAAAAAGAAAACAACTTGATTTAAAAATGGGCAGAAGACTTGAAAAGACATTTTTCCAAAGAGGACATGCAGATGGAAAACAGGTACCTGAAAAGACACTCAACATTACTAACTATCAGGGAAATCAAAACCACAATGAGCTATCACCTCATACCTGTTAGAAAGGCTATCATCAAAAAGACCACAAATAAAAAATGTTGCTGAGGATGTGGAGGAAAGAGAAACCTCCCATACTGTTAGTGGGGATATAAACTGGTATAGTCCCTGTGGAAAACAGTATGGAGTTTGCTCAAAAAAACAAAAATAGAACTACCATATGATCCAGCAATTCCATTCCTGAATTTATATTCAAAAACAAAAACACTAATTCAAAAAGATACAGGCACACCAATGTTCGCAAGGGCATGATTTATAATTGTCAAAATATGGAAGCAACCTAAGTGTCCATCAGTAGAGTGGATAAAGAAGATGTAGCATGTGTATATATACATATATATAATGAAATACTACTCAGCCATAAATAAGAATGAAATTTGTCATTTACAACAACAATGAATGGACTTGGAGGATATTATGCTAAGTGCAATAAATCAGGCAGAGAAAGACAAATATGATGTTCCTTATATGTGGAATCTTAAAAATCCAACCAACTAGTGAAGATAATGAAAAAGAAGCAGACTCACAGATATAGAGAACAAAGTATGGTTACCAGTGAAGATAGGGAAAGAGGGAGGAGGAATATAGGGCAAGGAGATTAAAATATGCAAACTACTATGTATAAAATAAGATACAATGATATACAATACAGGGAATGCAGTAAGTATTTGATGATAGCTATAAATGGAGTGCAACCTTTAAGTTTTTGAATCATTATATTGTGCACTTGCAATTTATAAAATATTGTACAACTATACATCAATAAAAAACACATATCAGTTACAAAGTTGAAGGAAAAAAAATAACATAACTGGAAAATATCCTGCAGATAAGTTCCACAAGCAAAACCCCTGTAACCTGCTCCAGCACGAGCACTCCACACCAGTGTCTCCATAGTTACATAATTCCTCCTGCTCACCAGCCTCTTCCTGATCGTCATTCAAATGTAGATCTTTCCCCAAACCTTGGTCTGTTCTAAATCAAAAGGGGTTTGTGGAACACTGCTAGAGAGTATGCAGTCCATGTTAACTTTAAAGAGAAGTCCGTCCCAGAGCACCATGGCAATCAAAGTGTTCAAGGATGCTTGGGGCTGGTGCACGGGGATGATCCAGAGAGAGGATATGGGGTGGGAGGTGGGAGGGGGATTCAGGATTGGGAGCTCGTATACACCCATGGTGGATTCATGTCAATGTATGGCAAAACCAATACGGTATTGTAAAGTAAAATAAAGTAAAAATAAAATTAAAAAATATATATAATTAAAAAAAAATAATAATAATACCTAATGCAGTTCACCTAAGTATGTATATGTTTATATATATGTATATCCCCTTGTGTATACATAATTTTTGAATACAGGATGCTTGGGGCTGGTGCACGGGGATGATCCAGAGAGAGGATATGGGGTGGGAGGTGGGAGGGGGATTCAGGATTGGGAGCTCGTATACACCCATGGTGGATTCATGTCAATGTATGGCAAAACCAATACGGTATTGTAAAGTAAAATAAAGTAAAAATAAAATTAAAAAATATATATAATTAAAAAAAATAATAATAATACCTAATGCAGTTCACCTAAGTATGTATATGTTTATATATATGTATATCCCCTTGTGTATACATAATTTTTGATTAAAAAATTTCATACTTTGAAAAAAAAAAAAAGAATGCCCCAAACATCACAGACTAGAAATTATGTCTGCATGTATATTAGTAGCTGTCCATTAAGGCTGAAGAGACAGGGGCTATTTTCACTATTTTGTAAACAAAGAAGTTATGATTTATCTGCCTTTCAACCACATAAAATATCTACCATTCTGGTCAGTTATTCTTTTAGAGATGTTCAACAGGAAATTGAAAATTTCAGAATGTAAAAACTTAAGAACAAGTCTAAACTTACTCTCACAGTCTGTCAACTTACAAACTCTCAGATGCAAATGAACACACCTTTGCTTTGGTGAGTTCAAGAACGGCTTTCAATTGTATTAGGAATATTTTTCATATCATCAGTTCAACAGGAAAAAATGCATAAAGCTCTACACTATGTGACAGCTCATACTGGGATATGTTGCTTTCATTAAAAGTGTTTGCCCCCATTATTCTATAATAGTATCACCTCTTCATACTGTTCATGGGACTCTCAGTCCCATCATTTCACGGCAAATAGATGGAGAAAAAGCAGAAATGGCGAGAGACTTTATTTTCTTGGGCTCCAAAATCATTGCAGATGGTGACTGCAGCCACAAAATTAAAAGACACTTGCTCCTTGGAAGAAAAGCTATGACAAACCTAGACAGCAGTAGAAAGCAGAGACATCACTTTGCCAACAAAGGTCCATATACTCAAAGCTATGGTTTTTCCAGTAGTCATGTACAGATGTGAGAGTTGGACCATAAAAAAGGCTAAATGCCAAAGAATTGATGCTTTCAAATCGTAGTGATGTAGAACACTCTTGACAGTCCCTTGGACAGCAAAGAGATCAAATTAGTCCATCCTAAAGGAAATCAACCCTGAATATTCATTGGATGGACTGATGCTGAAGTTGAAACTCCAATACTTTGGTCACCTGATGTGAAGAGCCAACTAATTGGAAAAGTCCCTGATGCTGGCATAGACTGAGGACAGGAGGAGAGGGGGCAACAGAGGAAGAGATGGTTGAATAGCATTACCGACTCAAGGGACATGAGTTTGAGCAAACTTCGGGAAACAATGAAGAACAGGGAGCCTGGCATGCTGCCATCTATGGAGCTGCAAAGAGTCGGACACGACTAAGCATCTGAACAATCACTTCAGAGGTGAAGAGGGCCGGAACTAACTTGTCACACTGTACCTGCATTCATTCTTCTACACCTTGATCCTCATCTTCTGTTATCAGTCAGTCTCTTCAAACACCCCCAAACTTTACAACTTCACAATTCCAAACCAATTAGCAAAATGGAAAGTCCCCAGTTCAGCCATGTTAAAGTAGTGACACGTATGTATTCATATATTGCTCCTAAAGTCATAAAATTATTCCAAGAAGACCTTGAAGAGTAACTTCTAGTCTGTCTCCCAAGCCCCCTGCCTGTTAGATCCAGGGTTAAAGTGAATAGCATCTGAAGCAGAGCTAGATTTAATAGCATCAACAAATGTAAAACAAACAAGTGTTCCTCTTCCACTCCTGTTTCCCTTTGCTGTTTTCTCACCTTTATTTTCAGCCATGCTCTCAAACACATGAGTTATCCTGTGTGCAGCTTTATCTCCTGCAATGTGAGGAACAGAGCCAACTCTGGTCTGCATCACTCAGCAAAGTGGAGTGAGAAAAGGCAGTAACAGCTAATTTTGTTTCAGAACTCACATGAAACGAGTACAGAGAAATCCCACTAAATGGGGGCAAGCTGCCTGGTCAGCTCATTCCCCACCTTGACTGTTCTTTTTAAATTCTTTCTTTCTTTGAGCTACAGACCCCTTTGAAAATCTCGTTCAATTAACAAGAATCCACCTAGAAACAATACTCAGAAACATACACAGGAAAAAAATGTGCTTTTTATCTCATTGCATTGGAAATTGATCTACACATAGTTGCTAAAACATCAATGACAGGGAATTATGGTTTTCTCACAGTTGTAAAAAGGTTGTACACTTTTTTGGAATAAACCAATACATCATATTTGACATTGCAGCAATGTCAGTGTTTCTTCTTAATGGCAGTAAGAGGTAAAATCCTGATTCACGAAATCTCTGATAGCAAATGGAGTCTGAGCTCCTGTAGCCCACAGTATCTCATATGGAGCACGCATCAAGAAATACCAAAATTCATATTGCATCATTGTCCTCAAGTCTATGAGATTATCTTTATTAATTTCATATTATCAAGGTTATCTACATCAGCAATTTGTTTCAATTTTAATTTCATCCAAAGAGTGACCTTCATAAAAAATAAGCCTTCTGCAGAGTTTCTATAGATTTTTTGTCCCTAGACACACTCAAGACTTTGTCAGTCTCACCTCCAGTGTTAGAAAATTCAGATTTCTATCTAAATGAGCCACCTCATTTAGAATAACAGCTCGATAAAAACAAAACAAAACAAACAAACAAAAAAACCCCACTGTTCTTCAGTAGTATCTCTGATAGCAAATTCAACATTTCAATCAAAAGGTTTGCCTCATTTTTGTGATGAAGATATGGGACATTATAAAGCTAGTCCTGGAATGAACTTCTCACATCCAATTTGTTCGAAGAAAGGACTTTCTTTTCTCTTAAAAAATTTAAAAGAATTAACCAAATCAAATTTCTTCTCAATCTCTTCTCTGGATTGCCAACAAACTTCTCTAGTAGGAAAGAACCTCATGGTGTGCTCCTGTATCTTGACAAAGGTTTACTGAAAAGGCACTGATTCGAGTTCTTGGCTCTGAGGAAGTTGAAGACTTTCACAGCAGTGGGAAGACCTCTTTGGGGATTGCTGGAAGGGCTGTTGACACTAACACAAGCCCATGTAAAAAGGCTGACATGTGGAGCATCTTTCCTCAGTGAAGCAGCAGAAGCTGAGATAGTGCCAACATCTCGGATCCTCCATCTGTGCAGAGAATACCAAGACTCCCCATCCAATCCAAGTTGTGCTTGGCATTGAAATGTGCACCATCTTAAAGATATCAATGGTCTAAATGGTTTCCAAGGAGGGCTCACCAAAAAGGAATATTTCTTTGGTGTAATAAGTCTCCTTTCAAAGGGCAAGATCAGGAGCTGGCTGCACTGAGAGACAAAAGATTTTCCCCAGGCACGTGCTGGAGGAAGACAGTGCACCATCTGTGATCCCCTAAGACCCTTTCATGGCTTTCAGGGGGTCACAGATCACAGGATAAGACTCTTGCACTGCTCCTTCTCTTTGCAACAGCCCTATTTCTCTTTGGTATTGGGCCTAACTGGAGAAATTTACTGCTTCCAGCGCTCAAAGCAAAAAATAGCACCCAAAATGTTAGTGTCATATAGTGCCTCCCAAGACTGCACTGCAGCCATTCAAGCTTGAAATCTTTCCATTCCAGTGTCTCCAGACTCCTCCTAAGTTAGTGGGTAGCTTTCTTCTTTACTCTCAAATTGTATCTGTCATTCCTATTCAGTGAGCCCCTGTTTATCGAGCACTTATTAGTGACTGTATGTTAAACACTGTGCTAGGCGTTGGATATACAGCAGTGAGCAAAGTAGACATCACCTTGTCTTCAAAAGTATATATTCTAGCACAAAGTATTTACAAGAAAAAACCCTAGTTCTTAAATTAGACATCATTTCTTAATTTATTTTTCTTCCACAATACCAGCAAAGTACCATTACAGTTTGACATGAAACTCAGACCAAAAAAAGAGAATATTTTTGTATAGTTATTTTATATGCAGTTTTAAAATTCAGTTATTTATGATATTTCAACAAATATGTGTGTGTGTGTGTTAAGTTCAGAATTGTAGACAACTTCTGTGCTATAATTGAGTTTGGGATTCATCAGAATATTTCAAGAAGGTTGCAGTTTTCCAAGAGTCCTTTGTCTCACTGGTTTCCGTGTTCACAGATGTTTTCATGCAACTTCCAAGGTTTTAGCTATTAGCTTCTTCTTTCAAAAGTGGTGATCAGGGTAGCAACAATCTAATGGATTTCTCTGGCTAATGAGAGAATGATGTGGGATATCTTTATACTGAACAGAAGCTGATCTCTCAGAGTAATTTTTTCATTCCTGTTCTTTTTCTTCTTGATACTGCAAAATCATCCCAATATTAGTCATTCACCTAATAAAAACTTATGATTTCTCAACTTCAGAATAAAAATAAAATCTTCAACATGAAATTATAGGCAAAGTAATGTCAAGGAACCACAAAATTTTTTATTATCTTTAACAAAACACCTACATATTCTAGAGAAGGAAAAAGAAAATGTGTTCTCTCCAAAGATGTGCTTCCCTGTGAAAAAATTTTCCACAGAAGGAACAAAATAGAAATACCACATGAGCATTTCTCTTAAGCGGCCTATATTTATAGTTTATTTATTTATTTATTTGACCTGTCAGGCGGAGTTTATAAAATATTTGAGCAAGGAACTTCTGAGTATAACCCAGGGTATACAGAATTTGGATTAGATATCATCTGAGAAACAGCAAAGCAACTCACCTAAAAAATATTTTCCATATGACTTGCCATATATTATGCTTAAATTCCAACCATTTGGCATAAACTCTCTAGTCATCCCCTAGTCATATGAAACAGAAATTTTATCTGGAAGTGTTTAACTCACTAAAGTGTGACACAATTGTGGGAATTAGTTCTGAGACTTTCCTAGTCTCTTTGGAAACATGAAAACAGACAGAACCTTGAGGGAACAAGATGTGGAAGGAAAGGTCAACTCTGATGAGGAAAGGTGGCAACGTCCTGGAGTACAGGGAATGCAGCCTGGGCAGAAGGACCTCACACAGGCGCAGGATGTGTTGTACTTAACTCTGTGAAGGAAAGAAAGCAAAGGGAAGCAGGTAATACAGAGCAGCAGAACCAAGTCAAACCTCAGAGTCACGAGAGATGACTTCTAGGTCCAACGCTAGGACTCAACTTTGGATAAGTCACTTCATTGCTGTGTTGATCAGCTACTGCTACAACAATGCTGTGTAACAAATCACTCCACCACTCTGACTTATAATAATAAGCAGGTTAACTTGAGTTTGACTTATCTAGGCTGGGCTTGGCTATGCTTAGCTCTAAGCTGCAGAGAGGCCTAAGAATGATCCACGTGTCTCATCCTCTTTAGACCAATGGCTACCTGATGTTTCTTTCTTATGGCTAAATGCAGGATTCTAAGAGAGAAAGCAAAACCATATAAGAACGTTTCAAACCTCTGCCCACACCTTGCTTGCTAACATCCCTTTAAAGAAAACCATATGCTTAAGCCCAAGGACAAGGAGTTAGATTCTTCTGCTTACTGAAAAGTCATGACAACCCTGTTGATATGATATTGCTATAGCTGTGCTGTGCTTAGTTGTGTCTGACTCTCTGTGACCCCATGGACTATAGCCCGTCAGGCTCCTGGGATGGGAGCCTGTCTACGGGATCAGGGAAGTGCCATGATATTGCTATAGAGAGGGGAGAAATCGAGACCAGCAACTCTGTCTACCATAGCACTCTAGACTTCTAGTTTCCGCTACTATATGATGAGGAAGTTGGGTTACTGGTCTACTGACCACTGCATTAGAGCCACCTGGAAAAACATTCAAAGTATTAGATTCCCCAGAGTTGGGTGAGACCCTAAAAATCATATTTTCCTACTGCCCCCCTACTGGGTGATTCTACTTCACAACCATGGGCTATATGGTCTCCAAGACCATTAGTAACTTTTAAAGTTAATGACCAGCTTAATTTACAATAAAGTTTATGTAGGGCTTACCTAGGTGCAAAGGTAGAGTGGCAGATGACCTGCACAAGTGATGCTGCCTATCTGACAATGCAACTGATATAACCATGAGCCCCAGATTTCTGCCCGCTTCAGTCTTTCCACTATGTACAATAGAAGCCTCCAGTAAGTGAGGCAAACTGTGCTTCCCATTTTTAAAGATCAACAACTGCTCTCCTCTTCTTGCCCCTTACTCACAATGTAAATCAGGTTTTCCTGCTCTCCTATCCCAAAAGGAGACTCCGTGGCTTCCTCAGGATCCTTTCCTGCACTCAATGCTTCATTGAGGCCACAATAGGACTGCAATATTTTTCAGTCACTTGCCTACAAAGAGATCTGTCCATTAAGCTAGGCAATATGACAATTCTCATTGTATGAATTCTTGTATTTTTCAGTTAGATGACAGGCTAAAGAGGAAATGTCCAAATTGAGATGAGAGGTAAAAGAGAGCTTCTTTTCCTGGGTCTTGGAAAAAAGATAAATGTAGAAATGAATTTCTCATCTAATTATTCATTTCTGTTTATATATTCTTTAATGATATGTTTCTATGGTTACCAGCGTTGTTAAACGCTGCCTGTGTTTCATTTTGCTTTGATGCTATTTGAGGTAGTATGCCAGCAGAAGAGGTTCACTTATAAATGAAAGATGTGATTTAGGCATGTATTTGATCCAAGGTTGCATGTTCTTGTGAAGGAGATAGTGACCATGACATTATTTTATGTTTATATAGTTCTGTGTTGTTTTTCTATTAATGTTTTGTGAGTATCCCAGGGACTAAGAAGGAAGAAAGAAAGTAAAGAAAGAAAGGAAGAAGGAAGAGAGAGAAGGAGGGAGGGATGGAGGAAGGAACCTGAACCATATATGTATTAAATTCATGCATACATATCAGAACCACATATATATAGTACTTTTCTATCCACATATATAGTACACATTGGTACTATATGTGTGTGTGTGTGTATATATATATGATGGCATTGATTTGACAAGACTGCCAAGTAGGTGAGGTTGTTTTTCACCTGCCCCATCCTTCCTTTCTCCCCACACCATCCCCCCTCCTCTATCCCACATGTACATGTCAAAAGCCAAAGCTTTCTTTGAAAAAATGAGTCACTCAATTACTTTACCTCAATGTGAAATCTACTCAGAGTGTTACCTTTTAGTAGTTTTCCTGCCTTTGGAATCCTAGTTCTTACTGAGAAATAAACAGCTTTGTCTCCTGCCAAAACAATGTCAGGCATCCAGATCATGCAAGAATGGGTGGACATAGCCTCAGAAAGTGGCCTCCAGAGGGCTGCATATTTGTACCTCAGCCCTATCTATCTGCAAGTTGATATTTCAACCTTCATAGAAAAGAGTGGCATCAGAGGAGATGGAGCATGTTCAGGTGATAAAACACAAGGGACCCAAACCTTGTGCTCTGTGAAAACCTAGAAGGGTGGTAGGAAGGGGTGGGAGATGGGAGGGAGATTCAAGAGGGAGGAGACATATATATACCTATGACTGATTCGTGTTGATATATAGCAGAAACCAACACATATTGTAAAGTAATTATCATCCAACTAAAAATAAAATGAAAACAAGTGGCATCATATCAAACAAGAAAATAATCCTCAGCCACTCCTGAGAAATATTTATTTAAGCACTCTTATTCAGAAATATATATATACATATAAGATAGATAGATATATATTTTTTTTTTCATGGTGCTGGTTTGGTTTTGCAGTAATATCCATAGATGATAAAATAGAGTCAGCTTTTCCTTTTCTTTCTTCTCTCCTAAAAAGCCTTTTGGGTTTCCAACAGTTCTTAGGGGAGAAAAAAAGTGACCTCTAAATTTCTTTTCATTTTCCTTCATTTGAGAATGATGTGAGTTTCAGAGATCTAAGGCAATTTGAGCCTTCTTTTACTTGAACAAATTTAGGTATAACTATTTAATTCCCCCAAATCCTGTGGCTATTCTGCTAGGTGGCCATGAGGTTATTTTATTTACATAGAGGCTTTGCCTTCCAGTTCAAATTTGTGAACATGTGGATTCCTTCTTTGTTTTTGTTTGCATCTGAAAATCAAAAACTGCTATGAGCAAAACCAATTTTAGAGGAGTTTATGGTTATTTTTTATATTTCCCATAGATTTTATGGGTTATTGATTTATAAGCTTGCAGAGAAATTGAGGTCACTGTTTTTTTTTTAGCAGTTGGAAATGTGGAATAACTATTCCATGAAATCATGAAATTTTTTAAGCTATGTTCACCCAGGTATGAGATAATCTGTAAAATGCAAAGCTTTTAATGTTTTTATTTATATTCAGCCATCCTTCTGATGGTATTGCACAGCAATTAAAAATAGATTCTCCCCTTTTCTTGAATTCATATGATTGTACTTTCTTCACTAATTTGTGAAGATTGCCTGTTCTACTTGGGCTACAGTTCCTGGTGGAATTATTTTCTTTTTCATAATTTCCCTTCTTCCAAATAATGAGACCTTGGCATTTCAAATGTCAGCCTTTAACGTGTGGCATGATATACTTTTTCTCAGGATCACAAAGTAACTGTTAAACGAATCTATTTTTATCCAAGAAGAACACAGGTGCTATTTCATACAGCACAGTCTAAACTAGGAGTCAACAGCCTATGAGAGACAAAAACCTCCAGAAGACCTTAGGAGAACTATTTCAAGCCCAACCCTAAAGGGATGGAAAACATCATAACTAACATGGCAGGTCCTCATTTCATTTATCTTTCATTAGGTAGAGGTTGGCCCGCTTTAAGATTAACATATGACACAAAGCAGAGAGAAACCTTTTGACTGGACACAGGTAACCTGGAATACAGTGGCAGGTCTCTTGAAGATAGCATTGCATTTCTTTTTACATCACTGGAAGCTGGATTTTGTTACTGTTGTCACAGAGTGTGTGTGGGTATACATATATTCTTAGAAGTGTCTATGTATGTGTATGTCATACACTGTGGCAGGTCTGTTGCATTTGATGTAATTATCCCCCTCCTGAGATTTCCCGATGATAAGAAGTCATATATAGGAGGACTCCATGGACTGCAATGGCGCCCCACTCTAGTACTCTTGCCTGGAAAACCCCATAGATGGAGGAGCCTGGGAGGCTGCAGTTCATGGGGTCGCGAAGAGTCGGACATGACTGAGCGACTTCACTTTCACTTTTTACTTACATGCATTGGGGAAGGAAATGGCAACCCACTCTAGTATTCTTGTCTGGAGAATACGGGTAGCCTGGTGGGCTACCATCTATGGGGTCGCACAGAGTCGGACACGACTGAAGTGACTTAGCAGCCATGGACTGTAACCCTCCAGGCTCCTCTGCCCATGGGATTCTCCAGGCAAGAATATTGGAGTGGGCAGTCATATCCTTCTCCAGGGGATCTTCTCGACCCAGGGATCAAAACTGTATTGCAGGCAGATTCTTTACCATCTGAGCCACCTGCTGCTGCTGCTGCTGCTGCTAAGTCGCTTCAGTCGTGTCTGACTCTGTGTGACCCCATAGACGGCAGCTCACCGGGCCCCCCAGTCCCTGGGATTCTCCAGGCAAGAACACTGGAGTGGGTTGCCATTTCCTCCTTCAATGCATGAAAGTGAAAAGTCAAAGTGAAGTTGCTCAGTCGTGTCCGACTCTTAGCGACCCCATGGACTGCAGCCTACCAGGCTCCTCCATCCATGGGATTTTCCAGGCAAGAGTACTGGAGTGGGGTGCCATTGCCTTCTCCATCTGTGAGGAGCTACAGCCCAGAAAAGATTAATGAAAGGCAAATTAAAAATATAAGAATGAAAAAGAATAGGTGTATTGTACCCAGGCAAGGGTGAAACTTGAGGGAGAAAAGAAATTACCAGGATGAAAAGTCCACCAAAAGTCTACTACTTTGAGTACTAGACTCCAGCACAATAAAGACACATCTCTACTTGACATCGTGATCCCTATTACTAGATTCCAACATCAAAATCCCTCCTAAGTCCTCCAGGGCCATGGAGCTATTAGCTCCCAAGACAAGTAGTTCTTTCATTGGAAGGCTCTGCTAAAACGTTTTTCCCTTCTACTAAGGGTTCTCCAGTACTCTTGTCTGGAAAATCCCATGGACGGAGGAGCCTGATGGGCTGCAGTCCATGGGGTCGCAAAGAGTCGGACATGACTGAGCACCTTCACTTTCACTTCAAGGGTTCTCATATTTATAATCCTATCTTAATGCCAAATGGGGCTACAGACTTCATTGATGAGCCCACATGGCATAAATGGCTCAGAACACAAGCTCTGACTGATACACAACTGGCTTGAATCCCAACTCTGTCACAAAGTAGCCGTGTGAACTTCTGCATGTTACAACAGATAAAGAGTGGGGTTTTCTCATCTGTAAAGTGGGATGATAATGCTTATTTTTCAGTGCTGACTCAACAAATAGAATAATTTATCTACAGCACTCAGCCAAGGTACAGTGAACATATTCAAATAATAAAAATGTGTTTTCCATATTTATCAACAAATTAAACAAAAATCTATATAGGTAGAGTCCAAGAGCAGGTTGCACTCTGGTGGCAGAGTCAGTTCATATAACTGACATTTTGTTCCCAAGTTAAACATCTTTAGATTCTTTCAACTTCTTCTACAATATACCATCTTTTCAAGGGTGTCCTTGACTTTTTCACTCAAAATTATCTTTCATAGTGGCCCAAGAGACAAATATATATATGCAAAAAGCAGGACAAGCCTGGAAACCCCGTTACCAAGTTCTTGCCCCCATATCACCATTAATCAGCTGTGAAACACCAGTCAATAATAATCAAAAAACCACATACATAGAATAGGGGAAGGAATACCTACTTTCATACAACTAAACGAAGCACAGAGATGAACACACAACAACAAAAAGGGTTCCAAACCATGTTGGCATCCACCACAAAACACAGGAGGTAAAGCTCATTAGTAATACCCAGTAATGAAATAATTACCTGTAATACAGCTATGTATTCATGTGATACCTTTGGTGACTCATTTTAAGTCATCAAGAATAAAAGCTCTGTGGCATCCTAAACAGTCTGGAGGCTGCTGAAACCCACACTTGTAGCTCTGAGTTTCTATCAGCTGGTGTTTATCTAATGTGCATGTAGAAAATTATTCAGGGTCTTTAGTACAAGAACATACTTTATATTCTATTTACAAATTATTTGTGCTTTGCCATTAAATAAGTTAGACCAACCCAAGCACATTATTGACTTCCCCATTAAGAAGCCTTTCATTTAATTTCTGTAAATGTTTCTCTTTGAGAAAGGCATGCTAATTGATAGCATATCCCAAATCTAATCAGCAGCCTGTAGACAAAACACTCTTACTGTGGCCAGTAGGAGTGAAGGATGAATACTCTATGCTAGGATTATTGTTATGAAGAGGAACTTGACCTGGTTTAGTCTTAATGTGGTCCATTTATTTCTTTGTTAGCATCAGAGTCAAATTATCCTCGTCTTTGATGACAGGAATAAAACAGTCACGAAAAAAGGAAATGAAACCAATACTTGATCTTATAATTCTAGGAAATAATCTATTTGCAAAGATAAAAATTCTCTCAGTGTAAGAGAAAGCACTGGTTTCAGAGACTTGTGCTCTTGTCTTATTTCCATCTCTAATTTTGTGACTGCAAGTGAGTCACCAGGACTAACAAGAGCCTCAGTTTCCTTGGTTATAAAGTTGAATGATCTTAAAATAATATCTTACATCCCTTCCATCTCTTTTGTTTCATGCTGAAGAGGCATGGAAATAAAATTTTACTATGAAATATAAATGATTAAAAACAAATACAGGGTAAATTTTGGCCACTAAGTGCTCAAGTTATTCAGCTAATGGAGGCATATATATAATCAAAACCTTAACCCTAACCAGACTGGACAGTGAACAGTAGAATACATTTACACACACAGTATGTGGATACATATACATATATAGTTATATGTTCTAAAATCCTGTAACACATACACTGCAAAACTAAGGAAATATTTCATAATTTAAAATGGTAGTTCTTGTGACTGTTTTAAACAAGACAGGTTGCAAAGTAGAGAATTCAAAACTGTTATATAAAAATGTGCTTTCCTTGGTACAAGTAACCTGTTCATACAATATTTGACAATTTCCAGAAAACACAAATAAAACTTTAAATACTTATATTTAAACTGCATGAAGATATTTTCAATGTTCATATCACTGAGCTAGTAAATATAATGGTAAGCAGTTTATAGGTAAGACTCAAGGCAAGATATTCTGCTCCTTAAGAAAATCTACTCTTCAGATTAAATCTAAATTTCAAAAAAGTTGAAGTCTTTCGAATTAAATTCATATATATTTTAAAAGGATTAAGTTTGAAAAATATTGCTCAACAATTTTATTTTTCTGTTCTCTAGAAAATCCTAGGTATCATTCCAAATTTCATCATTATTAATATAATAACAAAGAGCCGTATTAACCACTAAGGACTAAAGGTTCCCATCTCAATCATTTATAGCTTTCAAATATAGCATTGGTTCCTTTGAATCTAATAGTGTCAACTGAAGACAAAACAATACAATCATAATATTCATCCACTAGCATGAATCCACTTACTTAGATGGACTTTAGGAAAATTAAAGCATAAGATATATAAAAACATTTATCACACTGCTAAATAAGAAGTTATTTCATCTTAAAATATCTTTTTTCTTTACTCTTTTTTAATAATACATAAGACTTAGTAGAAAAAATGGATTATGAGAGAGATTCCAATTTTCCTTTAATAGTGTTTGTGTATTAAGGTAGTCTAACTACTACAACAAACAACTCCAGGGCGTCCCAGGTAGATCCATGGTAAAGAATCCACCTGGCAAAGCAGGAGACATAGGTTCAATCCCTGGTCCAGGAAGATCCCACATGCCACGGAGCAACTAAGTCCATGTGCCACAACTGTTGAGCCCGGATGACTCATCTACTGAGCCCACGCACCCTAGAGCCTGTGCTCAGCAAGAGAAGCCACCATGATGATAAGCCGGCACACCGCAACCAGAGAGTAGCCCCCGCACGCTGCAACTAGACAAAAGCCCATGCAGCAGCAAAGACCCAGCACAGCCCCCAAAACAAAATAAATACATACATTAAATTATTTTTAAAAAGCCTCCAAAATTCTAGTAACTTAATAAATGTTGATTTCTCACTTACAGTACAGTCCAATGTGGGTGTTCCTGGCTGATTGTCCTCCAGTCAGCAACAGGAGAACCCTTACTCCTTCCATCCTGTACCTCCATCTTCATCCACATCCTGGGGGTCTTCCTTTCTAGGTAGCTAATAAGGAAAGAAAATAGAAGATCATACTAGGCAAGTTGTATGGGCTAAATTTGGAAAGAATATCATTCCTGCCTACATTCCATTGGCCCGCACTCAGCCACATGGCCACACCTAACTACAAGAGAAAATGCCTAACCAGGTGTCCAGGAGATGGGTAGGTAGGTAGATAAATAGATCTATATATGTTCTAAAGTTCTGCAGCACTCACATATACTGCAAAACTAAATTAAATACTTCAGAATTTAAGATGATATGTCTATTATGGCTGTTTTAAACACAAGGATAAAGCTGAGGAAATAAAAACATAATTTTCCAAAGAGAATGTGAAATATAATATTTGAAAACCTAATTCTAAATTCTATAAAATTAAAAAACTGTTAATCCTTAGAAAAGTCACTTATGCCTCTCCAAGTCACTTAAGCCATCTTCAATTCAGTGAATTGAACTGGAAAATTCCCAAGATTCCTTCCAGATTTAATCCTGTAAGTAAAGCAATTCACTGCAATTATGGGCAACCCTGATAATGGGAACATTAAAGGAATAATTTGATAATAATCTATAATAACTTTACCACATTTTCTAATTAGCAGTGACAGGAATTCTACTCACTGAACCACCACCATTGGACACATAGTTAAAAGGTTACAATTTATCCAAATCCTCCAGCAAAAAAAAAGGGGGGGAAATTTTATAATCTCATCATCCTGGAAATGTCTGAGGTTTATGGTTACTGCAAGATTTATCCTGGGGGCTTTAAGTCCTCTTAAAAATTTACCAGGAAGAATCAACCCACTTGGATTTAGAAGAAGGAGATAAATTTTGTTTCTTTTCTTTTTCGCTAGTCATCTTTTTCTGCTACTTTGATTGCTTTTCCTTTATTCTTGATAGAGAATCTCTCTTTCCTATCTCTCCTGGTCTTTCTTGGTTTACAATTATCCTGGGCAAGTTGATTTCTGAAGTAGCAAATGCTTTTTTTCGCTTAGCTAAAGTATAAGGAGAAATTATTATGTTCCTGTTTGTAGAGGAAGTGAGCTGCCCACATACACTCTTGGTTTGTATAACTATAAGCTTTAAAACTTGGTAACGTGAGGATAACAATAGAGAATTATTAGGACTCCCAATATGAACACCTAATTTCAAAGCTTCTTTTTGTGTAGCAGCAAAGAAAGCAAAATTAATAGCAATGCACATAACAGCAGGTCATGCAAACTGCTCCCCATGCAAACAATCCCCATGCAAACAATCCCCATGATTGCGCTCCCCATTCTCTGCATACGTGAGACATTTATTGACATCAGAAAACCTCACACATTGGGAAAGAATGACACAACTGCAGAAAATTCTTGTCAAGTTAAAAACGACCATTTGAAATCTGCCTTCATTTTCAGTGCGCTTACTTTATTTATTTATTTTTTTTTTTACAAGCTTCAATTTCTCATCTCTGTTTTCAAAACCAAGGAAAATCTTTGACTGGTGGTAAAAAGTAAATCAAAATTTATATTTTAATATCTATGATTATTATAAAATATCTCAGTTAAAAAAATCTTTGCATTTAAAATCTTCAGTTTGCCCACATTAGATTATTCATTAAAATCTACAAACAATAAATACCGATGAAGGTATGGAGAAGAGAAAACTCTTCTACACTGCTAGTGGAAATGTAAATTGGTGCAGCCACCATGGAGAAAACTAAAAGTTGCCATATGATTTAGCAGTCCCACTCCTGGGCATATATCCAAGCAAAGCTACAATTCAAAAAGATACATCCACCCCTATGCTCATAGCAGCATTATTCACAACAGCCACAACATGGAAGCAAACTAAATGTCCATCATCAGATGAATGGATAAAGATGTGGTACATATATACAATGGAATACTACTTGGCCATAAAAAAATAATGAAATAATGTCATTTGCAGCAATATCAGTGGACCCAGAGATTGTAATATTAAGTGAAGTAAGTCAGAAAGAGAAAGCAAATACCATATGATATCACTAATATCTGGAATCTAAAATATGACACAGGATTTCCCTGGTGGCTCAGTGGTGAAAAATCCACCTGTCAATGCTGGAGACATGAGTTCGATCCCTGGTCCAGGAAGATCCCACAAGCTATGGAGGAAATAAGCCCATGTGCCAAAACTACTGAACCTGTGCTCCAGAGCCCAGGAGGCAGAAGTACTGAGCCCACACGCCACAACTCTTGAAGTCCACGGACCCTGGAGCCCATGCTTTGCAACAAGAGAAGCCACCACAGTGAGAAGCCTGCACACAGCAACTAGGGTACCCTCTACTCTCCACAACTAGAGGAAATGGAGACAGCTGTCTTCATGCAGCAATAAAGACACAGCACAGCCAAAATTAAAGAAATAAATTATAAATTACTGCTAAGTCACTTCAGTCGTGTCCGACTCTGTGTGACCCCATAGGTGGCAGCGCACCAGCCTCCGCCGTCCCTGGGATTCTCCAGGCAAGAACACTGGAGTGGGTTGCCATTTCCTTCTCCAATGCATGAAAGTGAAAACTGAAAGTGAAGTCGCTCAGTCGTGTCCAACCCTCAGCACCCCATGGACTGCAGCCTTCCAGCCTCGTTCGTCCATGGGATTTTCCAGGCAAGAGTACTGGAGTGGGGTGCCATTGCCTTCTCATATATATATATGACACAAATGAACTTGTCTATGAAACAGAAACAGACTCACATAGAGAACAGACCTGTGATTGCTGAGGGGGGAAGGTGCAGGGAGGAATGGATTGGGAGTTTGGGATCAGCAGATGTGAACTATCATAACAGTGAATGGATAAACAGCAAGGTCCTACTGTATAACACAGGGAGCTATATTCAATATCTTGTGATAAACCACAGTGGAAAAGAAAACGGAAAAAATGTATATGTACATGTACATATATAAGTGAATCACTTTACTGTACAGCAGAAATACAACATTGTAAATCAACTATGTGCTTACTCACTAAGCCATTGCTCACTCTGCGACTCCATGGACTGTAACCCGCCAGGCTCCTCTGTCCATGGAATTTTCCAGGAAAGAATACTAGAGTGGTTCCATTTCCTTTTCCAGGGGATCTTCCCCACCCAGGGATCAAACTCACATCTCCTACAGCTCCTGCACTGTAGGCAGATTCTTTACCACCAGTGTCACCTACTTCAATAAAATATTTTTTTTTAATGGACACAGATTGCTCATGAAAAACACACCCAGTTCTAAGTTATTACTGCCATCACAAAATGAAAACCTGATATTTTGGTGACCAACCAAAAACAATAAAAAATACCCACTATTTTAAGTAATAATAATTATAGTAATAACAAGTATTTTAAAGCTAAATTTTTCTAGACTACTTCACAAATAAATTAGTCAACAATATACCAGAAATGTTACATATGTGTGTGAACATTTATATTTTAAATATATGTTTTTAAAACTTTATATGTAAATATATATTTAAAATTACATTGTAATATTTCTCCTTGGGGCTGTAATAATTTCATTTGAGAAAGTGTCTCCATTGAAATTTCAATTTTATTCTTACACACTCTGCTCACTCGCTTCTTTACTCATCTTCAAGATGGAGAGCAGAAGCCTCAAAAGAACCCCAATTCTATTGACTCTGAGTGAAGAGAGAGGGAGGGTATATACTCCAGCATATACCCTCCTGAGTGGAGAACACTGTGAAAGCCTGCATGCCATGTCTTGAGCATTAAGCCAAGAGCACAATGCCTTAAACAAGCAGATCAAACTGTCATGAAAACCACTCTTCTGCCACTTGCAAAAAAAAAAGCTGGTGTAGGCTCTTGGGCACGAGTCTTCCTGTCCTGCTGTGTGATGGCTCAAAGGCAAGCTATTCTGCCAGCATCACTTAAGCTGCCAGCAATTGGAAGAGAAATGGGATGGAGAGAATGTTTTCTTCTGTCTTGGCCTTACTGGGATATTGTTAATACCTTTCTGGGAGCAAAGTAGAGGATTAAATACCTTCACTAAAATTATTTGATTCAGAATTTAAAGCAACATATCCTTCACCAAGATATTCAGAGAGACCACCAGAAAGGCTATTTGGATGCTAGGAAGTGTTATGGGCTGAACCATGCCCCTGCAAAATTCATATGTTAGTCCTAACCCCAAGCTGTAGATGGTGATTGTATTTGCAAATAGGGTCTTTAAAAGGGTAATTAAGTTAAAATGAAGTATTTAAATGGGATTTAATTCAATATAAAGCCTTTGACTGTGTGGATCACAACAAACTGTGGAAAGCTCTTAAAGAGATGGGAATACCAGACCATCTTACCTATCTCCTGAGAAACCTGTTAGCTGGTCAAAAAGCAACAGTTAAAACCGGACTGGTTCAAAACTGGGAAAGGAGTATGACAGAGCTGTCTGTTGTCTCCCTGTTTGTTTAACTCATACGGTGAGCACATTATGAGAAATGCCCAGCAGGATGAGTTATAAGCTGGAATCAAGATAGGTGGGAGAAACGTCAACAACCTCAGATATGCAGATGATACCACTCTAATGGCAGAAAGTGAAGAGGAACTAAAAAGTCTCTTGATGAGGATGAAAGAGGAGAGTGAAAAGACTGGCTTAAACCTCAACATTCAAAAAGCTAAGATCATAGCATTCAGTCCCATCTGCTGCTGCTAAGTCGCTTCAGTCCCATCACTTCATGGCAAATAGACAGGGAATTGGACTCCTAAATCATTGCAGAAGGTGACTGTAGCCATGAAATTAAAAGACACTAGCTCCTTGGAAGAAAAGCTATGATAAACCTAGACAGCATATTAAAAAGCAGAAACATCACTTTGCCAACAAAGGTCCGTATAGTCAAAGCTACGGTTTTTCTAGTAGTCATGTACAGATGTGAGAGTTGGTTCATAAAGAAGCTAAGTGCCAAAAATTGATGCCTTCGAACTGTCATGCTGGGGAAGACTCCTGAGAGTTCCTTGGACAGCAAGGAGATCAAACCAGTCAACCTTAAAGGAAATCAACCCTGAATACTCATTGGAAGAGCTAATGCTGAGCGGAAGTTCCAGTATTTTGGACATCTGATGTAAACAGCCAACTCTTTGGAAAAATCCCTGATGTTGGGAAAGATGGAGGGCAGAAGGAGAAGAGGGTTTCAGAGGATGAGATGGCTGGATGGCATCACTATGCAATTGATATGAATTTGGGCAAACTCCAGAAAGTGATGAGGGACAGGGAGGCCTGGCATGCTGCAGCCCATGGGGTTACAAAGGGTCAGACATGACTGGGTGACTGAACACCAACAATCCAACATGACTGGTGTAAGAGGAGATTAGAATACAGACACACACAGAGGGAAAAACATGTGACGTCACAGGAGAAGGTACCTGGCCATCTACTAGCCAAAGAGAGAGGTCTAAAAAGAAACAACCCTGCAGACACCTGGATCTCAGACTTTTAGCCACTGAAACTGTGATAAAATAAATTTATGTTGTTTCAGCCACCCAGTCTGTGAAACTTTGTTATGGCAGCCCTAGCAAACTCACACAGGAACTAGGAGCCTACAAAAGGCAGTAAAGGCAGATCAACACCTTAGAACTGAGATCTAGAACAGCTTCCTTCTTCAGCACCTCACTCCACCCGAATCCAGGTACAACTACTTACCTTCTTGGTCTGGACAGGCCATCCCAGAATTAGTTGCACCAGTAAATATATTCCAGCATATTCCATGTTCCAGCAATGAACAATGAAGCACGAAGCTGGAGAAAATATTCTCTGACCCAATATAAAGGATATTTATTTTTGTTGGAAGACCAGAACCTGGTACCTAAACAGCTTGAGTTCTTAATCCACATTTCTGAATTCCAGATCTGCTGCCTGTATTGCCCTTTGTAAGCCTTCCATCGTCGCATCCAGGCCTCAGCATCCCGACCTGCTGCACTCTCAGAATCCATTGCTTCATAATCCATGGCTACCTCCATCTAATTACTGGCTCTGGATTTGGCATCACAATCATATTCTTTGTTCCCCTTCCAGTTCTTCAAGCCTGTAAAGGACAGTCTTGTGGACAAGTTCTTTCCTTCAGCCATTCAGAAATTTGCCCCACAACAAATGTAAGTTGTAAGTTAGAAAACTGATCATAGAGGCCATTTGGAGTCACTGAGGAATGAAGTAGGATATCAACAAGTTAAATTCAGTCTCTCAGTTTAAAATCAACTCCTTACTGAGTTTAATATTAGCCTAAAACTTGTTTAACAATACATCATCCCGGTAATACGGAGAAGGCGATGGCACCCCACTCCAGTACTCTTGCCTGGAAAATCCCATGGACCGAGAAGCCTGGTAGGCTGCAGTCCATGGGGTCGCGAAGAGTCGGACACAACTGAGCAACTTCACTTTCACTTTTCACTTTCATGCATTGGAGAAGGAAATGGCAACCCACTCCAGTGTTCTTGCCTGGAGAATCCAGGGACGGGGGCGCCTGGTGGGCTGCCATCTACGGGGTCACACAGAGTCAGACACGACTGAAGCGACTTAGCAGCAGCAGCAGCAGCAGCAGCATGCCAATTATAATAAAGTTGCTGTTTGTTAAATGATTTTCTTTGTTGGAAACTTCAGATCTATTACTTTTCCTTATTGGTTGTTGACACTCCGAGTTGTCAGGGGAAAATCTATTCCTATAAGTATATATGAATTTTTATAATATTCTTTTATGCTATTTTCAGAAAAATGAGATAACTATAGACAGTTCCACTTTTTATTCAATTGTTAAAGCTTGTTAGAAGGAAAAGTTGTAGGAAAGGAATAAATTCCTTTTTAAAACTTCACATAACTTCCCTTTTGGTCTGTTTCAAATAGTAATGGACCTTGTTAAAACAGGAAGCTCTGGTGATGACAAGTTTTATCAAGAATGGTACCATACATGAACAAAGAAAATTTAAAGAAATTCTTAAATAGCTGAATCCATCTCAAATGGCTCAACCATTGTGATCTGCAGGGAAGGAAAGCTTTACCAGGAGGGAATTGAGAAGTTTTTTTTTATACCTCCAAAAGACTTTGCCAGGTATTAGAAGAAGAAAAATATAGTTTGTCTAGCTTGTCAGGTTATTTATAGACAATTAAATCTAGATATTTTAATTACTTTTTTAAAGAACAAATTGCTCATAAGTGTCTGTTCATAAGATAATTATATTGGATTTAAGAATTTGATGTTTCAGACAAGTTAAAAATGACACCTCAGAAAATAGAATTTTTATTTTTATCTCAGTTTAGAGGTGTCTGTTTACAAACTTTCTCCATTTAATTGGTTTTCCTAATATGAAAGAGTATTTCCAGAACTAATTAAAAGTTCATTCTAATGAATATTCAAGACCAAAATGTTATCTCTGCAGTACAGTATATAGATTTTTAAATCATCCATAAAGGTAATTATATTTTTTTTTACATTCTTAAAAAGTCATATATTGTTATTGATGCCAAATGGGTTATTTGTTTTCTCTTAGGCTATGATTGAGGAAGCCATCACCAGAGCAGAATCTTTCTCAGTTATGTACACACCATTTGCAACAAAAATCAGAGCTGATAAAATAGAAAAAGTAAAAGAAGTTTTCACAAAAATTCATCCTGCATACATGGAGTATATCTACACAGGTAAGAATCAGTATCTTCAAAGTATCAGCTGACACTTTATTTTCATAAAAAACAAATACAGGGATGTTTCTGACTTTTGTTGTTTCAGTTTTAAGGATTTTTTTTTTTTTTTTTTATTAATCTGTTGAGTTGAAAGGCTATGGTCCTTCCAGTGGTCATGTATGGATGTGAGATTTGGACTGTGAAGAAAGCTGCATGCTTAACAATTGATGCTTTTGTACTGTGGTGTTGGAGAAGACTCCTGAGAGTCCCTTGGACTGCAAGGAGATCCAACCAGTCCATCCTAACAGATATCAATCCTGGGTGCTACGGTCCAAAGAGTCAGATATGACTGAGCGACTGAATTGACTGACTGACTGACTATCAGTGTGATACGGAGGAACTAGTTTTCAAAATTCTGAATTCTTGTGTAGGTAACAAAATGGTTATATGCAATTGCCCAATATATGAAATAGAGAAAGCACCGTGTTTACTAAAATTTTGTTACTCATTTGAAGCAAGAAAGTCAGTGCAACCTTCAATTAGATATCAAGACACCACCCAAAAAAAAAAGCCCTTTAAAAAGACACTAGCCTAGTAAGAATTGATGCTTTTGAACTGTGGTGTTGGAGAAGACTCTTGAGAGTCCCTTGGAATGCAAGGAGATCCAGCCAGTCCATCCTAAAGGAGATCAGTCCTGGGTGTTCAATGGAAGGAGTGATGCTGAGGCTGAAACTTCAACACTTTGGCTACCTCATGCGAAGAGTTGACTCATTGGAAAAGACCCTGATGCTGGGAGGGATTGGGGGCAGGAGGAGAAGGGGCGACAGAGGATGAGGTGGCTGGATGGCATCACTGACTCGATGCACGTGAGTTTGGGTGAACTCCAGGAGTTGGTGATGAACAGCGAGGCCTGGCATGCTGCAATTCATGGGGTCGCAAAGAGTCTGACATGACTGAGCGACTGAACAGAACTGAACTGAGTTGAAATAGAAAGTTATTTCTAGGTTTTATGTAGAGCTAGCCTTATGGGTCTAGTGTAATATCCCTTGTGTCGTCGGTCATGTTTCTTTCTTTAAGAGGAGAGGTAACACTTAGAAACTCTAAGATTTAAAAAAAAAAAAAATGAAGGAGTAACTTGTGTAAAATGTCACCTTTTTTCATATCCTTCATCAGTAGACTAGGTGATTCCAGCATTTTCCTGAAGATGAAATTTTTTCTCTAGTCCCTTCTCTTTTTATTTTCCTTGCTCCATCTATCTCATACCTCAAATGCCCCTCTTTTTTTTTTTTTTTTTTTAATGTTCTTCAGCCACTGGTGTCCAAAGGAGACTGGATAGTCAAGTATATACAAAGAATACAACACTTGTGGTGTTCTTTTTTGCTCTTTTTGTCTCTGGAAGCCAATTGCTTTTATTCATTCAATACTTTCTACTATGTTCCAAATGTTATTCTAAATTAAGAATTTTCTTGTGTTAAATTAAGAGCCAATCCCTAACAGAGATAGAAATATCTAGTTATCTAAGATACTAAGAGTTGTCAAAAGCTTTTGTTATTGCCATTTTACTATGTTTAAATCATTGACTCAAAACAATATTAAAGACCATTTTGTTACTTTCAAAATTAAAATCCCATCAACAATGACTACCATATTAAGCAAAATCTCTAAGTACATACACCTAATATTGTATCTTCCTGTTAAGCCCCCTGCATTCGTTTTGTTAGGGTTTTGGAGTCAAATCACTGATTTATATGATTAACAACATACTCCATTAGTGATCACTTTTAAGGTGCCAGCTACTCAACATTCATTATGTCTTGTTACTCTCATAACTCAAGTGACTAAGATGATTCTCATGCAGAAATGAGAACGGTAACCAGAAGAAACAAACAGTTTTTCCAAAGATACGCAGAAAACCACCACATCAGTGGCAGCGTGCCTTGGATTTGAATCCATGTCTTCGCGTTGGGGTACCTTATTTCCATCTGATAGAAGCCCAGATGGGACGAAAGCATTAACTTTAGGTCCTATGGAATCTGTTTCTTCCACAATGCCTCAAGCTCTTCAGAAAAAAAGATATTTTAAAAATGCAACCAGTAAAACCTTAAGGAACAATGAAAATTTGAAGGCATAGAAAGAGAAGAAATCACACTCTATAATGACTACTGATGCTGATTTACTTAATTTGAGCATTTTGAGGAGAAAAGATAAAAATATTTCAGAACTCACAATTTTTGCTAATTGTTATAAATCACTTATCATTTTGTTATGGATATCTTCAGGGGGTTTTGGGGAGAAAAAGAGTGAAATCAATTATGTCAATCTAGAATCATGGAAAATTAATAAGATTCCGTTATTTCCACATCTGCTCTCAGATCCATTGGTAATGAAGAGGGATTCATTGAGGAGATCACCGATTTGCCAATTTCTCTACTGGTAGAATAAATTTAGTTATATTTAACCTACTTCACAGAGAAGTTATGAAGATTAATTAATACTTAGGAAGCACTGTTGCCACTGAGGATTTAAAAACAATAATAACATTAATGAGCCAGATTCATGTCTCACGTGACTCCATCAAACTTGTTATCAAGATGAATTATGATTTGTTGGCAAGGCAATTCATGCTAAAGAATCTTATACTATGAAAGAGAAGATAATTATAAGTTACTGATGATTGTTTCTATTATTTTATAATTACTAATTGCTGGATTGTGACAGTGCTGTATGAGAACAGAGAGAGAAAAGATGCAGTCTCTGAAGGAGAAAGGGAAGTAGAGGAGGCAATCTTGAATTTTAAATTTTATAAGGACTGGTTGGGTTCTTTACTCTGTATGATGGGTGCTTTGGGTTAACTAACAGACTATTACGATGATGACATGCATTATTTGCCTCTGTTGCACTGATTAAAGGATCTCTCCAAAGCTATTGCTGGAATGATGGTGAAACACTATTACTAACCGTATGTGCAAGTTTTAGTGGCATCTCTTCTTTTCCCCTCAAGTAATTCCAAGGTGAGGAAGAGAGGAGGTCAAATGTAGTCTTTAGCTTCTGTATATTTCTCACAAGCGGTGCAGAGTGATGATTTGGGCAGGTATCAGTAGCCAAAGGCAGTAGCTAGACAGTGAGTCATACAAAGAAAGATAGGGCCTAGAAGAACAGTGTTTTGTTGTGGTGAGCATGCTCAGCTGCAACTGACTCTTTGCAACCCTACGGACTGTAGCCCACCAGGCTCCTCTGTCCATGGAATTTTCCAGGCAAGAATAGTCAAGTGGACTGTCATTTCCTCCTCCTCCGAAGATCTTGCCAACCCAGGGATCAAACCCTCACCTTGTCTCCTGCATTGGCATGTGGATTTCTTTACCACTGATCCACCTGGGAAGCCCCAGGATTCTCCTTTTATCTGCTTTGATAGAATTTAAGAAGCTTCTATGTTGCCAAAAGTGTATTCAGTTACTTATTTCAACAAATAGTCATGCAGTGTAACTGGACAGTTACACAGCAAATATGTACAAACATAAGAATTTTTTTTAACCTACACATGTTTGTCTTTGATCTGTCCAGAGCCAAAAATGTATTCTCTCCCACCGCATGGGACACAGTCCCATCCAATCATTTCTAAAATTTAGGTTCTCCTCAGTAATTATCTGATCCAGTTCACCATTTTTCCCCCTTTCCACGGGACTTTCTTCTCCTTCTCCTCTGGTTTCAACACTCTTGCTTGTGCGTGTGCGCTCAGTCACCTCAGCAGTGTCTAACTCATGTGATCCCCTGCACTGTAGCCCGCCAGGCTCCTCTGTCCACGAGATTCTTCAGGCTAAAATACTGGAATCGGTTGCCACGCCCTCCTTCAGAGGATCTTCCCAACCCAGGGATCTAATCGATGTCTCCTGTATTGCAGGTGGAGTCTTTACATGCTGAGCCATCAGGGAAGCCCAGAAGCCTGAGGGCATGTGAGGAAAGAGTCCTCTTCCAAAGTCTGATGCAGGCTGGCACAGCTGCTGATTACCCGGCTAGTGCAACCTGAGACAGTTCTGTTAGTTTGAGCAGGACCTGATGGGGTCACTATGTGACCCCACATAAGTGACCCCATCAGGTCACCCAAGGGCACCTATATGAGTCCCCATCACTGCTGATGGTGACTGCAGCCATGAAATTAGAAGACACTTAACTCCTTGGAAGAAAAGTTATGTCCAACCTAGATAGCATTTTCAAAAGCAGAGACATTACTTTGCCGACTAAGGTCCGTCTAGTCAAGGCTATGGTTTTAACCTGTGGTCATGTATGGATGTGAGAGTTGGACTGTGATGAAGGCTGATCGCCGAAGAATTGATGCTTTTGAACTGTGGTGTTGGAGAAGACTCTTGAGAGTCCCTTGGACTGCCAGGAGATCCAACCAGACCATTCTGAAGGAGATCAGCCCTGGGATTTCTCTGGAAGAAATGATGCTGAAGCTGAAACTCCAGTACTTTGGCCACCTCATGCGAAGAGTTGACTCATTGGAAAAGACTCTGATGCTGGGAGGGATTGGGGGCAGGAGGAGAAGGGGATGACCGAGAATGAGATGGCTGGATGGCATCACGGACTCGATGGATGTAAGTCTGAGTGAACTCCGGGAGTTGGTGATGAACAGGGAGGCCTGGCGTGCTGCGATTCATGGGGTCGCAAAGAGTCGGACACGACTGAGCGACTGAACTGAACTGAACTGCTTCCTGTTGGAGAGTCTTTTTATATGTACACCAGCCACCCTATCACACAAATTGGCCCAGACAAGAGCTACTTTCTAAGATCCCCTCTCCCTGCCAGAATGCTAATTCTAGATCCCCCTCTAGAGATTTCGTCTTCTCCCCTGGAGACTGGAAGTCACTTTAGTCCTCTCTCCCACTTGCTGTATTATTCTGCCATTTCTCTTATCCTTTTTTCCATGCTCCAGAATCCCAATATTCTCAGGACAAGAAGAAGATCTACAATGGCGATGAGTTGTATATTCAGCTACTTATTTATTCATCAAACATTTATTAAATACATATATTCCAGACAATATACTAGGTAGTGCTACAATATACCTGACTTTAGTCATTTATACTTCAGGGTGAAAGTTGGACTGTATTTTTCCACTCTTCTAAAGAATATTTCAATTAAAACCTAAGCTCAAATTGTGGAATGGAAGGCTGATTCTAATTAAAAGAATAGTGGAGGAGAAAACAGATGAAAGAGCAGCTTGGGAATAGAAGTCCTTGCCACCAAAAGTGGCAAAGACTAGCTAGTTGTTTACCAGACTATTTTCTTTTCCCCCTACATGCATAACCAGGAGACGTTTCCAGGTTTCTTTACACTTCAGTGAGGTTGGTGACTCAATAACAGACAGTGTTTGAATGTGGATAGAAATAATATATGCCACTCGCAGGCCTGACCCATAAACTTCTGCCATATAGAATTCTCTTTCCCTTGCTACTGACTGAGTGGGTAGAACTGCAGAACTAAAGAAGCTACAAGGCAAAAGAAGCTTGGATCCCTGAATGACCATATGGAAGGCAACCCACTGAATACCTACACAAATCAAAAAAAAAAAAAAATTCTCTTGTCTCAGATCACAGATTTGGAGGTTCTCTGTTAAATCAGGTGACTTAACTCTAACAGACTACCTTACATCATAACTAGTAGATGCTTTCCTACTCCTACAGTGTACACAATAAATTCAAGTGAACTCAATGGAGAAAGGATAAACATCCCCCCATGCACAGTCAAACTCATCCTCAGAAACAGTCAGTTTGTATACATTCCCTTCTACCTCCCACTCACTCATCCTTCCTTGAACAACTACAGGTGGATGTTCTCATACATATGTGTTTGTACCCACTCAAAGAAAAGGAACATTTCAGGAGAGACACAGATGCCCCACAGGAGACAGAACACAATTATGCAGTTTGCATTGCAGCAGGAAAAACTGAGGCCACAAGTAGGAGTTTTAGAAGTCATCTAAATCAACAGTCAACAGATGAAGGTCATAAAATCTGTACCTTGAAGATCTTGGATAAAAAGTCTACCTATCAAAGTTCTACAGGATAAGTAGGTATTATCATTAAAACTTGGAGACTAATACATTTAGCTCTCCCAGCAGAGGCTGGCAGACAAACCTCCAACTCAGAACCTCTGCCCAACTCCAGGGCACCTTCAGCAAGCGTACACAGTATTGAGTTCATTACTCTTTGGTCATGTGACAATGCTGTGAGCCCAGTAGTAGCTGGCAGAGGTGATGGTGATAAGCAAGCAGAGTATTCGTATAGAGATCCCCCAGGCAGTGTGTTCTTTCTAGCTAACCCCTAATTCACAGTCACCCTTATCAGGGATTTTCACATGAAAAATAAATTGCAAAGGGAAAAAACTGTAAAAAAAACTCATTTTGAAATTCATAGAGGTCTAAATAGTTTTAATATTTTATGAAATAGACCAACTAAATTAGTGATTTATTATGAGAAAAACTCACTTCACCCTCAGTGCAGTGCTTAGTTGCTCAGTTATGTCGACTCTTGGCAATCCCATGGATTGTAGCCCACCAGGCTCCCCTGTCCTTGGAATTCTCCAGGCAAGAATACTCGAGTAGGGTGCCATGTCCTTCTCCAGGGGATCTTCCCAACCCAAGGATTGAACCCAGGTCTCCCACATTGCAGGCAGATTCTTTATTGACTGAATCACCAGGGAAGCCTCCCTCAGTGGCAGACACTAAGACCATATTTATATTGCCCTTATAACCTCTACAAGACTGATAAGGGAGGGTCAAAATTCAAATCTGCCTCACTGGACAAACAGGCTTATATATCCTCAGGAATTCACTGTGCATTCTTTGTTATGTGGGGAATGTGGTAAGACCCACCAAAATCTTAAAGCTATATTATAATAGAGCTATATTGTACTACCTCTCATGGAGGAAAAAGATTACTGAATTTTAGCAGTGTAGCTATCCATTTTTCTTATTTAAGGAAAAATGTAGTTTGATTCATGCAGAGTAGTCAGCATATATAAAACAAATAATAATTCACTAACCCTAGAATTATTATGTTTTCATTTATAAAGATTTTGCTTGAGATTTTTATTCATATATTCCAATGAAATAATGCAATTCTCTATAGTTCTTATTCTTGCATGGTTGTATTTTAATAATAATAAAGTAATACAATAAGCATATCCTGTCTCCACTTGATGAAAATATCAAGATTTATTTGCTAAATAAATAAATATTCAGTAATGGATCTGTGCTTAGTAATGTTTAATAGAAAAGTTTTCTGGATCAGATATCAATTACTTTAACACTTAGATGAATAGAATCATATTTTGTCTTTCCAATGTAATTTAATTCCCAAGAGTAAATATGTATGTTCAGAGGAATGATATATTGTTTTAAAATAGACCTTTAAAAATTGCTTTTCACTGAAATTTATAACCTTGTTCTTGTTCAGTCATCATTTACCAGTAAGGATAATACAGTCTTATGCTCTCTAAAATGGGAAGTTAAAGTTCCTTGTTTTATTCTTTCTTCTTCAAAATATTATAATTTTATCATGATCAAGAACTTCCAAGATTAAACTATTTTCTTCCTCTTTCTAGCTCACTTTATCAAATTTTTTTATAGAATTAAAGAGCCTACATCTCTAATATCATTATGAAAGTGTTACAGCCAGGTTGGTTATAAAGATAAATAATCTCATGTTTGTAGCACAAGAATTCTTTGTAGAAATAGAGAATCATTCCCAAAGTAAAGAAATCCCTCATATATGGGGCTAAAGTCTGTTCTTAAAATATTAAACTGTTGGTCTTCCCAATGGGAAGTGTGATGTTCCGGCACTATTCTATCTAATGAAAGTAAACACTTCTCGGTGAGCAGCCCACTTATCCTTTGCCGTAGCAGGTTACAACATTGCTCATCTCTGGTCTCTATCATCTACTGTCTCTTGCCTTCTATGATTGCATTTCTCCTGGACCTCTCTGAAAGTGTAATGCATCCTGCTTAGTGTGTTTTCTTATGGGACCTGACTGAAGACAAACAATGTTTCATTTAAAGAAATACCAGTCAGTAATTCAAAAATAAATAGAAGTAATGTAAGTTTTTACTCTAGTCTCTTAAGAAAAACCAGTGTGCTGGGGCAAGGTGGTATGGTTGGAATGAGATACATGGCAGAAAGCAGATGTCAGGCATTTGATCCATCATGCTCAGAGAAACCTTGTAATGTACACACACACACACTTACATGGCAGCTTCCCGCCACGTCTCTTTTCCTGCTCTAAGCTCTCCAAATACACTCTCCAAGTTTATTCCTTCATGAACAGAGAAATCCCTTTCTGGTGTCAATCTTAGAGGCTTTAACAGTTTCTCAGGCTCTTATCCATCACCTGTTACCTCAGTCTACATTAAAAAAAAAAAATAAAAGCTCCATAATAATTTCAAAATTAACTGAGCTCATTTCTGCAGGTAAAGGAGCAGTGAGGTAAATATTCATGTTAAGATTTTACTTTTCCTGAAACACTTATGTTGTCTAATCTAGCCACTCTGTAATATTATAGTTAATCATAGGCACCGCTGTCTAATGAATCATGCAGCTGAGCATTAAAATCCCTAAAGACTGAACTCTCAATTATGTAAAACAATGTCTCTGTGTTCTTAATTTTAAACTCTACAAATCGGTTGTGTGCAGAATTGTAAATTTATATTTTGCAGTATTATCCTTTTTTTTTTTCTTCAGTTTTACATATTTGGCATTCAGGTCCTATTTACTTATGTTTTAATACTTGGCTCAGTTACCTTACACCTTTTAGGCAGGAGCTTTTCTTGATGATCTTGTGGTCCAGAGATAACCACTGCTTTTCACACCTAAAATAGAGCCCCATCCGAGTTATTCATTATTCTTTTTTTTTTTTAATTTACTTTTTGGCCACACCACATTGGCATGTGGGATCTTAGTTATTGGACAAGGGATTGAACCCTGGCCCTCCACATTGGAAGCGCAGTTTTTTAACCGGTGGACCACCAGGAAAGTCCCCTCAGCCAAGTTATTCATCTTTTCTCATTTATTCTTTAAATCATTTTTATTATGAAATATCACAGGCATTCAAATTTACACAAAACAATTGCTCAGCTAAACTAATTATTACAGAATAAATAATGTAAAAAAAACAAAAACAAAACCTTGCTAGCTCTCCAGGTAACCTCTACTGGCCTCTGAAAAATCCCCAACCATTCCCTACCTCCTACCAACATAAACACTGTCCTCACCTGGAAGTCACCATGCTCCATAATCTAAGGAATCATGTATTCATATATTCTGAAAAATTGTCAACATTAAAAAAAAATGCTAATCCTTACTCCTTGCTATTCTTTCATTGAAGAATTTTAGCTGGACATTTGTTACCTCTATTCATCCAATTTTCTGTTATCACTGAAGCCGTTCCTTATGTTTTCTATTTCTTTGTCTCTCTATGCCATCCATTTTGAATCTGAATGAGTGTTGCTCAGTCATGTCCCATTCTTTGGAACCCCATGAACTGTAAATATTAATCCAATTCAGAACTCTCTTTTAATTTCATTTTAGCTGTAACAGGTAGTGATAATCAAGATTGTATATTTTGCTTTTCTCTTGTTAGTTTGTATTTCTTAATGCATTCAGTGAATCAGCTTCCCAGGCATTGGATTCATCTCTACAATGGGTAACTCTTATCTTTAGTAATTAATCACAGCACAACTGCAGTTTCACACCACGAGTGGCCACCCAGGAATCAAAGATTTCTCACCCTCCACTCTTTAATCCTTTTCCTTCCCAAACCACATGTTTCCATGAGCCAAAACCATTTTTGCAAATCTCACTTCTGACCCCAAATATAGGATTGCCTTTTCCTCACAACACCTTTGACACCAAATATGTGGGTGTTTTCTGTACCACTGCTCTAACTCTCAGCCACCAACTGGGCTTTTAATAATTCAACTTTGGTACTAACTATCCAGAGTTAGTACAGACCTCACAGATTAAGGGATCTATCCTACAAGATTGCCCCCCCCCCCCACTTCAGATGGCAGTCACAAGTCCCAGGTCTCCTATACTTCTAATCAAGAAGTTATAAATTGGGGGTCCCACCACCCCCAATTTAGGTTTTATAATTTTCCAGGATGACTCATAGAACTCAGGAAGTGCTTTACTTACTATTATTAGTTTATCATAAAGGATACAACTCAAGAACAGCCAAACTGAAGAGATATTGGGTTTGCCAAAAAGTTCATTTGAGTTTTTTTGGTAACATCTTATGGAAAAACGTAGGGCAAAGTAAGGTATGTAGAGGTGTGTGTGTGTGTGTGTGTTCAGGGAGCTCCCAAGCTCTCTAGGTGCACCACTCTCCCAGTACCTCACTGAATGTCACTAACCCAGAAGCTCTCCAAACCCCATCATTTGGGGGTTTTATGGAGGTTTCATCATGATTGGTTTAATCATTGACCACTGGTGATTAACTCAGTCTCCAGCCTGTCTCCCCAGAGCATGAAGAATGAGGTTGAAAGTTCCATGTTTCCAATCAAGGCTTGGTCTTTCTTGAGACTAGCCCCCATCCTGGCATAAGCTCTCTGGGGGACTGCCAAGAGTCACCTCATTAGAACAAAAGACACTCCTATTATCTATTACCACTCAGGAAATTCCAAGCATCATAGAAGCTCTATGCCAGAAACTGGGGACAAAGACCAACTATTTTTCTATGATACCACACCATCTCTCACTCACTGTAGATAGTAACTTGTATATGTTATTTACTCTTGGGTGCAAGCCACTATTCGGTGTGGCTTTACCTGTGAGAATCCAGTAGAGTTTGGGTTGACTTTGCTTCCTCCCAGGGATTTCTTTTGATTTTTCCAAACACTATAGAGTCCTACCAATGAGAGAGCCTTTGTTTCTGGAGCTGAGATTTCCTGGGCATCTAGGTGTAGTATAAATTCAAACCTTATCCCATGCCTAGAGTTAAAATTCTCAAAGAGGGGGAAAAATAATCCTACTCCAGGCCCCCAAAATTTAGGGCATTATAGCAACAATATGTTATTTCACTAACTGTAAATCTAATAAATATTGAAGGAAATAGTATCTTTCCTGTTTGTCTCAAATCTACTTTGTTAGGGATGCAATTAAGGAACTTCCCCAGAATAAATACAATACCGCTGATTAAACATAAAACTTCAGAAACAATAAGAGTTTCAAGTGAAATAAGAATAAAATACATATAAAAATCTTATGTAGTTATTAATTTTTTCATACTTTACAAATGGGTTATGAGAGGAAACATATACAAAGATTGGTTTTGGAGAAGTAGCCCAGCAGCCTAAAGGGAAAATTAAGAATGAAAACCAATTTTTTTCACTTGCATCTACAGCTCTGACATTATAACGAAGGTCAACATGAAAATACAATTTTTTATACAAAGAGTCATTATACATATAGCTTTCTCACACATCAAATGCAAAAATCAAAATACACTATGCTTTTAAAAGTGGAAACTTTTATTATTTATGGGGGGGCAATAATAATAAGTTAGCTGCAAAAGCTGCTGCCTTTTGCTATTTTCTTGCTGATGTGAATTTGTGGATAACTTCCAAGACAGAGGTATCGGTATTAAAAGAAGTACAAGATAAAGCTCAGAAAATGATTGGGAAAGAAGGAGTGACAAAGTGCTGGCATTATGAAGGGACTGGAGAAACTAAACTCTGAAACTGAGCACTAAAAAGAAGTCATATAAAACTGACATGGTCCCATCTCACAGTGAACAACTGGGACCTTTAGAAATGAGATTTTGCTCTAACCCAAAATGTCAGAACATTTTGTTATGGACAAAGGGCAGAGAAATGACATAGACACTGGAAAATAGAGAAGGAAATGAAACTTAGGGAAAGGTGATAAGAGAACCTTGGCAAATTTGCATATTTCTTAAAAAGTTTTAAAATCTCTATGACTTTTCTTTTTTCCAAATTGCTTTGAAAAGTTCATCCACAATCTGTTGATTGTGGCTATGTTGAGGTGTCCAACAGAAAATATTGATGATGATGGTATCTGTGCTTTCTACTTTATGTCCAGAGAGCTCAAATTTTATTTTACAGATATGTAGCTTCATGAAAATATGCAGTCCCTCATACATAGAGATGAGTCAGCTGATGTATACTCAATAGTTCACATTTTTGCAGGTGCTTTTCTGAGTGCATCTGACAGTTTCACTAAGCTAGATTCTCCATTCATCCAATCTTCTTAGTGCTGCATCAAGAGTACAACCTGAATATGAAACGAACTCTTCCATCTCAGCAGAGCTGGTCTGTTCATTTGAGCACCAACTACCCTGAGTTATCTAATACAGATTATTTTACCTCACTCACCCTTTGTAAACTGACCAGAAACCACTTAATGTTTAGGGAAAATGAAAAACAAAGATTGTGTGATATTCTTTTCTAAATTTCAATTAAGTCTGGTTCACTCGCTCAGTCAGGTCCAACTCTTTGCGACCCCATGGACTGCAGCACACCAGGCCTCCCTGTCCATCACCAACTCCCAGAGTTTACCCAAACTCATGTCCATTGAATCAGTGATACCATACAACCATTTCATTCTCTGTCATCCCCTTCTCCTCCTGCCTTCAATCTTTCCCACCATTAGGGTCTTTTCTAATGAGTCGACCCCATGGACTGCAGCACACCAGGCCTCCCTGTCCATCACCAACTCCCAGAGTTTACCCAAACTCATGTCCATTGAATCAGTGATACCATACAACCATTTCATTCTCTGTCATCCCCTTCTCCTCCTGCCTTCAATCTTTCCCACCATTAGGGTCTTTTCTAATGAGTCACTTCTTTGCATCAGGTGGCCAAAGTATCAGAGCTTCAGCTTCAGCATCAGTCCTTCCAATGAATATTCAGGACTGATTTCCCTTAGGATGGACTGGTTTGATCTTCTTGCAGTCCAAGGGACTCTCAGGAGTCTTCTCCAACTCCACAATTCAAAAGCATCAATTCTTCAGTGCTCAGCTTTCTTTATGGTCCTACTCTCACATTCATACATGACTACTGGAAAAACCACAGGTTTGACTAGATGGATCTTTGTTGGCAAAGTAATGTCTCTGCTTTTTAATATGCTGTCTAGGTTTGTCATCCAGCTTTTCTTTCCAGGAGTAAGCGTCTTTTAATTTCATGGCTGCAGTCACAGTCCAAAGTGATTTTGGAGCCCAAGAAATATGTTTGTCACTATTTCCATTGTTTCCCCATCTATTTGCCAGGAAGTGATGGGACTAGATGCCATGATCTTCATTTTTTGAATATTGAGTTTTAAGCCAGCTTTTTAACTCTCCTCTTTCACTTTCATCAAGAGGCTTTCTAGTTCCTCTTCACTTTCTGCCATAAGGGTGGTGTCATCTGCATATCTGAGGTTATTGATATTTCTCCCGGCAATCTTGATTCCAGCTTGTGTTTCATCCAGCCCAGCATTTCGCATGATGTACTCTGCATAGAAGTTAAGTAAGCGGGGTGACAATATACAGCCTTGACATACTTCTTTCTTGATTTGGAACCAGTCTGTTGTTCCATGTCCGGTTCTAACTGTTGCTTCTTGACCTGCCTACAGATTTCTCAGGAGGCAGGACAGGTGGTCTGGTATTCCCAACTCAAAGAATTTTCCATAGTTTGTTGTGATCCACACAGACAAAGGCTTTAGCATAGTCAATGAAGCAGAAATAGATGTTTTTCTGGAACTCTCTTGCTTTTCCTATGATCCAATGGATGTTGGCAATTTGATCTCTGGTTCCTCTGCCTTTTCTAAATCCAGCTTGAATATCTGGAATTTCTCAGTTCACATATTGTTGAAGCTTAGCTTGGAGAATTTTGAGCATTACTTTGTTGATGTATGAGATGAGTGCAACTGTGTAGCAGTTGGAACATTCTTTGGCATTGCCTTTCTTTGGGATTGGAATGAAAACTGACCTTTTCCAGTCCTGTGGCCACCCCTGAGTCTTCCAAATTTGCTGGCATATTGAGTGCAACACTTTAACAGCATCATCTTTAGGATTTGGAATAGCTCAGCTGGAATTCCATCACCTCCACTAGCTTTGTTCATAGGGATGCTTCCTAAAGCCCACTTGACTTTGCATTCCAGGATGTCTGGCTCTAGGTGAGTGATCACACCATTGTGACAGAGAAATAAATCCTATCTCAGAAGCTCTGAGCATTTAATTAGCTTTGAATTTTTTGAAGTTCTATTCTTACTTGGACCATTAAAAATACAGGATTGAGAAAAGTTTGTTTTTTTTTTTTTTTAAGATTCAATTCAAGTATTGACTGAGCACCTATTAGGTGCTTAGGGCATGGAGATAACTTGAAGATGTTATCTTCAAAAGGATTAAAACTTATTAGAGTGATGAGACATAGCCCCATTAAACATGAGGAGATGTACTCTGGAATGAATGGTCTAGGTGTTCTTTAAGAGTTTGGGAGGAGGTTCTGAAATAATTGTGTCTCAGAGGGTAAAGCAGCTGCCTGCAATGCAGGAGACTTGGGTTCAATCCCTGGGTCAGGAGGATCCCCTGGAGAAGGAAATGGCAACCCACTCCAGTACTCTTGCCTGGAAAATTCCATGGACAGAGGAGCCTTGTAGGCTACAGTCCATGGGGTCACAAAGAGTCGGACATGACTGAGCGACTTCACTCACTCACTCTGAAGTACTTAGGAAGCCCTTTATGGACTGTTGTTTCAGTTGCTAAGCCGTGTCTGACTCTTTTGCAGCCCCATGGACTGTAGTCCACCAGACTTCTCTGTCCACAGAATTTCCCAGGCGAGAATATTGGAGTGGGTTGCTAATTCCCTCTCCAGGGGATCTTCCCAACCCAGGGATCAAACCCACATCTGCAGGTTCTTTACCACTGAGCCACCAGGGAAGCCCCTTTATGGATTAGGTGGGACTTAAATTAGGCACAGTCTGGAAGAATAGTGATTGATTGAATAAAAGAAATATTGAGAGAATAGGAAGTTGTTTCAGGTGTTAAAGCACAAAGAAAAATTCAAAGGCAGGATGACCACAGGCTGCTACAAATTAGTAAAATCAGCAGAGTTGATGAGAAAGATTTATATTGGAGAAAACCTAGGAATGAAGTATAGATTGCGAAACACATGCACACAATTGAGAGCCTTGAATATCAGGAAAGAAGCACTGAAATTCCTGAGGAAGGATGTGACAACGACAAAGGTGATACTGGTGATATTTCAGGAATATTCACTGGTTGGTGTTGTGGAGATATATCAGTGTGAAATGTTACTGGTGGTAGCCAGGCTTATTGGGAAACATTTTCTATAATCCTAGTGCTATGTGATCAGAAATTCAACCAGTGTGCTAGCACTGATAATGCAAAGAAAGAGGTTAATATGTGTTGCATTACAGTGGGCAGATTTAATGAGCTTTTGAGATTCCCTAAATGTCAGAGAACAAGAGGAAAGAAAAGTCAACAATGGTTTCAAAATTTTAAGCCAAAATAATTGGGTGAACAATGGCCATTCCTACAATATACTGGTGAAAAGAAAGTGAGAGGCATGTTGTGGAGATTTCAAAAATCACTTTTAAGGCATATACTTGCTGTTTGTGAGGTAACGTTTGTAATGGTGGGCAAATGGCGATGTCCCAATAGGCACTGGGAAATGTGATGTGTGAAATTTTGCAGATGAGACTACGGCTTTGGATCTCCCAGTCTTTTGATTAGAAGTAGTAGCTAATGCCACAAGAATAGAGAAGTTTCCCCAAGAGTGTTCATATGAAGAAAATAACAGTAAGCCAGAGACCACATAGAAGAGAGAGGGAGGAAGAGAAAGCAGTAGGCATGTGGGTAGGAGAGAAAGGGAGACACAGACAGACAGAAAGGCAAAGAGAGGGACAGAGAGACAGAAACTGTCACTGAGCTTCAGGAAGGTGACTTCAAGGAGAAAGGAGGGAACATACAGAAGGTCAAAAAGCAAGAATGACTTGACTACCTGCCAGTTAGCTCCAGCCTCCTGAGGTACAATAAAAGGTTCTTGATAAAGGGCAAACATTACCCTCTTTCGCAGAGAGTTGGACATCTTTCACTTGGAGGCCAAAGAATTGAAAGATCATGTTTCTACAAGAAACTAAGTTTGTATCATCTATCTTCGGTATTTTTTTTTTAAACATCTGCTTCCTTAATGGTAAAAATTTGGAACTGTGCCGTACCTGCAAACTGATTTTTTAATAATAATTTTGGTCCTAGTCATCTAAATTTCATCTGCAATTGTGATAAATTGTAAACAAATGCCTTAAGGGATTTATTTCTCCCAAGTTTTCTTCTGATATGACAGGAGCAAAGAAGACATCTTTAATCAATTCAACTTTCCTACCAAAGGACAATATAGTCTAGTTAATTTTCATACCCATCAGAGGCTCAGGGCTTTTCGGACATAGGTAGAGGTTCATGAGCATAAAACTGAGAACAATTAGCGCTCAAATTAATGTTACATAAGATTCAACATCTGGAAGTATGTCTTCATTTTGGGTCATAGACCACCTGCTAGGCTAAATGTTCACACAACTGCAATTTACTCGGCATACAAATGAAATAAAAATGATACTTTAAAAATAGTTTTTGATTTAGCAGTATGTTTATAGAGGCCTCTCACATTTCAAAACTTCAACTAGAATTGAACAATGGATTGAACAAAATAAAACAGCACCAAAAGGAATAGAAAATATCTTTTTGAAAATATATTTCATAATAAATTAGCTATAGTGCTAATATTAGTTTCTCTAGTTGATCTAACCACTGTCAGTCTTTATCCATCAAATATTTAAGAACAAGAAGAGATTAACCTGTCATTCTTTATTCTATTTATGTTACAGACCCTGCAAACATTGGCTGTTTCTGGCAATAGAAACATATCAGAAAATGCCAGATCTCAAGATGCCGCCTGCAACTCACCTCAAACACCAGCCCATGCACAGCACACCCTAAACACACTCCTTCAGAGGGTCTCTGGAGTTACCCAGAAAGCCAAGGCTCTCTCCAAAGGGTGGCCCCAGACTTCATCACCAGTCTGACCAGAAGGCCCTGGGGCCTTCTTAGTGAGGAAGCAAAAACAGATAAAAGAGCAAACCATCGCTAGGGAACACACACCTTCTCTTACCCTCCACCTCTAGAGTATGCTAGTTTCTGGAAATGGCAGCAATTTAGAAATGCCAGCCCTTAGAGAGTGCAAAAGAATAATAGCAATCCAAAAAAACAAGTTATGACCATTTATCAGAATGATGAGGAAATGGCAACCCACTCCAGTATTCTTGCCTGGAAGATTCCATGGGCAGAGGAGCCTGACAGGCTACAGTCCATGAAGTTGCAAAGAGTCGGACATGACTGAGTACACAGCTCAAAACAGTATCCATTTTTATTTTTACTTAGCTGCCTTTTCACATGATTGGGTGATTGGCAACTTCAGTAAAACAGGTAAACTCTTGGTTGGGTGTGTCTGTGAATATCTGCAGGAGATTTCAAAGGCAAATAAATTTTCTGCAAATGCAGAAATCACATTCTACCTCGTTTACAGAAATGAGCCATCGTTTTAAAAAGAGTTTGGAATTCAAACACCAACTAAAGAAGCATCTCATATTCTAATCTGATTTAAAACGCCTAAAAAGTTATGAACCCTTGAGCCTTTGTTGTACTTTTCTAGATGGAGTAAGGAAGTGTCCAATCTAGAATTGGGTCTGTTAAAGCCATCTACTTGTTGGCATTGCCCTGCTTCTGTAACTCGCTTCTCATGGATTGTCAAAGTGATGATAATTATCAGTGGGTCGTTCTGAGAGTTAAGCCCTGTGCTCTGATGTCCAGCTGCCTAACTCTCAATTCCTGTCCCTCCATTTGCTGTATGGCCTTGGGTAAGTTTGTAACTTCTTGAAGCTCCAGTTTGGTCATTTGTAAGGTGGGCATAATATGTCCTGCTCTATGTGGTTATTGAGCGAGAAGGATAATCTGGGTATTGTGTAGGACACTAAAGAAGGGCCATGTAATTGTCAGTCTCCAATATTACTGAGTGGTTATCAGATCCTGAGTCACCAAAGACTAAATCATGTTTAATATCTTTTTCTTCTGGGCTTGTGTTTACAAGATATTTTGTAATATTTTCTTTTAATTATCAGCCTACATGTTAACTCTATTTGACAGCCATATGCTATTTACTTAACCAAAATGTGCCACATAGCTTACGGCAGTGTTTTCCAAACTGTGCTTTAAAAAACTGGGCCTCTGGTGGTGGGGAAGGGGAGGTTTCAAGATGGCTGCCATGTAAGGGATAATAAATGGGGCCCAGCAATGAGGGTCAGAGGTCACTGATTCAGGCTTCTAATGGAAAACCTCTGCCTTTACTGACTTTAAATAGTGGGCTTCTCAGTTAAATTTTAGCTTGAACAAAGTGTTTTGCGGCTCAAAAGAGGGGTGGAGGAGTCAAAAAATGCAGATAAAAACACTAATGGTTTACTGTGTCTATTATTTTTAAAAGAAATACTACAGATAACAAAGACTATATTTGAACTGTTGCCATTTGAGTTCTGATTCTAGATTAAAAATTGTCATCTAAATCATAATTCAAGGATATTTGGAATTTCATCTTTTTCCCTCCCTGGCAGTGTTAAGTAGGGAGGGATCATTAAACTCTGTTCATTATCCTTCGTTTGAGAAGTCTATTGTATAAAGCATTATTACTCAGAATGGAAATGAATGAGGTAAATCTGGCCTCCAAGACCCCATGGCTAACATTTGTCCCTGTCCCAAAAGTAACCCAAAGCCAAGCAAGCTGAAAGCAGAGTGCAGTGGTCAGGCCCATGGTCTCCACAGTCAGACTGCCCAGTATGGATCGTGCTTTGTCCCCCTACAGGCTGTGTTTCCAGACAATTCACTTCCTATCTGTGTACCTCAGCCTCCTGTTTGCAACATGAGGATAACAGTACCAATGTTGTAAAGTTATCTTGAGGATTTAGAGAATACACACAAAACAAGGGCTTCTCAGGTGGCATGTGGTAAGGAACCTGCCTGCCAATGCAGGAGACGCAAGAGACATGGGTTCAATCCCTGGGTCGGGAGCATGCCCTAGAGCAGAAAATGGTAACCTGCCCTAGTATTCTTGCCTAGGAAATCCCACGCAGAGAGGAGCCTGGTGGGCTACAGCCCACTGGGTCTCAAAGAGACATGCCTGAACATGCACACACAACAAACATGGTTACCAACGTGGAAAGGGAAGGAAGAAAGGGATAAATTGGAGTATGGGATTAACAAACTATTACATATAAAATAGATAGGCAACAAAGATTTACTGTACAGCACAAGGAACTATTTTCAATATCTTTTAATAACCTATGATGGAAAAGAATCTGAAAAAATATGTATACATATACATAACTAAATCATTTGTCTATACACCTGAAACTAGCACAATATTAATAGTATGAACACAAAATATTTAGAACAAGGGAAGGTAGAAAATAATTACTAAGTAAATATTAGTTCTTGTGGTCATTAAGAACAGAGTTTGTTTTAGAACCATTTTCTTGACACTTGAATTATTTCTAAGTCTAATTACAAAAGTAATTACAAAAACTAAGTCTAATTACAAAAATTAAGTCTAATTACAAAAGTCACGTCAGTACATTTATCATTTTAAATTTCCTTCAGCTATAGGAGGAATAGCAACTAAATTAATTAGCTTTATGTTTTAATTCTTGGTAATTTTTCTCTTTCTGTTCATGTAATATTATTTTCTTAAACTGTGAACAGAAAAACCAAATTCTCTTGAAAAGTGTCACACAGAAAAATATCAATTTACAAAAGTTATTACAAAAATTAAGTCTAATTACAAAAATTAAGTCTAATTACAAAAGTCACGTCAGTACATTTATCATTTTAAATTTCCTTCAGCTATAGGAGGAATAGCAACTAAATTAATTAGCTTTATGTTTTAATTCTTGGTAATTTTTCTCTTTCTGTTCATGTAATATTATTTTCTTAAACTGTGAACAGAAAAACCAAATTCTCTTGAAAAGTGTCACACAGAAAAATATCAAGCCTGCAAGCCTGTGGTCCTGAGTTTTGTGTTATGTTGAATATGGCAAATGAGGACCAAGTAACCTAGCTATATTTTATTGCTGACCCTTGTGTTTGTTTATATTTTAAGAAAAATATGAATAATAAAGTATGATTTTGACATATCATCTATTTGACCTTTTGATGCACATACTTTTACTTTGTATCTTAAATTTTTGTATTTATCCCTTTTTCCAAGTATAATTCTTGGAATCTAGGTGGGGAGGGGAAACACCCTGAAAACGATAGAATGATAAATTCTTTTGCTCTTTGTCTTTTTTTAGACTTTCAAGGACTCCACGTGTTGCCTCAGACAGTTGACTGGTCATCTTTTCCTCCTCAACAGTATCTCTTGACTCTTGGGTTCAAAAACAAAGAAGACGGAAAGTTTTTGGAAAAAGTGTCAAGTAGGAAGTTACCAACATTTACAGGTAACTCACCTGGACTTGTTATCTTTCAGTATTGTTTTAAGGCACAATTAATTAATGAATAATTAATTAATTAATGTGCATTATTCATTAAGCTTTATTCATTTCAAGCCTAGCATATAGTAGGGCCTGGGCACCAAAAAGTTTGTTGGGTCATTCTTAACTCCTTCCAGTCTTCTTTGTGGGTTAGTCAACAATACCTGGAATTCTTGTTCCCCAAGAGCACCCACCTCCCTCACGCCAAACATCTCACCCCAATCACACTATCACCAATGCCTAATCATGGGGCACTTACAGAATACAAGCAAATACAAGTTTTTGTCACCATCAGTTAGCAAACATAGAAGAAAATTATGCAACAAAACTACCGTATGAAATCAAAAGTATAGACAATGACCCCCTTAAATCATTTGGATTATCTGCCATTGTATTAATATCTGTTCCACTCTTTTCTTATGTAATTAACCAAGACCTCAACTCTCCTAAAGAGTATTCTAGTTAAGTGGTGCTCAGTAATTCTAGTTGAAAACTTTCAAAAATCAAGAAAATATTCATGTAGAATTGAAGTCTCAGACTTGCAGACTGAATTCATGACCAGGCTGAATTTATCCCTTCAACTCTACTCACATAATTAAGGATTTGTGTTTTGTCTGGCACTCTATCCTCCGAGGCTTATCTCAACTTCAAGTTACATTCAAAGTCAATGGGATTTGCACACTTGAATAATACCTGGGAGAAATAAGACAAGAATCAGACAAATTTATGACAATGTTTTTTTCACAACTCAGGAAAAGCATACTCTGCAGAGAGAGGTGAATTGTTATAGGCTGTGCCTTAGATTTCAATCAGGAAACACAGCAAAAGGAATAAATGATAGTCTCCAAAGGGCAATGTCTCCTCTGCCTTTCTTCTCATAGATCTTTCATTGTGATACTTGTGGTCTCTGAGATGGGACTCGTTCCTGTACTAAAGATTTCATATCTATTAATATTGAGATGTCTGTTTATAGCTTGCTAAGAAAAGCATTTTGAAATGGATGTCTAGCAAAAAATAGTATAAAAGTTTATTGTTACAATTTTTAGAACATAAAACTCCCTTCGGTTTGCTGACTAGAGAAGACACAGTGAGACACATGGAAACAATGGGGAAGAGAATCTTGCCAATATTGGACTTTATTAGAGGCACCCAACTGAATGTAGGTATATGAGTCTTTTATATTTGTTCAGCATACCAATATCAAACAATTCTAGAACTATACAAAGTTTACATGTAAATATTGCAAATACTGGAAGATTTGAGAAGCTTCCACAGTGAATCTCATTTGCAAAACCAACCAAAGTTTAGCTAATGATTTCAGTCCTTTTATGTTTCAAAATATTAATAATAATGTTATACTTTGCAGTTGCCAGCATTTATTAGGCTAGTGTCTTTTTAAAGGGTTTGTGTGTGTGTGTGTGTGTGTGTGTGTGTGTGTGTGTGGTGTCTTGATATCTAATTGAAGGTTGCACTGAGTTTCTTGCTTCAAATGAGTAACAGAATTTTAGTAAACATGGTACTTTGTCTATTTCATATATTGGGCAATTGCACATAACCATTGTTACCTAAACGAGAATTCAGAATTTTGAAAGATAGTTTCTCCACATCGTAATGATAGTCAGTCAGTCAGTTCAGTTGCTCTGTCATGTCCAACTCTTTGTGACCTAATGAACCACAGCACGCCAGGCCTCCCTGTCCATCACAACTCCTGGAGTCCACCCAAACCCATGTCCATTGAGTCGGTGATGCCATCCAACCATCTCATCCTCAGTTGTCCCCTTCTCCTCCTGCCCTCAATCTTTCCCAGCATCAGGGTCTTTTCAAATGAGTCAGCTCTCCACATCAGGTGGCCAAAGTATTGGAGTTTCAGCTTCAACATCAGTCCCTCCAATGAACACCGAGGACTGATCTCCTTTAGGATGGACTGGTTGGATCTCCTTGCAGTCCAAGGGACTCTCAAGAATCTTCTCCAACACCACAGTTCAAAAGCATCAATTCTTCAGTGCTCAGCTTTCTTCACAGTCCAACTCTCACATCCATACATACTGGAAAAACCATAGCCTTGACTAGACGGACCTTTGTTGGCAAAGTAATGTCTCTGCTTTTTAATATGCTGTCTAGGTTGGTCATAACTTTCCTTCAAAGGAGTAAGCGTCTTTTAATTTCATGGCTGCAGTCACCATCTGCAGTGATTTTGGAGCCCAGAAAAATAAAGTCAGCCACTGTTTCCACTGTTTCCCCATCTATTTGCCATGAAGTGATGGGACCAGATGCCAGGATCTTGGTTTTGAATGTTGAGCTTTAAGACAACTTTTTCACTCTCTTCTTTCACTTTCATTAAGAGGCTCTTTAATTCTTCTTTACTTTCTGCCATAAGGGTGGTGTCATCTGCATATCTGAGGTTATTGATATTTATCCCAGCAGTCTTGATTCCAGCTTGGGCTTTCTCCAGCCCAGCATTTCTCATGATGTACTCTGCATATAAGTTAAATAAGCAGGGTAACAATATACAGCCTTGACATACTCCTTTTCCTATTTGGAACCAGTCTGTTGTTCCATGTCCAGTTCTAACTGTTGCTTCCTGACCTGCATACAGGTTTCTCAAGAGGCACGTCAGGTGGTCTGGTATTCCCATCTCTTTCAGAATTTTCCACAGTTTATTGTGATCCACACAGTCAAAGGCTTTGGTATAGTCAATAAAGCTGAAATAGATGTTTTTCTGGAACTCTCTTGCTTTTTTGACAATCCAGTGGATGTTGGCAATTTAATCTCTGGTTTCCCTGCCTTTCTAAAATCTGCTGGAACATCTGGAAGTTCATGGTTCATGTATTGGTGAAGCCTGGCTTGGAGAATTTTGAGCATTACTTTACTAGCGTGTGAGATAATTGTGCAGTAGTTTGAGCATTCTTTGGCATTGCCTTTCTTTGGGATTGGAATGAACACTGACCTTTTCCAGTCCTGTGGCCACTGCTGAGTTTTCCAAATTTGCTGACATATTGAGTGCAGCACTTCCTCAGCATCATCTTTTAGGATTTGAAATAGCTCAACTGGAATTCCATCACCTCCACTAGCTTTGTTCGTAGTGATGCTTCCTAAGGCCCACCTGACTTCACATTCCGGGATGTCCGGCTCTAGGTGAGTGTGAATGATCACACCTTCATAATCATCTGGGTCGTGAAGATCTTTTTTGAACAGTTCTTCTGTGTATTCTTGCGACCTCTTCTTAATATCTCCTGCTTTTATTAGGTCCATACCATTCTGTCCTTTATTGAGCCCATCTTTGCATGAAATGTTCCCTTTTTATCTCTAATTTTCTTGAAGAGATCTTTAGTAAACTGGATGCTAATCTAAACATTGGCACTTGATCTTTATTTACCCTTAAGGTAAATTATCTAATCCCTTTTTCCAACTGAGGGAATATATGCCCTTTCTACTTTTCAGTCTTAAAAAAAAAAAAAAGCCCAACATAAGACTTGAATTAATCTGTGCTATTTTACAAAATTTAAGCCCCTTTATTGAAAGTACATAAAGGGAACTTCTCATTAACAAGCTATAAAGGCTGCAGATTTCCCCTCTTAAAATATTTTTCAAAAGATCTTTAAGCTGGAAATTTTAAAAAATTTCACCGTTTGTGGCTTTTGTATTCCATCATTGATTTGATGTTCTTACCTTACAAGGGGAACCAAGGGGGTCATCACCAACAGCTACTTAACATCTGTTCAGCAGTTTATCTGCTCAGTAACATTATTCAGCATTTTAGAAAAGCTATAAAACCCCTCATCTATTTGCATGATCTGTAATTAATTCTACGTGTTACAAATCCTAAAGCACACTTTCACTGATTTTCCTACCATGTAACTTCCCCTTCTTCACAACTGTGTTCCACTCAATTATCTCCCCTATACTTCTATTAATAAAAATTTATCTCTGTCTTAGTCATCTTGGGCTGTCACACAAAATACCATAGATCAGATGACCCGAACAAGAGAAGTTTATTTTCTCACAGTTCTAGAGGCTAGAAGTCTGGGATTAGGTCAGGTTCTGACAAAGACCCTCTTCTTGGCTTGCAGTTAGCTACTTTCTCTGCATCCTAACATGGCACAGAGCAAGCTCTGTGGTGTCTCTTCTTAAAAGAGCATTAATCCCATCAGCAGGGCCCTACCAACTCTCATGATCTTGTGTGCATGCTTAGTTGCTCAGTTGTGTCCAACTCTTTGCAACCTCATTGACTGTAGTCTGCCAGGCTCCTCTGTCCATGGAATTTTCCAGGCAAGAATATTGGAGTGGGTTGCCATTTCTTCTCCAGGGGATCTTTCTCCCACATTGGCAGGCAGTTTCTTTACCATTGGCCACCTGGGAAGCCCTCATTTCATCTAACCCTAATTACCTCCCAAAGGCCCCATCTCCACATTGGCCTCTAGGGCTTCAACCTAGAAATTTTAAGTGGACACAAACATTTAGTTTATAGTAATCTCATTGACTCTACTGCAAATCTGGGGTCCTGTTCTCCAATTCACCGTATACTGCAACCTCCTTCACATACACACACACACACACACACACACACAGCTTCACCACCCCATCTTAATTAGATGCACAAACACATATCATCATTGTCATCATTAGACCCTTTCACAGAGAAGGCAATGGCACCCCACTCCAGTACTCTTGCCTGGAAAATCCAATGGATGGAGGAGCCTGATGGGCTGTAGTCCATGGGGTCACTAAGAGTCAGACACGACTGAACGACTTCACTTTCACTTTTCACTTTCACACATTGGAGAAGGAAATGGCAACCCACTCCAGTGTTCTTGCCTGGAGAATCCCAGGGATGGGGGAGCCTGGTGGGCTGCCGTCTATGGGGTCACACAGAGTCGGACACGACTAACACGACTTAGCAGCAGCAGCAGACCCTTGCAAGAAGTGGAAAGAAAGTGAAAGTGTTAGTCACTCAGTCACTCTTTGCAACCCCATGGACTGTACCCTGCCAGGCTCCTCTATTCATAGCTTTCTCCAGGCAAGAAAAATGGGTGGGTAGCCATTTCTTTCTCCAGGCAGTTTTCCCAACCCAGGGCTTAAACCCAGGTCTCCTGCATTGTAGGCAGATTTTTAGCATCTCAGCCACCAGGGAAGCCCACAAGAATTCTTGTGGAAGCCTTGCTGACAAGAACCATCACCATGTAGTATCATTTCACTTCATCTGCACATGGTTAACCTTGCAGCATCAGTGTGCAGTATATTGGGGAGGTGATCCAACAACACAAGAGAAGACTATACATGGCAATCACCAGATGGTCAACATCGAAATCAGATTGATTATATTCTATGCAGCCAAAGATGGAGAAGCTCTATCCAGTCAACAAAAACAAGACCAGGAGCTAACTGTGGCTCAGATCATGAACTCCTTATTACCAAATTCAGACTCAAATTGAAGAAAGTAGGGAAAACTGCTAGACCATTCAGGTATGACCTAAATCAAATCCCTTATGATTATACAGTGGAAGTGAGAAATAGATTTAAGGGCCTAGATCTGATAGATAGAGTGCCTGATGAACTATAGAATGAGGTTCATGACATTGTACGGGAGACAGGGATCAAGACCATCCCCATGGAAAAGAAATGCAAAAAAGCAAAATGGCTGTCTGGGGAGGCCTTACAAATAGCTGTGAAAAGAAGAGAGGCGAAAAGCAAAGGAGAAAGGGAAAGATATAAGCACCTGAATGCAGAGTTCCAAAGAATACCAAGAAGAGATAAGAAAGCCTTCTTCAGCGATCAATGCAAAGAAATAGAGGCAAACAACAGAATGGGAAAGACTAGAGATCTCTTCAAGAAAATTAGAGATACCAAGGGAACATTTCATGCAAAGATGGGCTCGAGAAAGGACAGAAATGGTATGGACCTAACAGAAGCAGAAGATATTAAGAAGAGGTGGCAAGAATACACAGAAGAACTGTACAAAAAAGATCTTCACGACCCAGATAATCATGATGATGTGATCACTCATCTAGAGCCAGACATCTTGGAATGTGAAGTCAAGTGGGCCTTAGAAAGCATCACTACGAACAAAGCTAGTGGAGGTGATGGAATTCCAGTTGAGCTGTTTCAAATCCTGAAAGATGATGCTGTGAAAGTGCTGCACTCAATTGACCGAGATAACCATGATGATGTGATCACTAATCTAGAGCCAGACATCTTGGAATGTGAAGTCAAGTGGGCCTTAGAAAGCATCACTAGGAACAAAGCTAGTGGAGGTGATGGAATTCCAGTTGAACTGTTTCAAATCCTGAAAGATGATGCTGTGAAAGTGCTGCACTCATAACCTTAAGTTAACTCATATAATATTGGGCTCTTATTGTAGAGACAAATATAGGCATTAACCTCAAATTTACTTTGAGTTGTCTTGTGAAAGATCTGAGTGGTAGTTTAGGCTGTGGTGATGCATGCCTGTATGTGTAAGTTTCTTCTAGACTTCTCTTAGATTTAGATCAAACTGAAAATGATTTTTCCTGTACATAATACTAATCACTTTATTCGCCCTTTAATGTGTGAGTCTAGTTACTAAATATGAAAAGAAACAATTAAAATGTTTCAAACTGATTGCCTTTCAAAGATGGGGCATCAGGGTGAAAAAAGGCACAATGGCAGACTACTAATGGGGTCATAAGTTGGTAGTTTTATTTGATCTTTTAAACTTGCCACATATATTTATTGTTTCATACAGACTTTAAAAATGTTCTATGGAACAAAGAAGCTGAGAGAGATGAATGGAAAGCAGTGGTTAACCAGAGCTGTAGTGCAAAAGAACAAAGTTTTGGGAGGTGAGGATGATAACATGGCCTCTTCCACACACAAACACAAAGGAACATGATGCAAAAGACATCCTTGGAGCGGAGAGGGGCTGAGCTGGTTAAACCGAACAGGACTTATGTTCCAAGCTGTGTGTTGATAATATAAACTTTACATCTCACTTTCCAGACTGTCATTTAAGATTCTTCTGCAAAGAGGGATTATTTTGGTTCTTGTGACATAATGGTACCTAAACAAAATACAAGGCTTTCTATGACAAGAAAAAGGTGGTGGTGGTGGTGGTTAGGGCTTTACCCCTAAGAAGTTGGAGTGAGAGTGCCAAGTGTCAATGAGAAGGCCTCCTGCAAACTTGCTGAGATTCCTAAAGTGTGTACCTGGGGAGAGCATGAACCTTCTAGAAATAGGCAGAACATGGACCGAGCCATCAATTCCCCTCTGGGTAGGTGAGAGTTGCCTTTCTCTGTAACTATAGCAGTGCTTTTACATCAGAGGAGTGGCTCAAGAGCTGCTTCTGCTCAGTTGCTACATGATGCTGAATGGGTTACTCAGTCTTTCTACTCCTTGGTTTCTTTCATAGTAAAATAGAATGGTAATCTCTACTTCTGTGATGATTATGGGGATCACATAAAGTCATCTATGTGAAAGGCTGTCTGGTGATGATATGATGTGTGCTTTTTGCTCTTTGCTTTGAGGGCATTTGGTACTTTAGTACTCTTTGATCAGAATGAATGCTTTCACATGAGAAATCCATTTTATCATGGTATTTGGGTCTTCAAACTTTCGTCCAAATTTTTTTGTTTCACTTGTTGTAAGTATTATAAACTTCGTGATGTAGTTTGAAGAGCAAATGTGAGAATTTAAAATGTAGCCTTGAAGGATGTTAAAAACAATTGCTTATTTAATATGGACCTAACCAATATCAGCAAAGAGCTCAGGTTTCATGGAGAGCATAAAATTGGACAAATTCCTGGATAAAAGGCTTATAATCCAATTAGCTATCAGGAGTCCATAAATATTTATGCAAAAATCATCGGACTGGAAAGAATTTCAAGTTAAATGCAAATGTGATTTCTACAAAAAAGTCCTTAACTTCCTTTTTCATTCTAACCTTTTATGTGTGTTCAAAATGTCATTGAAATATTAAAAAAAATTTAACCACTTTAGTGTGACAAGTTGTCTGTAGCTGGATGGTTGGCTGGATATAAAATGTTATTCTCCTTCAGCTATTAAAGCTGTCCTTGAAAAAGAATCTCTCTCAATTTCCTTCAAGATCACTTGTGCTTCAATAAATAGCATTAAACCTCTTTGCTTTTGGAAATATCACTTCATTAGCATTATTTTTTGCCCTTGACCCTATGGGAGATACAAGTGGGAGGTTCCTAACTGAATTGCATTGTCAATTGAATATAAGTATGATTTTTCTAATCATCAGAGCTGCTTATAAATGGAACAAGCTTTAAGTGTTTTTATTCACTGGAGATGTTCAAATACAGGCTCAATAAGTGGTAGTTAACATCTTAGTTCAGTTGCCCCAAGATGTTCTGACCCTAGGAAACTAGAGAAGTATTTGGACAAATCTTAGATAGAAGAAGGGCTTCCCTGGCGGCTCAGATGGTAAAGAATCCCCCTGCAATGCAGGACACCTGGGTTCATTCCTTGGATTGGGAAGATCCCCTGGAGAAGGGATAGGCTACCCACTCCAGTACTCTTGCCGGGAGAATTCCATGGACACAGGAGTCTGGTGAACTGCAGTCCATTGAGTCACAAAGAGTTGGACATGACTGAGGGACTAACACTTTCCCTTTAGATGGAAGAAAGTGTTGGGTTATTGGCCACCTGCCACAAACTTGCAAATAATCACAACTGCCTGCTGATGTCAAGACAGAGAATAACAGGAAGTCATTAGGTTTACTTCTTATTTTACTATGTGCCTCCACATACCTTGAAGACCACATGAGTAAACTGCATTTGTATCCTTGCACGAAGGCCTACTTGTTGTGTGACCTTGGACGAGTTATGCAATGGTTCTAAGCCTGTTTCTGTATCTGTAAAATGGGGGTATGAATAATAGAACTTGCTTTATAAGATTATTGTAGAATTTCTTCTAGAGCCTATTATACAGAGTGAAGTAAGTCAGAGAAATATAAATATCATCTACTGATGCATATATATGGAATCTAGAAAGATTATGGTACTGAAGAATTTATTTTCAGGGCAGCAATGGAGAAGCAGACATAGAGAACAGACCTAAGTACATAGTGGGAGGGGAGAAGGGAAAGGGTGAGATGTATGGAGAGAGGAATGTGGAAATTCACAATACCATATGTAAATAGATAACCAATGGGAATTTGCCATATGACTCAGGAAACTTAAATATGGGCTCTGTGACAATCTAGAAGGGCTGGATAGCGGGGAGATGGAGGGGAGATTCAGGAGGGAGGGGACATGGGTGTACCTATGGCTGATTTTTGTTGACGTTTGACAGATAACCACAAAATTCTGTAAAGGAAATATCCTTAAGTTAAAAATATTAAGTGGCAAAAAAAAAAAAAACAGCAGGAATATCTTCTGCCTGGCCCAAACGTTAGGATGTAAGATTTTTAGATGGCACCCAGTTTGTGTTCATATAAGAGCCCTAAATAAAATGCTTTGGGCTGAAATAGTTTTGGCTCATCCACAAGGCAGTGGCAAAAGTGACTGGCTTCCAGAGGACAGAGCAAATGATGCTGCAGCCAGCTTTATTTGCTGAGGGCAGACTTGTGAAGTTCTCTGCTGCAGCTGCCATCCATGTTTCTGCAGCTGTCTCTTCCCATTTTTTTTAATTTTATTTTTTTATTTTATTTTACTTTATTTTACTTTATAATACTGTATTGGTTTGCCGATTATACAGAGTGAAGTAAGCCAGAAAGAAAAACACCAACACAGTCTACTAACACATATATATGGAATTTAGAAAGATGCTAACGATAACCCTGTATGCGAGACAGCAAAAGAGACACAGATGTATAGAACAGTCTTTTGGACTTTGTGGGAGAGGGCGAGGGTGGGATGATTTGGGAGAATGGCACTGCAATGTATAATCCCATTTTTTTTTTTAAAGCTGTTGTGGCAAAGTCTTCTTAGCATGATGTGCCAAGTTTGAGGGAAGTTAATTTATTAGTTCATTAAGCTTAGGGCATTCTAGCTTCAGCCTCACCATTGCTTTTGATTTTGGAGTTTGGGGGCTTCTCATATCTTCCGTGTTTGACCTACCACTTTGCCAGCAGTGACCCATCACCGAGTGCTCCGTGCTATGTTTTTACTTCCAGGGTTGCCCAGATGGATTTGCTCTGTGTTGTGGAGAATATGGTTAATTAAGAGCTTCAGGCAGAACCCGCAAGTGCTTTTTAATTTTCCTTGCTGTTTGGTTCATCGGTCCCCTTATCTCATTACCCACGTTTCTCCTCCAATCTCAAGAATGAATTTCCTCCTCATGAAGTCCCGCTGGCTGCAATGTAGCCTGTGTCTGGCTATCTGCTCCACTGCACGTGCTTTCTCTGTGAGGGGAAAATAAAATAGTGAAATTAACTCATATTCAAATCTGAAGGTTTTCTGAAAATAGATGTGAACAAATTAGGCGTCCTGAGAATTAGCCAAAGCTCAGTAATTAATAATCTTTTTAGGTCTGGGTGAAGAAGAAGAATGTTTAATAAGTATGGCTAATGTTCTCTATAAACAGTCCATTCTCATTAAGCGGGATAGTATAGCACTGTTGCTCTAAGTGAGGGGCAAAAGTAGAAAAGTGACTGCAAGCGAGGGGTGTAGTGAGATTTCTTTTTAAAAACATTTTTATTTGTTTTTATTTTATTTTATTGGCCACACCCTTAAGATGCAAGATCTTAGTTTCCCAACCAGGGGTTAAGCCGGTGCCCCCTGCATTGGAAGCACGAAGTCTTAACCACTGGACCACTAGGGAAGTCCCTGTAGTGATTTTTCATGCCTGGTATGTGCTAACCACTGCACACGTCATGTAATTACTCCTCATACCAATTACTGCAGTACAACCACAATAACACCAAGGAATAGAAAACACAGCAAGTCACGGTGGCTTAATCTAGTTTATGTACTTGGTTCCTTGTGACTGGGGTTCAGATCCAACACCCATCAGACTCCAAAGCTAGTAGTGTTCAAGGCCTGGAACCTGAGACTTTGTCATCCAGATGCAGAGTGACATTTACTCGTGTAATGAGGGTTAATGCTGTCCCAGGAAGGAAATCCCTATCCTGGTGGTATTCTAGTGACATCAGGCTGCTGGGGAGGTTGTTAATTAACCTGCCCAGCTTTCACTCTGTAGGTTACACATCAGCAAAGTGCAGAGAGAAAGGGGGATACTTGGCAAGAACACTGGAACAAGGGTGCACTTCATCCCAAAGCTTGTTTATAGACAGTGAATGTCAGTCAGTAAACAGGTGCCTTTGAGGGGCTAAGATTTATCCTTAACTAACTCTGGCTTGGACCACAGAATAACATCAAGTCCCTAAAGTAATTTTATGATCCTCTGAAGTGTGGAATTTCAGTGAGATGGAGAAGAGGATGAGAGGTCTCCTAAGTATAGTCATTGAAGGTATCATGGGCCACAACTTGTGAAAGTTCTTGTAAAACTAGGGAAGAACTGCCCTGGTAGTCCAGAGGTTAAGAATCCACCTTCCAATGCAGAGGACTTGGGTTTGATCCCTGCTATGGAGTCAGAGTTGGGCACTACTGAAGCGACTTAGCAGCAGCAGCAGCAGGGAACTAAGATCTCACATGCCGGGAAGCAACTAAGCCAGCATTGTACAACTGGAGGGTCCGCATGCTGCAACTAAGACCTCATACAGCCAAATAAATTTAAAAAAAAAAAAAAAATTTTTTTTAATAAAATCAGGAAAAGCTTGGGGCTTGCATTAGGGGATCACAATCCCTGGATGTCTAATGAAATATAAAAAGAACCAGCACGTTAAAGAGGAAACTAACCGTTAGCTAGCAAGCTGGGACCAGGGATGTAAATTAAGCCCTTTGCTTCCCTTTTCATTTTTCTGGAGAAGAAAATGATACAGTTACTGAGTACACAAACTTTAGGATCAGATACCTCGGTTATAAATCACATATGTCATATATGATCCTGGGCTCTGCTTAAATTCTCTGTAACTGTCTGTTTTTTCCCCCAAAAGATGCAACAATGAATTGTATATTTCATAGAGTGGTTATAAATATTAAGTGAATTCTATATATAGTTTGCTATAACTTTCATCCTGACCTTTTGACACCTTTATAAAAGTTTCTGTTAAAAATGGGAAGGCAGAAAGGAAAGAAAACTTAGTGGATTTTTAAAGTTAATTTTACCAAAAGGACAGATGACTCTGTGGATCTGAAATTGGATCAATAGTTTGAGTTCATTCAGTTTCCTTCTAATGTGAAAAAATATTCATGAATTGACTCTGTGTTAATCACAGGGTCTTCACAGAAGATTTGACATGTTGCTATGGCCAGCATTTTGCTGACTGCCCCCTTGATGCCCAGCTGGGCATCTCACACTGGTGATGTGAGAGGAACGGGGATTGGAGCTAAGACAGCCTGAGAGTCACCTCCTGCACATTTCTCTGTGGAATAACCATAAATACTTCCTGTATATTATCATTCAGCACTGGGCTAGATGCTGTGAGGGAGTTTATAATCTGGAAGAAAAGATAACCCATTTTCCCACTGGAAGTTAACTAAGAATTTTGGAGTGAAAGATGAAAATGAGAATACAAAAGGGAACCATGGGCTCGTAAGGGTCTTACTGTTGTTCAGTCACTAAACCATGTCTGATTCTTTGCAACCCCATGAAGTGCAGCACACCAGGCTTCCTTGTCCTTCACTGTCTACCAGAGTATTCTCAAACTCATATCCATTTAGTAGGTGATGCCATCTAGTCATCTCATTCTCTGTTGCCCCCTTCTCCACCTACCCTCAGTCTTTCCCAGCCTCAGGGTCTTTTTGAACGAATCAACTCTTCACATCAGGTGACTAAAGTATTGGAGCTTCAGCATCACTCCTTCCAATGAATATTCAGGGTTGATTTCCTCTAGGGTTGACTGGTTTGATCTCCTTGTAGTCCAGCAGACTCTCAAGAGTCTGCTCCAGCTCCGCAATTCAAAGGTGTCAATTCTTCAGCACTCAGCCTTCTTTATGGTCCAGCTCTCACATCCTAACGTTGCTTGTGACCAAACACCAAATCAGTGGTTCACATAGTAAGCATGCACAGCTTATGGGCAGATCAAAGCATGATTGTTGTGAATGATTGACTTTTCTAATTGTGTCCTACAGGATAAAGAGGAGTTGGAAAGGCAAAAAGAAAATAAGGAAGGGCATTTGTATATGTTAAAGGATCCCAACTTATTTAAGGAATGGATTTGCAATAAGTTACTGGTTTCGTTGTTTTAGCACTGTATATTTTTAATTTATTTTTTAACTGGAATATAATCGCTTCACAATATTGTGTTAGTTTCTACTGTACAACAGTATGAATCAACTGTAAGTCTACACGGACTTCCCAGGTGGCACTAGTGGTAAAGAACCCATCTGACAATGCAGGAGACATAAAAGATGTGGGTTCGATCGCTGAGTTGGGAAGATCCCCTGGAGGAGGGCATGGTAACCCATTCCAGTGTTCTTGCCTGGAGAATCCCATGGACAGAGGAGCCTGGTGGGCTACAGTCCATAGGATTGCAAAAGACGCAGACATGACTGAAGTAACTAGCCCAGATGCATGCACACACAGAAGTATACATATATCACCTCTCTCTTGAGTAAGCACGATATTTTCAAATGAGATATTGTGGTGATTCTCAAGAATTGTCTGTTCCATGCTGTGCCTGATTCTGGGCCAGATGAAGGCTGAGAGGACACAGCTGGGACTCAGGAGGAAAGACTGAAAGAGAGGCTGATTTAACAGGAGAGGAAACAAAGCTATTCATCAACCCGGGAGGCAGCACAAGTAAGGTAGTACTCGGGATTTACATTTAAAAGGCATTTAAATATCCCCACCACTATTTTAATGGATAATTAAATGTTTTTTGCTCTTCTGATCTTTTGAGTTCACTGACCTGTCTGTGTCTGTTGCCTTAGCCTGAACCCCAGCTATCTTCTCCTTTTATCTAGAGATAGCAGGATCCTTCCACTGGCCACCTCACCACAGTCACTCTTGTCCCACTCTCCCAAACCATTCTCTGTATTCCGAGCTGTCTTTAGTAAAAGCAAACGGGGAGCATGACTGTTTTGTTCCTTAAAGCCTTTTGATAGTTTACCATTGTTCTTAGAACAAATCTCAAACTTTTTAATGCGTCTCCCCAGCCTTGCACCGTGAGCCCTTTCATCCCAGCCCTCATCGTGTGTCCATTGCCGATGCTGTGTTTTGCAGCTGTGTGGCCATGCTTTCTCTCATTTCAGGAAGTTCCCCTGTTCTATTCCCTTTGACAGGAATACAATACAATCTTTTATGTATCCAAGATCACTTCTTTAGGGAAGACTCTCCTGACCCCTATACTATGTTGGGTTCCCCATTAGGTCCTGGAGAGATACTGTCTTTATCTCACTCGTAATTATTCTCTGTCTTCTCTGCAAAAGACACTTAGGGTACAACTGGTGGACAAAACAGGAGGAGTCGTAAAACTTACATCCTGGTCCCTGGAGGAAGATGATAAATATAATGAATAAATAAATTATGGTATATGATGAGTGATATATATAAAAGAGAAAATAGACTAGAGTAAGAAGGATGAGATGAGGGAAGCAGGCTGCAATATTGAAAAGAATGGTCAGCATATTTCCATGCCATATGCAAATTAACTCAAGAAATATTATAGTGTTAAACGTAAAAGTTAAGACCATAACTCTGCGTAAAGCCTGGCATGGGTTAATAAGTTCTCAAAACATATTTATCAAGGAGACTAGCAGACAATATTATCATTGTTATTATACTCATTCAAGTTCTAAGTTTGGGTCAGGCAAGGAATATGGGCAGCTTTCTTCTGGTTGCACAGCAGGCAAACCAAGGCTTACGCCAGGGTTGTCTAATCCTCTGAAATCTCCTGTGCTGAAAGGGGATTCCTTTCAATGCTTTTTTCTGTCTCCTGTGAGACCCTAACAGGGTCCAACAGAGCTAATTAATTGCCCTGTCACAAGGGCATAGGGACTTCCTTGCAGTGATTTCTGAGGGCACCCGAAGATTGAGCAGGCCCAATGATGAAAACAGAATCATTCTGTTCCAGAGAGTTGATGTGGGGATAGACTGGATATCTGAACTTCTGGATGTTTCTGTCTCTGTCTGTCTCTCTCACACACACATGCACACATGCTCTTTCTCTCCTTGTCTTCTCAACAACAAACAGCTTGGCTCCTGGGCAACTTAGCTTTAAATTGGAAAGTGCAGCCTTGCTTGGCAGAACAACAGTATCACAGCCTCCCCGTTGCTCAGAACAGCTTGTGACATACATCCCTGCAGGCAGGACCATAAAGGGCTGTCTAATGTCCTGGAACCACCACCTCCAAAAGGACTCTTCTGTGCAGCTTCTTTAGAATTCTGGTCTGCGGGGCATATCTTTTCTTCCCCAGCAGTTTCTTATGCTGGACTTGAACTTTTTGCTTCTTTCCTCTCCATTTAATTAGTGATCTCATCTCTTCGATCATTAGAAACCCATAGTGGCCGTGGAGATGGGAATCAGAACCAAATTCAAAGGGAAATGCAGGAACCGATGACTTGGAAGTCTGAAAAAGCACTCTAGTCCCTCTGACCTTAATAACATAACACATTCCCTTCTTGGCTGCTTTACAGAGGCCCCAGTTCAAACAGGCACTCGTATTTACCTCTCCTCCCTGTGCATCTCAAAAACAGTCTAAAAGACTAGACTGAAGCAGTTCTTGCATGGTTCTGAATATGTCTTACTTAGATGACAATGGCTACTCTTTTGTTACTGTTGCTCAGTTGCTAAGTCTTATCCGACTCTTTGCAACCCCATGTGCTGCAGCATGCCAAGCTCCTCTGTCCTACACTATCTCCTGAAGTTTGCTCAGATTCATCTCCATTGAACTGGTGATGCTCTCTAACCATCTGTCTCATCCTCTGCTGACCCCTTCTGCCTTCAATCTTTCCCATTATCAGGGTCTTTTCCAATGAATTGGCTCTTTGCATCAAGTGCCAAAATATTGGAGCTTCAGCATCAGTCTCTCCAATTAATATCCAGGCTTGATTTCCTTTAGGATTGCTTAGTTTGATCTTCTTGAAGTCCAAGGGACTCTCAAGAGTCTTTTCTAGCACCACAATTCAAAAGCATCAATTCTTTGGTGCTCAGCCTTCTTTATGGTCCAACTCCCACAACCGTACATGACTACTGGAAAAACTGTAGCCTTCAAAAGTCTGCTGACTCCAGTGTTCACCCACTATCACCTATCTTATATTCTGTAAGCAAAAGCCAATGAAATGAACCTAAACTCCTTAGCTTGCATTGAACAATCCAGTGCCAGTCTTCTAGAGATAGAAAAAACTTGCCTAACCATAACTCCATGTCATAGATATGGTCTGGGCTATTCTACTCCACACTTTGCTCTTACCAGTCCTAACACCTAGCAATCCATCTGTCTCCTGGGCATGTTCATAACTTGCTGTCCTCATCAGTTCACCTCAGATCTCTTCCATGGAAACAGTCTCTCCTTCCTATGAATTTTCATCATTTATATCATTTTATAAGTAGACTCTGCACTTGACTGCATTTGCATTCTTACTAGGTTGTAAGCGACTGGCTGTCAATGTCTGTTTTACCCATATTTGCATTATTCAAAGCCTAAGACTTTGTACCTAGTAGATACTTAATAAAGCCTCATTGGTAAGTGAATGGACAAAATGACATCTTTTCTCAATGTTTGTCTTCAAAATAGTTTAGTAAAAGGTGTTATGGTATTAGGTACAGCAGAGCCTTTCTAAAATACGGTCCATTTTAGAACAAACTGTAGCATAGTGCAAGCTGATTGTAAATCTGATCGATGGGCAATTTTCACTGGTATGATGTGAGAGACCACAATAAAACAATCTTTACCTTTACTATAGTCAGTCCTATAACAGATCATAACATCATTACAAATTTTGTTAACTTCAATTGCTTTTGAAATTATATTTGAAATTTAATAACTAGAGCCAGATGCAGGAGAATATAAATGCATTCAATTCCCGACTTAATATGGTTGGATTTAATACTTTTTAACTCTGTAATGGTGTGAAAGCCATTCTCAGCAGAAAGGCTGAAGATCAAACTATGATCTTTTCCAGGGCTAGCAAATGAGGTGTAGTGTCTTCTGATGTTGGGCAAGGTCCTGAGCTGCAGCTCCCAGTTTGCCATATGATCTCAAGGATAAACAACTGATACACTTATAACCAGTTTGAACCCATACAACCATTTTCTTTTTCATATTCAGTACAGTATTCAGTAAATTACCTGAGATAGTCAGTACTTTATTGTAAAGCAGGCTTTATGTTAGATGGTTTTGCCCAACTGCAGGCTAATTGTAAGTGTTCTGTAGCCTAGGCTACGCTAAGATGTTTGGTAAATTAATGTGAATTAAATACATTTTCTACTTAGGCTATTTCTAGTTAATGATGGGTCTATCAGGATGTAATTCCACCATAAATCAAGGTAGACCTATACTTAATTATATTTAAAAACCATATTCACTACTTTATAAGAGCAATTCAGCATCTTCCCTACCTCTTTTCTCTAGAATTTAAGCTGTGAGCACATTTGTCTGGAACTTTCCCTATCTTTAAGCCTTTCTGATGGGAAAGGGTGTGTGCCTGTGTGTCCATCCCAGGCCATGTGCGTGCACACACACGCACATGCATGCATACTTCTGGTTCTTGCTCTGATACTTCAAGGTTTCAGTTTAACTGAGCATCAAACTTCATTTCCTTCTAGCCTTTGATTTTATTGAAAGAAACATTAACTTCTGCTTTGTAATTAAGAAAAGTTCTTTGAGGCCTGCTACTACTCCAGCTTTTTTTTTTTTCATTTTTTCTAGTGGAAAATTAGGGGTAAACAGTATCAACTGAATTGAAAAAGAAATTCAGGACTGACCTTCTGGTCTGGGCACTGTCTTGTTATCTGTTGAGCAGTTCTCCTGGTGGTGGCCCATCAGACGGCCCTGGGTCCTTGTTCCCATCAGCAAGTCTGACATTCGCAAGCTCTCTGCTTTCCTCCAGCTGTCTCAGGTCTCCTGCTGAGCTTTGTGGTCTGAGTCATCCCTGTGCTCCTTGTTTTTAGAAGATCAGTCTGTAACAGAGTTGGCTTACTTTTGGATAGATTTGGATTCTTTTTTTCCAATTTAAACTTTTACCTTGGAGGCATGTACCTTTTAAAGCAGCCATCTGAAGCAGTTTTGTTGTTTTTTAACACTCAAAAGGACCAGAGGTGGAATCCAGTGGAATGATTTCCCCTTTCAATTTTACATTTTGAAATGTGTTCTGGCTTATGTTTTGATTTCTAGGACTTTCAGACACTTTATTCTTCATTGCATTTGGGTCCAAGGTATAGTGGGTCTTAGCTAGTTGAGGTGGGTCAAATGGCTTGACCCAAGACCTATACTGTTGAGTTCATGCAGGACCTGGAAAGGACTGACCAACATCCAGATGAGGACTGGGTCAGGAGTAAGGAGTAGACCCAGGGCAAATGTGAAATCAAACGACAGAGCTGAGTGGCTTAGGCACACTGTTAGTGTCAGCTTTTACTGTGCACCTACACAATGTGCAAGGTCTGTGAAAAGTACTAAAGTTACAGTGTGAGCAAGGAAAACATTGCAAGAAAAGAGATATTAGGCAATTACACAATACATACTCTGAAGGAGCATGATAGTGTATAATAGAACTGAACCAGTCAAGGCAATTAAGGATGCTTTCCCATTGAAAATGGTGTTTAACTGCAAATCTGAAAGTGGGGCAAATAATGGAGGAGGAAAAATTCTCCATGCTGGAGTGCATGAGGAAGTCCAGAGGTGAGAAAGAGCTTAGCGTGTTGCAGAAACTGAGTGAGTGGCTGGAATACCAGGAGGCTGGGGATGGGCATGAGGTGAAGATTGTTACAAAATGAGTAACAATTTTGTAAGATTTAGAAAGATTTAACATAGTCAAAAAAAATTAACAAGCTCAGTCATTAGCCAGGCCATCTTCTGCCTTAGTTGCGAGAGATCCATCATTGGTACTCCTAGGTGTCAAGTCATCCTCTAGTAGCAAGGGGCAGTGGTTGTCTTGCAGACTATCCATTCAGGACTAGGGCTAAAGTGTGAACCAGGTATAACTTATAGGTTCAAAGGACTCACCTAGATGAATGGGCATCTGAGTCCTAGTTACTGGGTGAAGTTCAGACAGGAGTGTACAGGCAGACCTGAAAAGAGATTCAGGTATGAGAGAGATTCATCAGATTTAAGCAGCAGGAACAAAGCTAACGGCTGGTCATACAGACCTGGCCAATGTTATATGGGAGCCCAGAGGGAACCTGGAATTATGCCCGGGTCTGAGAAGCCACTCAAGACCAATCTGGGGCCCTGGCATCCTCACAGACCACCCCCCCCCCGACCCCGCCAAGTTTTTATTTTGTAAAGATTTGACTGAACTCTAGAGTTCCCCGTATTGTAGGTCTCATGTTCGTTTCTCTGCCTGATGCTGGGCTGGCTCAAGGGCTGGACCATGGGTCCAGCTGTGAGTGAGGCACTGTGGAGGGGAGAGACTGGACAAAGAAAGAGGGTGTCAATGCTACTCTCCTTGATGTAGGGTTTTCACTTTGTCATTTCTCACAAGATTTGAAAAGCATCTTTACAAGCTTTGAAAAGCATCTCTAAAATTGAACAGAGTACAGCATTTCTCATGAAAGTCTAAATAATACAGTCTTAAATTCCACATCATCTTGTGATGAAATCTCTTTTACACTCATCTACAATCTCATTTGACTTGTTCCTATCTCTTAATGTCTTAGTTGCTTTCAAAAAAAAAAAACATAGTTAGGTTTTCCAGCTTCGAGAAGTTAAATGCCTACTGAGATGCTGGTTGGAGATAATGTACTGAATAGAGATGATCCAGAACAGTGAGGGGCAGCTCAGAGCCACCAGGGAAGTTAATGCCTATTTAACATGTGTTAAAGACGAGCTGGATTAGGGGATTCTGGCTCACCCTTAGTACAGGGGAACAAAATGAAATGTAACTCTCACAACTCATTTTTTGCCTTTTAATTTTTCCTCTTCTACTCTAATCCCCTTTGCTGTACCTCTAATTAAGATGTGGATCATGTAGAAAAAAGTCCTATTTTTCCCCTTGCTAGACATAATCTCATTTCAATCCTACGCCAACCCAATTTTGAATAAATCCTAGAAAGTTTCACCACATTGAGTATTGTAAAACTCATGTCAGAGGTTCCTTTGATGTGACCTGAGCCATGGATATTCTTGCTTCTGGGGCCCCCTGACACTGGGGAAAAACAGTCATTCAGTGGCCCAGAATCTCAGTAAATTTTCAGTATCCTGTAACAAAGGAAAAAAACTCTGTAAGGAATACTTGTGGTCCCTGGATAAGGAATGTTTTCATATCAGAGTTATTAGTTTACCTAAACTGAAGTCTTCTACCTTCTCTCTGATGAGCTAGGTGTCTTTTCATTTGGGTTGGTGGGAAAGGAAGTATTCTTGGCCTTGTGTGAGCCCTGATGATAATTTCACTGTAATCCTTTTGAATGGTTTCCCTCCCGGCCTTAGCTAGTTTCTCCCATGCTCATTAGTACTCTGCCAAAAATTCGCAGAGACCCCCAACCTTTTTGGCACCAAGGATAGATTTCATGGAAGACAGTTTTTCCATGGACTGGGGGTTGGAGGGTGTGGTTTCAAGATGCTTTAAATACATTGCATTTATTGTGCACTTTATTTCTATTACTGTTACATCAGCTCCACCTCAGATCCTGGAGGTTGGGGACACCTCTGCCTAGGGGACCCTCAGCAGGGCAACCCAGCTCTCTCCATGCAGAACTCTCCTCTTTGGTCCTCTGCCTTGTGAACTCCAGTCACTTGGGCCTCCCCACATTCCCAGTGCTGTCTGCTCAGCTCAGGGAGACCACAGGCCGTTCTTCCGGGTTTTCTTCTCTGTGTTCTGGGCTAGAGACACTCTCCAGGCAGTAAGCGAGGGCAATTGCGGGGCTTGCCTCTGTTTGTTCCCATCTTTCAGGGATCACTGCCCTTCATTGCCTCACAGCCAATGTCTTGAATACCATCGGCTCATTTATCTTGTCTCTATTTTTCAGTTATGCCAGGCATGAAATCCAGTCTTAGTTACTTTCGCTTGGCTGAAAGCAGAATCCCTCCAGGGCTATTTTAAGGTTGTTTAAGCTTATTTTTGACACTCACTTTTTGAGACCTCATTCCATACAAAGATAAACACATAATGAATGATCTGACAGTACATCTTTATTTTGTGGCAAAATGAAAAGATTTTTATGACTTTTCTTTGGAAATTATTTTTCTGAGTCACCAATTTTACAATTAAAGTTTCTTTGCAAAGGAATTTTTAGAATTAAGAATTTTGCCTATAAATCACTTTCAGATTGTTAACATTAAATTGAGTAATGAAATTGCAAGAATTTTACATTTTTAGGTATCCATGTACATATTCATTGGATTTTACAGAGCTTTGGTGCCTTTTTTGTTTATTGCTTATATATTCTCATAGACTGTAAAATAACTCATCAGCCCTAGGAATTGGGCCTAAAGGCCTTAATGTATAAAACAGACCTGCTTTCTTTAGAGGTTCAAAGTGGTAGTAATACCAATTATAATAGCTTTATTATCACTCCAGGCATGGTCTCATGAGATGCCCTTTGCTATGCTAAGTCACTTCAGTCGTGTCCGACTCTGTGCGACCCCATAGAAAACAGCCCACCAGGCTCCCCCGTCCCTGGGATTCTCCAGGCAAGAACACTGGAGTGGGTTGCCATTTCCTTCTCCAATGCATGAAAGTGAAAAGTGAAAGAGAAGTCGCTCAGTCGTGTCTGGCCCTTAGCATGGACTTCAGCCTACCAGGCTCCTCCATCCATGGGATTTTCCAGGCAAGAGTACTGGAGTGGGGTGCCATTGCCTTGTTTTCTCCCAAATCCCAGTAAGACATCTCAGCAATTTCCATATTTCCCTCTGTTAGGTACTAAACAGCAATAGATTTGTCCCCTTGTGATAAAAATGTGGTCTTTATCCTTAGTGAAGCAAGTTCTTCATCAGCTCAAAAATTCAAATGTCCTAGGGCCTCTGCTTTCAATCCTTTAAAATTAATGTTTCTCCCCCTGGTCTGTCTCCATCCCCTGCTCCCTCCCACCTTGGAGGGGAATAACTGGCAATGTCTAGAGGCGTTTTAAGTTGTTACAGTCTTTGAGGAGGAGGGTTGCTGCCATTGGCATCTTGTGGGTAGAGGCCAGGGATTTAACTAAATATCTAATGATGCTCAGGACAGCCCCTCACAACAAAGAATTGTGAAGCCCACAATATCAACAGTGATGGGGTTGAGAAACACTGTCCTAAATCAGTGTGGGCTCAGAGTGCAGAATTCTTGGGGCCACTCATAAAAATACCTTTTTGGTAGCCTTGTTGTTACCTATTTGTTTTTAGACTTTTGTTTTAGTGAACTCAGTTAAGTCATATCATCCTAACTTTGAAGGGAATCACTGTGGCATTTTGAGCAAAATTAGCTTAAAATGTTCTGTATAAAAAGAGCAAGATCTAGCATCCCTAAAATCATAGACTCTGGGGTGCTGAGAAGAACCTCAGGCTGTGACTTTGGCCACTGAAAATATTGAATTCACACCAAGGCTGGGCAGAAGGTCCACTGAATCATGGGGACTCTTTCTCAAGGGCATTTTTGTTCCTTGCTGTTGATACTTCATTTGACTGGTCAACTGGAGCTAACTTTGCATAACATAGAAATCAGTGAGGTTTATCCTCATCTATCTATGACTGTGCTCCATCCATATCCATTCTGAGTCTCACTGAAACAGATTCTTTATAATCAGCCATTATTTGGGCGTTTGTCCTGGATTGACTAAGAATTGTTATACTTCTCATGAGCTAAAGGGAATTACATGGAAAATCCAGTGGAAACACATGAGAGGTCATTGACTCCTTTATTGGACAGGTCTGATTTATAATGTACTTACTGCCTAGAAATGAAGAGCTCTCAGTTAATTAGTAGGAAACAGTAGTCTGTCAATACTCTCTTTTTTCCCCATGCTCCTGGAGAATCCCAGGGACAGGGGAGCCTGGTGGGCTGCCATCTATGGGGTCGCACACAGTCGGACACGACTGAAGCGACTTAGCAGCAGCAGCAGCCTATCTGATATAGAAATGGACCAACCTTGTATTTCTTATCCTTGAGGTCTTCTAACGTCTGAGTTTGTGCATAAAATTCTACATGTACATCAACAAATTTTAGTAACACCTTGAATGTTTTCATACATTTGAGCTGGTGGTGTTTTCATCTTCGCAAACATATGTTAAGTCAACTTATATCTTTGGAGCCTTAGCTTTTGCTGTTCCCATTAGCTAAAAATACTTCACTTGTCCTCTTCTGATAGGGGAGCAGCTACCTTTATTTTAAACAACTTAAATAGCCTTCTCCTCTAAGAAACTTTTCATTAACTTTCTCCCAACGAGGACTATCTCATTACTTTTGTGGACTCTAAGCAATTTTGCCTTTGTGGACCCCTTTCTCTATTAAAATTAAATTTTATATTTTACAGTTGAATTGGTATAAAACTGAATTTAATAATATGCTAAATATTTTTTACCTAACCTAAACATTTATTATTTTAAAAGAAATTAAAACATTTTCATAGGCTTCTAAAAGTATTGTGGGTCCCAAACAGTATATCTACTCTGCCAATGATAACTCCCTGACCTCCAGAGTTAGAATTGGTCATCCATGCTGCCATTATCCCTCTATAACTGATCAAAAAATATACAAACAAGTATAACAGCCTTTTCTTGATGAATATTAGCCCCTTAAATACAGAGTGTTTATTCATTCAGTTCGGTTCTGTCGCTCAATCGTGTCTGACTCTTTGCAACCCCATGAATCGCAGCACGCCAGGCCTCCCTGTCTATCACCAACTCCTGGGGTTCACTCAAACTCATGTCCATCGAGTCAGTGATGCCATCCAGCCATCTCATCCTCGGTTGTCCCCTTCTCCTCCTGCCCCCAATCCCTCCCAGCATCAGAGTCTTTTCCAGTGAGTCAACTCTTCGCATGAGGTGGCCAAAGTACTGGAGTTTCAGCTTCAGCATCATTCCCTCCAAAGAAATTCCAGGGCTGATCTCCTTCAGAATGGACTGGTTGGATCTCCTTGCAGTCCAAGGGACTCTCAAGAGTCTTCTCCAACACTACAGTTCAAAAGCATCATTGCTACTGCTGCTGCTAAGTCGCTTCAGTCACGTCCAACTCTGTGCGACCCCATAGACGGCAGCCGACCAGGCTCTGCCGTCCCTGGGATTCCCCAGGCAAGAACACTGGAGTGGGTTGCCATTTTCTTCTCCAGTGCATGAAAGTGAAAAGTGAAAGTGAAGTCACTGAGTCGTGTCCAACTCTCAGCGACCCCATGGACTGCAGCCCACCAGGCTCCTCCGTCCATGGGATTCTCCAGGCAAGAGTACTGGAGTGGACTGCCATTGTGCTAATTCATTACTTCTAGTTGTGCCTAATGGGATACCAGGCATGAATTAGGGACTCACAAATAAACACATGTTGCTGTTCTGATATTTTGAAACCTTGGGCACAAAAAGGCTCACATTCATGAGAACACAGCAGGGCTGGGCTACATGAGAACTTTGGTCCCTGACGTTGTGGTGCTCCTTTAAAAAGACTTCTAACAACTTCTTCTGAAAGGATGGAGTAAGATGTACTTTCCCCATTCCTCCCACTAAATCAACCAAAAATCTTGAACGTTACAGACAAAGCTCAGAGAAAGGAATGGTGGACTGGTGGAGGCTTCACATAAGAACCAGCACAATATTGAGTTCCCAGGATTTCTTTTTGCCTTGTGTCTCAGACTGGATATCAGAGAAGCTAGCAAACTGGGATACTGATACTCTCAGATGAAACAGCCCCAAGAAAAGCTGCTGCTTTTCTAGCCAAAGTCCTGGGAAAAGGGCAGCCTAGCAGTGCAGAAAACTTTTAGAAAATAACCCTTTGACTATATCCAAAACCACAGAAAAAAATTGCATTCCTACCTCTGTCTCTATCAGCAAAGGCTATGCAGAGACCCTGGACTTCTGCCCTTGCCAGGCTATAAGGAGACTCCTCCAAACTTCTGCTGGGGTTTTATCAGAGAAGGCCAAATAGGGAGCCAAGACTTTAATTCATGCTGGCTAATAACAAGTAGGCCCCCACCCCTGTTCCTGTGTCAGGGGAGAACATGGGAGGAGCCTAGACTTCAACCCCCATCAGACAGTAATGAGGCACCCCTACTTCCTCCTCACTGGGGTGGTATCAGAGTGGGCCTAGTGGAAATTCAGTTTTACCATTACACTGTGTTAGCAAAACCACAGTGTCAGTGGAGGCCATGTCGGGAGCAATAAAGAGGTACCTAACCCTTCCCAGCCCTGGTGGTATCAGTGGGCCTTACTGAGGAGCCTGAACTCTCCTGTTGCCTAGTGAAAGGGGCCACTCATCAGCTAGCTATCACAGGGGGCCAGGTAGAGGACCTGAACTTGGACATTCCCTGTATCTACTGGAGGAGTGTCAGAGGAGGTATAAAAAAAGACATAAGCTTTCAACAGGATCTTTAGTCTTATAACGTAACAACCCAAGGTCAATAAAAAATCACTCTGCATACCAAGAAAATGGCAAACTAAATAAGAACAGATCATTAACAGACACCTAAAACAAGATGGTATGGAATTGTCTGACAAAAATTTAAGTGGCCATCGTAAAAATACTTTAATAAATAATTGTAGACATGCTTAAAACAAATGAAAAAATAGTCTCAGCAAAGGAATAGAAAATAGAAAAATCAAATGGAAATTTTAGGATTAAGAAATATAACAACTAAAATAAACTCAGTGGATCGACTTGGCTCAGCACCAAATGGGGATGATAGAGGAAAGAATCAGTGAACTTGAGAACAGAATAAGAGAAAATACCTCATCTGAACAACAGAGAAAAAATAGACTTGGTTGGGGATGGGGTAATAAGAGTCTCATGGACATGATGGATGAACTGCAACAAAAAATCTAATATTCATGTCACTGGAGTCCCAGAAGGAGATGAGAGAGTGGGTTTAAAAAGTATTCCAGGAATAATGGCTGAAAATTTCCCCAGATTTGGGAAAAACCTAAACTGATAGATTTAAGTATTAAGAAATCTCTAAGGAGGATAAACCTAAAGGAATCCATACCAAGGCACATTAATATTCAGAAGACAAAATATATTCTGGTAAGAGACTTGTGTCCAAAATACACAAACAATGTTTTTATCTTGAAAATATTCAAATCTTTTGTGTTTTTATGATTTGGTTATTTTACAGAAGGTAGAATAATGGGCAATAAGCATCTAAAAGGATGCTCAATATCATTTGTTATTTATAAAATGAAAACCATGATGAGATATTATCCCACACCCACTAGAATGACAATGAGAAATGAAAATAAACACAAGATGTTCTTAGCATCGCTGGATAATGATAATATTGGATACAACCTAATGTTGGATACAGCAAAAATTAGAAACACCCTACATTTCCACCAGTTGGTAAAGGCTCTATATCCATACAATGGAATAGATTCAGTAATAAAAAGGAAAAATTACTGATTTGTGCATTATGACATGAATAAACTTCAAAAAATGCTTTTGTTTTGTACAAGAATCCAGATCAAGAGACCACATATTATATGATACTATTTATTCAAAATATCCAGGAAAAGCAAATCTGTAGAGACAGAGGGTAGATTAGTGACTAGCTGGGCTGGAGAGGGGTGAGTAGGGTGATGATGGAAATGAGAATTCTTTGGGGGTGAAGGAAAAAGTGCTAAAATTGTTTTGTGTTCATCATTGTACAACTTGGTAAATTTATTAAAATATCATTGAATTGTACACTTGAAATGGGTGAATTATATGTGAAAGAAACCTCATTATAGTTACTAATTAAGTATAATACACATACATAGATACCTATGTGTGTATATATATTTAGTCTTCATCAGTTCAGTTCAGTTCAGTCACTCAGTTGTGTCCGACTCTGCGACCCCATGAATCGCAGCACGCCAGGCCTCCCTGTTCATCACCATCTCTCGGAGTTTACTCAGACTCACATCCATCGAGTCCGTGATGCCATCCAGCCATCTCATCCTCGGTTATCCCCTTCTCCTCCTGCCCCCAATCCCTCCCAGCATCAGAGTCTTTTCCAGTGTGCATTGCCTTTCTTTGGAATTGGAATGAAAACTGACCTTTTCCAGTCCTGTGGCCACTGCCGAGTTTTCCAAATTTGCTGGCATATTGAGTGCAGCACTTTCACAGCATCATCTTTCAGGATTTGAAACAGCTCAACTGGAATTCCATCACCTCCACTAGCTTTGTTTGTAGTGATGCTTTCTAAGGCCCACTTGACTTCACATTCCAAGATGTCTGGCTCTAGATGAGTGATCACATCATCATGATTATCTGGGTCGTGAAGATCTTTTTTGTACAGTTCTTCTGTGTATTCTTGCCACCTCTTCTTAATATCTTCTGCTTCTGTTAGGTCCATACCATTTCTGTCCTTTATCAAGCCCATCTTTGCATGAAATGTTCCCTTGGTACCTCTAATTTTCTTGAAGAGAAATCTAGTCTTTCCCATTCTGTTGTTTTCCTCTATTTCTTTGCATTGAAAAGAAATTAGTCTTCATACATGTATAAAAAGCTAGATTGTGTTTTGAACCAGAAGAGTGAAGAGAAAGGTGAATTTTATGTGATATCCCAAAGTTTGTGTTGTGTTCTCCATTTCATTGCTATTTTTTATGAATTGTATGGAGAGGCCATCTAAAATACTGGGTGTGTCTGATGCCTTTGTTTTTCTGGTGCCCCTACCTACTTCAAGATATTAAAAACGTAATTTACTTTTCAGATATAAGGCACTGTATTTAGTTGATGCTAACAGTAGGATTCATCTAAATCATAAATACTAACATATCACAACATTATTAATTGGTTATACTCCAATATAAAATAAAAAGTTAAAAAAATCATAAATACTGATAAATGAACTCTAAGATACTTGGGTTAAGTAAGGGTAAAATGAAACCAATACATGGTTGCCAAATCAACTCAAGTGTGTTCTATTTATGAGTTTCTTTCTAATTATAAAAAAATATTATTTATTCCTAATTATGAAATAGAATGGTGAAATAAAAGATATACTATGAGTATTCTATAACAGATAA
>SJYT01026918.1:190528-226378 GCA_006410635.1 Cephalophus harveyi | reverse complement strand
ATGAGTATTCTATAACAGATAATATCCAATTTTAATAGAAAAATTTAACTGCCTAAAAAATAATTTAAGCACTGTGATTGATGTGGACTTAATATCACACATAATGTTAAATTTGATCAGAGAAAGTTTTAGTCAACAATTGAAAGCTGGTTTTTCATAAAGAGAAAGAAATGTTTTTTAAAGCTTTATCTTGGAAAAAAATAAGAATGGGCATAAAGACAGAGTTAAGTTAAAAAAACATTAATTCATGGCCTTAAGAAAAAATGCAATCGGCCAGCTGCATGGGCTAGTAGTCCCTGTACCGCTTTTCTTGCCACAGTCCATAAGAACTATGGGAAGTCTGACACAGAAACAGAACAAACAAAAAATAATTCTCAGGAGCAGTTACCTGAAATGTATTAAGTATTGCTTTGAATAGAGAGTGAAAGGTTTAGTGGAAAATTCTTCTTATCAGGCCATGGAAGTTTCAGAAAAGCCTGGAATGTCTACACACACACACACAGCTGAGGGCATACACACACACAGCTGAGGGCACACACACACACATACACAGCTGAGGACACACACACACACAGCTGAGGGCACACACACACACACAGCTGAGGGCACACACACACACACAGCTGAGGGAACCCAGTGAGAGGGATCAGTGAGGTATTAATCCATAGTGAATAGCACTGTAGTCAAGCGAGCAAGGGCAAAGAGTGGTAAAGAAGGGAAGTCAGGGATTAGTGCCTCAGTCCTACATGTCAGCTCCAAAGGAAGAGGTAAAGGCAAAAATGAACAAATCCTTAGACTGCAAACTGCAAGGATCAGGCACAGAAGAGATTCACGCAGAATGGAGAGTAACAAGTGTGTTGTAGCAAAAATTGCACTTGTGGCCTGAGCTCAGTCTCCTGGGTTCAGGCACTGTGCAGCGCCAGGCAGTGAAAATTCTGCTCACTGTATCTGTGCGCACAGGCGCTCCCTGCTTGGTCATTTAGGCTCAGAGACTGCTTATGGTCAGTAAACCTTAGTCTCCTTTCTCTGGACTTATAATTAATCTGATTTGACTGTGCTGTAGATCAGTATTTTGCCTTGTTTGTACACAGCTTATTTATCTAAAGGGCAGCTGATAGTTTTATGTGCATACCTAAGGGACTTCTAAACATATGGTTCTTACACCATGCCATCTATTTCTATTTCAGCCTGGAAAGTTTTAGACGGTACAGCCTTGCTACATGTAAGAAATGGCTGTAGGAAACAACACTCAACGAAGTTATTCCATCATCCCGTGTTTTATATTTGTTGAGGTAGGTGAATTTATTTACCTTTACAGAAAAACTGGAATTGTAGCAGTTTTATGCTGAGAACTTGGATTATTATATAGAATTATTTGATCTTATGATTGATAATGAAATTTTTATAGCAGAAACATTGGTAAAGAATAAGTTATGCAGTGTGTTTCTTAAATAGGAAGCCGTAAAACAAGAAGATTCTTCTATGGGGTCCAAAATAATTGTGCCTTACTAGATTTCTTTTATTTCCAGTGGTTATTGGAATATATTATTAATTATGAATGCAACATTTTGATTAAATTGTTTCTTTAATGGTACACGGGGAAGATCCAGAGAGAGGAAATGGGGTGGGATGTGGGAGGGGGATTCAGGATTGGGATCTCATATACACCCATGGTGGATTCATGTCAATGTATGGCAAAACCAATACGGTATTGTAAAGTAAAGTAAAAATTTTAAAAATAAAAAATAAAAAAAAATAAAAGTAGAGTTGGGAGAAAAAAAAAATCAATACCATATTTCAAGAATTCAATAAACAAGGTTTGTAGATGATGTTAATGACCTCTGGCCTTGGATCCAATATAAAGAAGAAAATTTCTTAGAGTTAACTGTCTTCACTGGGCATTTTTTTTTACTGGGATATTGAGAACTTATATAGTGTGCAATTTGGGGGGTTTTAAATGATTTTGTTGAGATGCCCCAACTTTGGGCCAGCAAACAATTTCTCTAGCGTCTTTTGGTTAAACTTCTTGGCATCCTTTCCCTGCACTGTATGTCCCTTTCCATAATGTTTGCTATAGAAGAGACAAAGACTTGAAAATTTTAGGTAATTTGGAATGATATGATGAAAAAAAGCTACTCCAGGTTTTCCTTACAAAATAAGGTATTTTACCTTACAAAATAAGGTATTGATTTGCCAGAGCTGATATTATTTTTGCCTTCTTCAAGAGAAAGGGCATCTAACACATTGGTTTTTATCCAGAAAATTGTGTTTAAAATATGATGATGTGAAGAACTGAAAAGTAAATGTCCTGAGTTTCCTTTCTGGTAACAGCTTGTATAGGCTCTCCATCCTAAGGATCGGCTGTAGCATGTTCTTACATAATCGGGCAGGGGACCTTTTTGGCTTTGAGTATGGGAGGAACATGCATGTTGATCCGTTTTATCACCTGTATCACTTGAGTTAAACCATTACTGATGCTAGCAGAAATGTACTTTCAGTTCTTGTGTTGTTTAACCATAACCTATGAATCAATGAAATGTTTGTGTGTTTTTTTTTATCTTCTAGCTCTTGAAATAACTGTAGCTGTCTATATAGTCAGTTGAATGATTTTGATAATATTATCTGGGCCAAATAATAATGTTTGGCTGATAGTAGTTTAGATGGGCAAATATTACTTGATGATTTATTTTCTGGTGATATCAGTGAACCTATTTGTGTTGCAAAACCAGGTGGAAATAGATATTACATTGAGATAGAAGTGTTGATATAAGTTAAGATACTCAGACTCAAGCTATATCTTTGAAAGGGTAAACAAAGAACTCATCTTTTTGAAAGGGTAAACAAGGAACTCATCTTTAAACACAAGCATGTATTCTTAATACTCCTAACTTGCCATACAAGGTCAAGAATAACCCCTTTCAGACAATAACTCTATATTGTATCTATTGTGGGTTCTAGTTACTGTTGTTCATATTGAAATTGTGATGAATAAAAAGGAGTCCTTTCTCCCACTTATCATGGGAAAAGGATAGAACTGTTTGATGCTATGTTTTTCAATGTTAAAACCCGGAATAAAATTTTAAAGTGATCTTGCCTGGAAAATCCCAGGGACGGGAGAGCCTGGTGGGCTGCCGTCTATGGGGTTGCACAGAGTTGGACACGACTGAAGCGACTTAGCAGCAGCAGCAAAGATTTAGAATAAGTCATCTGTCATCATCCTTATCCTCCTGGTTCAGTTTAGTTCAGTCGCTCAGTCGTGTCCGACTCTTTGCAGCCCCTTGAACTGCAGCACGCCAGGCCTCCCTGTCCATCACCAACTCCCGGAGTCCACCCAAACCCATGTCCATCCTCCTGGTAGCAGTTTTATTTTAAATTTTCTTAAAAGTTGAACAGGAACCAAACCTTAAAGTAAGCAGCTGAATTTATTGGCTGGAAGCTCTGTGTCTAAAGATTGTCAGGCCTCTAGTCTGTGAATGATGAGCTTGACAAGTAGAGCAAGCCACAGAAGACATCAATTAATCTTTCTATGCCTTAACCTGACACAAACATAAGTCTAAAAATCTTGGAAAGGAAAGATAGTTCATTCTTTATCTTGCTGTATTATTGTTCTTACTTTGCATAGAAGTTTAAGACATATCAGTGACTTCTCTGAAATGAGGAGAAAGAAAAAGAGGACATGAAGTATCAATAGAATAAAGTAGAAACTGAAAGGGAAAGAGGTGAAAGTGGCTTTCATGATTTTCATGTATTCATTTAGTAAACGCTTTTTGTTATAAACACCCCATGTTTCTTGCTGCACTATTTATAATAATCAAGGTATAGAAACAACCTCAGTGTCTGACAATAGATTAATGGGTAATGCAATTGTGGTTTCTGGATATATGTGTGTGTGGTGTGTGTATGTATATATATATATATTTTTTTTCCCAATGGAGTATTATTGAGCCATCAAAAAGAATTAAGATACTGTCATTTGTGACAGCATATATGGATCTCAAGGGCATTATGCTAAGTGAAACCAGTCAAAGACAAATACTTTATGATTGTTGAATCTAAATATGTGGGATACATATGTGGAATCTAAAAAGGAAAATAAAAGCTCATAAATACAGAGCAGATTTGTGGTTTCCAGATGTGAGGGCACAGTGAGGAGGACAGAAATGGGTGGAGGGAATCAAAATGTTAAAAAAAATAAGTTTCTTCTGAGATTGGGCAACAAAATTTTGAGTAAGATCCAATGGGAACAAAAGAAATGAAATAAAAGAAAATACTTATTGTTTACCTACATTATTCCAGGCATTATAATAAGGATATCAGAAAAATTGATCAAAAGTATAACTTGGTAAAAATGTCAACATGATCAATAAGTATCTTTGCACTGTTGTTTTTTAATTATGAAGTAATTCAAACAGAGAAAATAATATAGCAGACATCACCTACCATCAAGACCAAATCTTAAAATTTGCTACATATGCTTCAGATATCTTTTTCATGGAATGTAAAATATTCCAGATATGGCTGAAGTCCTACTGTTCTAGACACAGAAGTAACTACAGTTGACCCTAAACATTGTGGATTTGGACTGTACAATTCCACTTATATGCAGATGTTTTTCAGTAGTAAATACTACAGTACTAAGAGCCTTTGGTTGATTGAATCTGTGGATGTGGAGGAACCTTGGATATCGAAGGCTGACTATAAGTTATACATGGATTAACCCCTGCATTGCTCAAGGGTCAGTTGTTTGTATGTGAATTTAGAGGCTTTATTCTCCTGCATAATTCTTATACGTATTTTCATATTTTCCCTACATGTCCACATATTCATAAATTAAATTTTAGGGAGAGTTTAGATAAATGATCATATTGATCCTACTTTTGGCAGCTTAACTTTTCATTCAACGTTATGTTTCTGAGTTTATTCAGATTGGCAAGTCACTCTTTTAATTATTACTTTTTATCCCATTATGTAAATATATATCAATACCTACTGAAGGATGGTTTGGTTGATTCTTTCTTATTTTCTTAACGCTTTATACCTTACAGCTTTTTACTTTTTTTGCAGAAATTATCCTTATTTCTATCTCTGTCTGCAGGTGTACAAGTGCTTTCCTTGGATTGACACCTAGCAGTGGAATGACAAGAGATGATTACATTTTCCTGTTTTGTCTTTTCATTATAGAAACAATATTGGTATTTTTCTACCAGTTTTCTTTCTTTTTTTTTTTTAATTTTTACTTTATTTTACTTTACAATACCATACTGGTTTTGCCATACACTGACATGAATCCACCATGGGTGTGTATGAGATCCCAATCCTGAATCCCCCTCCCACATCCCACCCCATTTCCTCTCTCTGGATCATCCCCGTGTACCAGCCCCGAGCATCCTGTATCCTGTATCGAACATAGGCTGGTGCTTCATTCTTACATGATAGTATACATGTTTCAATGCCATTCTCCCAAATCATCCCACCCTCTCCCTCTCCCACAGAGTCCAAAAGTCCATTCTATACATCATGAGTTGCTTGTATATTTTTGAGATTAGTTGTTTGTCAGTTGCTTCATTTGCTATTGTTTTCTCCCATTCAGAAGGCTGTCTTTTTACCTTGCTTATAGTTTCCTTTGTTGTGCAGAAGCTTTTAATTTTAATTAGATCCCATTTGTTTATTTTTGCTTTTATTTCGAGTATTCTGGGAGGTGGATCATAGAGGATCCTGCTGTGATTTATGTCGGAAAGTGTTTTGCCTATGTTCTCCTCTAGGAGTTTTATAGTTTCTGGTCTAACGTTTAGATCTTTAATCCATTTTGAGTTTATTTTTGTGTGTTCTACCAGTTTTCTTGAAAAAACTTTGCTAAACTTTATATTAGTTTTACTGGTGTCTGTATATTTCTTACAATTTTTTCAGACAGTGATATCACCTGAAGGTATTGAACCCAGGCTCCCTGCTTTGGGAGTGTGGAGTCCTAGCCACTGGACCACAAGGGATGTCCCTGAATTTACTGATGTTTAATCCTCCAGTATGTTGAATCTGCTGTCTCTAGCTCATAGTGGATTGTTTCTTTATAATTATTTTTAGCTCATTTTTGGCAGAGCTTAAATTCTTCTTCTATATAATTCATGTGGGCCTTAGGTTTTAAGAGTATTTCTTTGGAAAGATTTTATATGCATGTTTCTCTTGGGTTTATGTTTCTATATTCATTAGTCAAATTTTTCCTAATTCCACAGTATTATTAATCAAAGTTTGTCTTCCTTGTAGTCTCCCTTTGCCAGCAGGTGGATTTACATAGAACACTGTCTCTGAAGTGTCAAAAGTAAGCTTTCAGGAATTCTGGCTTTTACACAGGAGTCTCAATTCCAACTCAGGTCCTTAGAACGTCTGAACCTCATGGGCATTAAAACCCAAACCTTGTTACTAAGACTGCCATGTACCCCTTTCTCTATTCCTGTTTAGGTTCACTGTGTCATCAGTTTACTCAGTTACCACTCCTGCTTTCAGTACCCTTTTGGATTCAGCTCATCTATGCATTAAAAAGAAAGAAAAAGGCTGGCCATCATTTGTAGGTGTTTGTGGTAGAATCTTTGCGTGACTTTTTTGTTCCATGAATGCATTCACTCATTCAGCACTCATATTCTTAGTACTTATTTTTCTTCCCCAAGTCATTATGTGTTTTGCCATTTTTTGCATACTTGACATACTAACTGGGTTTCTGTAACTTGTATCTCATCAAGGTTTTTTGCAGGTCCGTGGTTATTGGGCCATGTTTAACATGCGTAGGGGATGGAAGGTGGGGAGGGGAGACACACAGAGCTCTCATGTGTATTTTCTTGGTGATTTTTACCTCTATGAGCATAACGTTTTATTTGTGGTAGTTGGTGAGGAAAACAGATGCCAGCCAGCCTCTAAAATTCAAACTTGCTGATATAGTAGGAGCTTGTTTGAGACCCACCAAGAAGGCTGAAACAGTGGCAGAGAGGCTGAGAAAGCAGCATGCAACAGGACTGTCTCACGGTGGTAGCCTGTCAGAGAGCATTGCTTTAGGTAATCCTTGAATGTTACAAACCAAAATGAAGGGTTAAGATATCACTGGAGAGAGAGCGAAGTTTGTAGATTAGGAGAATATCTAGAGAAAGTAATGGACTGAAAGGAGGGAATTAACAGTGGGAGGACAGCAGAATAGATTGAGAAGTATGATATGCAGTGGGCAACTCAGGTAGTGCCAGGAACCAGGCCCTTGAATGTTAGAAATTCAGAAATACGCCTAGGTACATCTTCCAGCTAATCCTTAAAGTATACCTTTCCATGCTGGCTGCTGCTGCTGCTAACTCACTTCAGTCGAGTTCAACTCTGTGCAACCCCATAGACGGCAGCCCACCAGGCTCCCCTGTCCCTGGGATTTTCCAGGCAAGAACACTGGAGTGGGTTGCCATTTCCTTCTCCAATGCATGGAAGTGAAAAGTGAAACTGAAGTCACTCAGTCGTGTCCGACTCTTTGCGACCCCATGGACTGCAGCCTACCAGGCTCCTCCATCCATGGGATTCTCCAGGCAAGAGTACTGGAGTGGGGTGCCATTGCCTTCTCCGTCCATGCTGGCTAAAACCTGTTAAATGGAAAGCCCTTGACAAGAAAATAATGACTTGATTGACCAGAACACAGACTGTTCTGTCACTAATGAGAGGGAAGTTAAGAATCACTAAAATTCGAATATGGTCCACAATAATCCTTCTGGCCAGCTGTTGGCTCTTTGCTGATCTTGTTCTAGTAGTGCTAGTAGAGCAAATGCTGAACTAGACGAAAGCTTAGAAAAGTCAGAGGCAGCAGGGAGAGCAGGAGAAGTTTACCAGCCTGTAACATGAGCACACGGGGGACACCTACTTCCCATCCTCATTTTTATTCCTTGAAGTCAATAATATTAATTTTTGGTGAGGATAAATGTACAACAAAGTAGCTCCCAAAAAGTGATCAAAATAATCAAATATTCTTTGTGATTTTTATTCTTAGTCCCTGTTTCTCTCTCTCCCTCTGCCTTCCCTACCTCCCTCTCTGCCTTTTAGTCTATTTCTGATCCCTGTTCTCTGTCATTTTAGCAATACCTCTCATGCTTGAGGATCTAAAATGGAGAATCTCTCTGAGGGGAAAACACACTCAAATTTGTGACTGAAGTATAATTTTTCCCTAAAAATAAGAACACAAGTTGTTTGAGATCTCTCATGTCCCCCAAATCAATACCTAACTCTATTTTGCAAATTACTTAGGGCTGAAATACCTTTTTTGCAAATCTTTCCAGGTATCAGTGGACACCTCTTGAGACAGTTTCACGACATGCTTTATAAACTTGTGAAAAATTCAGTCAAATCTCTTTCAAACATATTTGTGCTAACAGCAAAACTCTAAATGGAACTTAGCTTCCTTGGCAGACAGTATTAAGTATCAGGAGTTGGACATAATGAATGTAATCATTGCTTGATATGTACAAACGTGACAGTTTTATCATTTTGATGGTTGCTTGTACTTGCAGTTATTATTGCCTTTTCTTGACAACTCATTTTTCTCAGCTGGAACCTACTAGGTGATTGTCATAAATCCCAGACTGAAGATAAATACTCTTATGAAGTTCTGCAAGAACTTGATTCTGAGGGTCTTTCTCCAGGGCCAGAAGTTAAGGAATTTCCCCTTGTCATTTCTGGACAATGAGTGCCATTTCAATGTCTCACTTGTTTCATGTCCCTCCAATTTTAAAGGAAGGCTTGCTTGGCTTTGCTTTCTGCTGTTTACTTGCAGGTGCAAAGATTTAGCAGCTGTGATTGCCTTGTTTCTAAGTCTTAAATTGCATTTATATTTAAGTCACACTGAGATCTTTTTCTCCTTAAAAAAAAAAAAAATCAAACTGCTGGTTCTTATAAGGAGAAAGTATCAAAACTTATCCTTATACACAGTAAAGTAGAACAAGAAAATAGCTTGATGTCAGAAGTGAGTTTAAGTCCTGGCTCTGCCATTTACTGCTTCTATAAACTTGGGTTCCTTCTTTGGCCCTCAGTTGCTTCATCTTTGAAGTGGAAATGAAAATAACTTCTTCCTGAACACTTTTGAGAAATGAGGCAATGCATCTGAAAGTGCTTGTCAAGTAATAAGTGGTTAAAAAGTGTTAGCACAAAAATAATTTAAAATAATAAGTTCTATCCACTATAAAGCAGAAAAAACCTCAGCAAAGATGAAAAATAAAACTAACCAAACACACATACACAAACACTAAAACCGTGACAATTAGGGAGGAAGTCTGGCAGTTTAATCCCCAAATATGCAACATCGCTGGGCTTAGGGGTATGTTTTTAAAATATATTGAGATGTTATTGGATGTGGTGTTTTAAAAGCAATGAACAATCCGTGGTCTTTTTAACAACTGCAGTGATAAATGCACATTATAAAGTACTTTCCCATTCTTTTCCTTATTTAATCATTATTTTGACTAGTGTTTGCAGTACTGGGGTAAAAGGACAATGCCAATCTTTAGTGAAAGTGAAGTCACTCAGTCGTGTCCGACTCTTTGTGACCCCGTGGACTGCAGCCCACCAGGCTCCTCTGTCCATGGGATTCTCCAGGCAAGAATACTGGAGTGGGTTGCCATTTCCTTCTCCAAGGGATCTTCCCAACCCAGGGATCGAACTCAGGCCTCCTGCATTGCAGGCAGACGCTTTAACCTCTGAGCCACCAGGGAAGCCCAATAGGCATCTATTTTTCATAGAATCGAAATACCAATACCGATTTTAAAAATTAAATATGGTTACCATCACCCTTTATTCTTGTCATCAGATGCCCTTCCCAATGAATGAAGTCTCCTCTATTCTTCATCATTGAGTCTCTCCAAGGTGAATATTTTGGGATCAAGGTCCCAGTTAAATCTTCATGAGGGGAAAATAAGTTAGGAATAAAAAAATGAATCTGGCTCCAGAGGACAAAAGATCGAGAGGAAGAAATACAGTTCTGGGGAAAATCAGATGGTTGGACTCCAAGACCAATTAGGAGCTGGGCCTGGGAACCTCCCAGCCCCTTCTTTCTCTGACCCCCTTACCATACCCTCCTCCTGTTTTCCTTACTGGTCTACTCCTCCTCCCACCCACCCTTTCAAACTAATGAAAAGCCCAATCTAACTCCATGGGAGGGGAAATTATAAATCTCCAAGAAATATAAGAAAAGATGAGCAGACTCACTGGTAATCTAAAAGTGGTAATGATGAAGGAATTTTGACTAGAGCAGGGATGGGGTCAGAATGAGAGCAGCTTTGCTCTTGTCAACATTTTAATGAAATATATGACTCTCTGCATGCATCTCATGATGTAAGTTAGACAGATTTCAGATTTTTTGAAAATCCCCTAATGTGTTATAGTATTGTGCTCAGTTGCTAAATTTTGTCGGACTGGGTGCAATTCCATGGATTGTAGCCCACCAAGCTCCTCTGTCCATGGGATTTTCCAGACAGGAATACTGGAGTGGGTTGCCATTTCCTTCTCCAGAGGATCTTCCTGTCTCAATGATCAAACCCTCATCTTCTGTATCTCCTGCATTGACAGGCTGATTCTTTACCACTGAGCCACCTGGGAAGCCCATTATACCACTAAATATATCATATTTGACATTTGCATGGTGTTCTGTTATAAAACTGGAGTCCTGAAAAACATCAATAGGAAAATATTGACTTTTTTCAATAGAAATGTCTTTTAAAATTTCAAAATGAAGAAACTGAGATACAGAGAAGTTAACTGGCTTATTCAAGGCCACACAGACAATAGGTGTTAAACTTGGGGTTTTAATTTATCATACCTTCATATCTTACGTTCTTGCCACTGCATATATGTAGGCATGATAATCACTGGCTTCCTGGTCACATGGTAGGAGGGAACTTTCTCCTCTGGAGAAAATAACTTAGGGTAAGGAAGTCCTTTCAGAGGCCAGAATCCAAACATAGAAATGCTGAAGTGTGAATTTCCCTTTCTACAAGCTTCTGTGCTTTAAGAGCTTAACGAGTGTTGTTATGTTTGCTGCTGCTGCTGCTGCTGCTAAGTCGCTTCAGTCGTGTCCGACTCTGTGCAACCCATAGACGGCAGCCCACCAGGCTCCCCCATCCTTGGGATTCTCCAGGCAAGAACACTGGAGTGGGTTGCCATTTCCTTCTCCAGTGCATGAAAGTGAAAAGTGAAAGTGAAGTTGCTCAGTCGTGTCCAACTCTTTGCAACCCCACGGACTGCAGCCTACCAGGCTCCTCTGTCCATGGGATTTTCCAGGCAAGAGTACTCGAGTGAGGTGCCATCGCCTTCTCCGATTGTTATGTTTAAATCCAGGTAAGATAACATATTCAAAAGCAGAGACATTACTTTGCCGACTAAGGTCCATCTAGTCAAGGCTATGGTTTTTCCTGTAGTCATGTATGGATGCGAGAGTTGGACTGTGAAGAAGGCTGAGTGCCGAAGAATTGATGGTTTTGAACTGTGGTGTTGGAGAAGACTCTTGAGAGTCCCTTGGACTGCAAGGAGATCCAACCAGTCCATTCTGAAGGAGATCAGCCCTGGGATTTCTTTGGAAGGAATGATGCTAAAGCTGAAACTCCAGTACTTTGGCCACCTCATGCGAAGAGTTGACTCATTGGAAAAGACTCTGATGCTGGGAGGGATTGGGGGCAGGAGGAGAAGGGGATAACCAAGGATGAGATGGCTGGATGGCATCACTGACTCGATGGACGTGAGTCTGACTGAACTCGAGGAGTTGGTGATGGACAGGGAGGCCTGGCATGCTGTTATTCATGGGGTCGCAAAGAGTCGGACACGACTGAGCGACTGAACTGAACTGAAATCTTAACTATCTAGAACTCTTTCAAAGTAAGGCATTAAAAAAAATTTGTTATTGGATTATAGTTGATTTAAAATTTTGTATTACTTCCTGCTGTACAGCAAAGTGCCGTTCAGTTGTGATTACTGCAACTTTGTAAGTGCCACTCAGTCCTGATTACTGTAACTCTGTAGCATAGTCTCAAGTTAGGGAGCCTGACTGCTCCAGCTCCATTTTGTTTTTCAGGATTGCTTTGACTATTCAGGGTTTTTTTTTTATTCCATACAAATTGTAAAATTTTGTGTCCTAAGTCTGTGAAAAATGTCATTGGCAATTTGAAAGGAATTACATTGAATCTGAGGGTTGCTTTGGGTAGTAAAGTCATTTTCCAATCCAAGAGCATGGTATGTCCCTCCATCTGTTGGTGTTATCTTTGATTTCTTTCATCAGTTGCTTATAGTTTTTTGTATACAGGTCTTTTGCCTCATTAAGTAGATTTATTCCTAAATATTTTATTATTCTTGTTGCAGTGGAACATGAGTTTATTTCCTTAATTTTTCTTTCTGACATTTTGTCATTTAGTGTATAGGAATGCAAGAGATTTCTATGTATCAATTTTGTGTCCTGCAACATTACCAAATTCATTGATGAGCTATAGTAGTTTTTTGGTTAGCATCTTTAGGATTTTCTGTGTATATTATTATGTCATCTACAAACAGCGACAGTTTTACTTCTTTTTTTCAAGTTTGGATTTATTTTTTTCTTATTTGATTGCTGTGACTAGAACTTCCAAAACTATGTTGAATAAAAGTGGCAAGAGTGAACACCCTTTCTTTTCCCTGCTCTTAGAGGAAACATTTTCAGTTTTTCACTGTTGAGTATGATGTTTGCTGTGGATTTGTTGTATATGGTCCTATTATGTTGAGGTAAATTCCATATATGCATACTTTTTGGAGAGTTTTATTATAAATTAGTGTCGAGTTTTGTCAAAAGCTTTTTCTGCATCTATCAAGATGATCATCTAGGTTTTGTTCTTCAGTTTGTTAATATGACATATCACATTAATTGCTTTGAACAAATGGAAGAATCCTTGCATCCCCGAGATAAATGTCACTTGATCACAGTGTATGATCCCTTTAATGTGTTGTATTCAGTTTGCTAGTATTTTTTTGAGGATTTTTGTGTCTATGTTCATCAGTGATGCTGGCCTGTAATTTTCTGTTTTGTGATATATTTGTCTGATTTTTGTGTCAGAGTGATGGTGGCCTTATAGAATGAGCTTGGGAGTGTTCATTCCTCTGAAATTTTTTGGAAGAGTTTCAGAAGGGTAGGCATTAACTCTTCTTTAAATGTTTGATAGAATTCACCTGTGAAGTCATCGTTTCCTGCACTTTTATTTGTTGGAAATTTTCCATCACAATTTCAATTTCAGTACTTGTGTTTGATCTGTTCATATTTTCTATTTCTTCCTGGTTCAGTGTTAGAAGGTTATACCTTTCTAAGAATTTGTCCATTTCTTCTAGGTTGTCCCTTTTATTGGTGTGCAGTCGCTTATAATAGTCTTATTCTTTGAATTTCTGTGGTGTCAGTTGTAATTTCTCCTTTTTCATTTCTAATTTTATTGACTCGAGTCCTCTCTCTCTTTCTTAATGAGTCTGGCTAAAGATTTATCAATTTTGTTTATCTTCACAAAGAACTAGCTTTTAGTTTCATTGATCTTTGCTATTATTTTCATCTCTATTTCATTTCTTTCTGCTCTGATCTTTGATTTCTTTCCCTCTACTCACTTTGGGTTTTGTTTGTTCTTCTTTCTCTAGTTGCTTTAGGTGTAAGGTTATGTTGTTTATTTGGGATTTTTGTAGTAAGATTGTACTGCTATAAACTTCCCTCTTGGAACTGCTTTTGCTGTGTCCCATACGTTTTGGATCATTATGTTTTCATTGTTATTTGCCTCTAGATATCTTTTGATTTCCTCTTTGATTTCTTCAGTGATCCATTGGTTGTTTAGTAATATGTTATTTAGCCTCCCTGTGTTTCTGATTTTTACAGTTTTTTCCTGTAATTTATTTCTAATCTCATAGTGTGTGATCAGAAAAGTTGTTTGATATGATTTCAGTTTTCTTAAATTTACTGAGACTTGATTTGTGGACCAAGATGTGATCTATCCTGGAGAATTTTTCATGTACACTTGAGTAGAATATGTTTTCTGCTGCTTTTGGATAAAATGCCCTATAAATATCAATTTAGTCTATCAAGTCTAATGTGTCATTTAAGGCTTCTGTTTCCTTATTATATTCTGTCTGGATGATCTGTCCATTGGTATAAGTTGAGTATTAAAGTCCCCCACTAATACTGTGTTACTGTTGATTTCCCCTTTTATGACTATTAGCATTTGCCTTATGTATTGAGGTGCTCCTGTGTTGGGAGCATATATATTTATAATTGTTATGTCTTCTTGGATTGATCCCTTGATCATTATGTAGTGTCTTTCCTTGTCTGTCTCTTATACCAGTCTTTATTTTAAAATCTATTTTGTCTGATTTGAGTACTGATACTCTAGCTTTCTTTTGGTTTCCATTTACATGGAATATCTTTTTTCTATCCCTTCACAAAGTAGGACATTTTATTTGGAGGTTTAAGTTAGCTGATAATAATCAGAAAACCCTTTGACTTTAATAACTGCTGTTAAATAATTTTCTTTTAAACTTGTGTTTCAAATGATCAGAAGCATACTCTACATAATAGAAAATAATAGTTTTCAAGTACTCAGCTATATAAAACCTTAAATTTTGGCATTATGTGAATAATAATAAGACATCACTGATAACAGTTGAAGCTCCCATGTACTCTTCCTTTACGAGATCCCATTTTCTTCTTTGTCTCTCCAGAGGCAACCACTAAGCTGAATTTGTTGGATATAGTTTTCTAAGTTTTGAACACTTTTATAATATGTGTTCACTTTGTGCCTTAGTAAGTTAGAAAGGCTGAACAATTATATTTCTTTTTTAATGTTAAAGTACTTGATCATGAGTTGTGTTTACATGCTGTTCTATTATAGGTGTAGATATTTAGGAGATTGAACCAAACACATAATGTCCATGGCTTTATATAAGTTGGCATTTTAAAATAATCCCAGCTAAAATTGACTCTAACAGTGTGGGATAGGTTTTGGCACAATAACAGACAAACTGATTTCTCACACTGCAGATTCTTTGTGGTTGGTAGGAGGGTTCTGCCCATCCCAGTCACTGAGACCTTTCCTGTTGGAGGCATCAGCTCAACATGTTTCCATGATCACTTTGGCAAACCAGAGCAAACATGGACATTCACAACACAGACTCCAAAGCTTCATATATATAGTTAATATCCTTCAAGCATCTTATATGTAGTGAATATCGGTCGCTTCCACCCACATTTCAGCAGCCCAAGCAACAAAACTGTGGCCATGCCCAAGTTTAAATAAGGTGGGGAAGTACATCCTACAAGTGTATCTAAGAGAGAGAGATGCTTTGTAGCCTAAATGACCACCACAATGCCCTTGTGATTTCTTCCTTCCCACTAAAAGTTATGTTCCAAATTGTTCAGGTAATAAGCTTTACTTAGCCATGTTTATTAGTGACATTTGCATGTGTTTGCTGAGTTCTTTTGTCACATGATTTATGCAGTTGATGTGACTGATAGGGACAGTTCCCTGTCACTGGTGTGTTTAAGTAGAGACCGATTTGCCAAGCAGTGGGAGACTGAAGAGAAGACTTCAGTACCACACTGTGCTGTGTTTAGTCGCTCAGTCATGTCTGACTTTCTGCGACCCCAGGACCTGTAGCCGCTGGGCTCCTCTGTCCACAGGGATTCCCCAGGCAGGAATACTGGAGTGGGTTGCCATGCCCTCCTCCAGGGGATCTTCCCAACTCAGGGATCAAACCCAGGTCTCCCACATTGCAGGTGGATTCTTTACCATCTGAGCCACTAGGAAAGCCCAAGAATACTGGAGGGATAGCCTATCCCTTTTGCAGGGGATCTTCCCAACACGGGAATCAAACTAGAGTCTCCTGCATTGCAGGTGGATTCTTTACCAGCTGAGCTACCAGGGAAGCCCCTCAATACCAAACTAGTGGCCCTTATTCCCTTATGACCCTGAGTCTCTGTCCTAGTGAGACCATCCAAAGATGACAGTCCTAGTGAGAACCATCCACGCGCAAGTACCATTTCCCAGGTTTTGCCCAAGAATGCTTCCCTTAATTCATCCACCTACTTTGTGGAGTTTCCACACCACTTTATTCCCATATGGTATACCATGTGGTAACATGTTCCTTACCAGCTGCACTGATAATTGACATAGCACCTTAAACCAAGCATCCTTCGTAATGTTGAATGAATGCACCAATACTCTGATCCTCATAGAATTTTATATTCTGCCTCTATAGGTCATGAGCCCAATCAAGCCAAAATAATAGCAGAGTCTGGAATTAATGTTACATATTTTAAGAACTAAAAAGTATCTTGTCCTACTGCAGTGTATTATTTTGCACAGGGTACAGGTGAATTCATTCTTTACTTTGTGATGCCTTTTTTCTTTTATAAAATCCTTTAAATATAATTTGAAGCAGTCTAAGCTGTCGTTGAGATGTGTGGCTGGCCAAACTCTACATTTCTCTTGAATCCTAAGATTATATCAAGGCTAATTTTTAAGCCAATACAATGTTATGATCATTTATTCTAAAAACAAAACAAAACCCCTTGAATTTGAATCTATTTCATAGCATATAAAAGTCTAATTTATAGGAATGCTAAAATAGCAATCTGTAGGGAGTAGCAGCTTGGCACTGTGTCTCAAGATCTTCAAGACTTTGTATTTCCCCTTTTTACCCCAAAAGCACAAACTGCTTTTTTTTTTTTTTTTAATTGAAGCATAGTTGATTTACAGTGTTGTGTTAATTTCTGCTGCAGAGCAAAGTGATTCAGTTGCACTTATATACATTCCATTATGGTTTATCACAGGATGTTGAATATATTATAGTTCCCTGTGCTATACAGTAGGACCTTGTATATCCATTCTATATATGCTTATTTGCATCTGCTAACCTCAAACTCCCACTCCATGCCTTTCCCACCCCTCCTTCTACTTGGCAATCACAAATCTGTTCTCACTGTCTATTGCTCACACATGATCACAGAGGATTCCGGCAGCTCCCTAATCTTCCCTGGTTAAGCCTGGAATTGATACACAGGCTCGTGAAGCAGTCTCTGGGCTCTTGTTACCCAGAGAATCAGAGAATTTTGTTGATAAGCTCCAGCCATACATATCTATTTTCTCAAGCAAAGAAGCCAGATAAAGGTGCCTCAGCCCTATCGCTGCTGGCTTTGCTGTCATGAAGTGAAGTGAAGTCGCTCAGTTGTGTCCGACTCTTTGCGACCCCATGGGCTGTAGACTACCAGGCTCCTCTGTCCATGGGATTTTCCAGGCAATAGTCCTGGAGTGGATGGCCATTTCCTTCTCCAGGGGATCTTCCCAACCCAGGGATCGAACCCGGGTCTCCCGCATTGTAGACAGACGCTCTACCGTCTGAACCACCAGGCAAGTCCTTGCTGTCATGGGGAATGCTAAAAATCTCAGCCACGGGTGGGTGTGGGTGTTAGTCACTCAGTCATGTCCAACTCTTTGCAACCCCATGGACTGTAGCCCTCTAGGCTCTTCTGTCCATGGATGGGTAGCCATTCCATTCTCTGGGGAATCTTCCCAACCCCGGGTTTGAACCTGGGTCTCCTTCATTGCTGGGAGAGGGCATCAGAGGGCAGACAGACTGAAACCACAATCACAGAAAACTAGTCAATCTGATCACATGGACCACAGCCTTTTCTAACTCTGTGAAGCTAAGCCATGGTGTGGGGCCACCCAAGACGGATGGGTCATGGTGGAGAGGTCTGACAGAATATGGTCCACTGGAGAAGGGAATGGCAAACCACTTCTGTATTCTTGTCTTGAGAACACCATGAACAGTATGAAAAGGCAAAAAGATAGGACACTGAAAGATGAACTCCCCAGATTGGTAGGTACCCAGTATGCTACTGAGTGGAGAAATAACTCCTCATTTGAAAACACCCTGATTCTGGGAAAGATTGAGGGCAGGAGGAGAAGGGGACAACAGAGGATGAGATGGTTGGATGGCACCACCGACTCAATGGACGTGAGTTTGGGTTAACTCTGGGAGTTGGTGATGGACAGGGAGGTCTGGCGTGCTGCAGTTCAGGGAGTCGCAAAGAGTCAGACACAACTGAGCGACTGAACTGAACTCTTGCAATGCAGGCAGATTCTTTACCATCTGAGCTACCTTTGTCTCTGTGGAGGATAGAAAAGAAATTCTGTTCCCAACTCAATGTCTCACTTCATCACCAGAGCATCAGGAGGCTCTGATGTGTCTTTACAACCTTCTGTTCACAGGACTCAGATGTGAATCTGTGTACTCATGGAAGAACCAATGCCTAAAACAGATACATTTGTCTCCCACTTTTACATGCAAATTAGTTCCAAAAATAACATTTTGTAGGCCTTCAGCTGCATTAACTTCTCAGACATGCTGGGTGTGTTCAGGTCTTGGCAGTAGATATGGTAGCCTACCAGTCAGATAACCTCTCCATTCAGATTCTGCAGCACAGCTGTAAAATGTGTTGTCATTTTGGAAATATGGATATGTACCTATATAACTAGAAAGAAAAGTATGTGCAAAAGCCAGTGTTTGCCTCTGGATATTGGTATTAAAAGTACATCTTTTTGGCATAGAACTTAATTACTTTTTCTATCAGAAAAAAATAAATTCCTTTTAAGAGTACACTAAGTCACTGATGGGTGTAGTATGAAATATCAAAATACTGTTGTTTAAAGGTAGAACCAGCTACTTCTTCTGTAGCTTGAAAACTTCACAAAAAATCTGAAGTCTCATTCACTTCTCAATATAGAATTAATTGAAACAATAGTGAAGGTTGCTGTTTCTAACACTGGATATTTTTTTTTTTTACAATACATACTATGTGTTTATCACTAATAAAAGTGTTGGGAGTATCAATGTAAATATTTATAATCATGCTTCAGTTGTCAGTTTCATTTAGAAAAACATATTTAAGAAAATATTTGAGTGCTTTGGATTCTTCTCTGCTTATAGATTAGTATATTAGATTGTTCATTTTATAAGAGAATAATTGTTCTTATTTTTAGTTTTAAAACTACTCTCTTTTCTACACATATTTGTGCAACTGTATTTTCAACTCAACTGGCAGCTCTGGCCCGAGCGCCTACAGTGGTTGTCTCCTTTGTGCCTGTAATGTGAGTGGAGTAAAGAATCCTTGTCCCACTCCCGCCCCTAGACACTTACCAGCGTCAAAAACTTCTCTCCTCACAGTTAAGAATAAAGGCTCTTAGTGCTAAATGGGGCCCTAGACCATTGTGCAGATCTCTCTTGTTTCAGATAAAATAATTGAGATTCAGAGAGGTTTAGTGACTTATCAGAACTCACATAGCTGATTATTAACCGAGTTGGCAATCAAAACCTGTAACTGTTGACCCAGCCATAATCAATAGCAAACAAAATTAATTGTTCATAGCCAAATAATTTCAATAGCAGAAATATAAAAAGCATTTCCAAATATGTACATCAAGAACAACTGTATAATATATAATGTGTTATATCTCAGTCTACTTAATGTAATATTAGTAGCAGCCTTCAAAAGTGTTAGATCCCAAGGCCAACGGAGATTCCGTAACAGCTCTGACTCACCCCTCTGAAGGGGCCAGGGAGGCATCCTAGAGGAAGTTCATTTAGAGCCGTGCTTAAGGACTAGAGAGTCTTTACTCAAGAAAAGGAGGAGGAGGAGTCTTCCAGGACAGAGAGACAGCATGGCATGGGCGAAGAACTAAGGATCTACAGAGAACTTGCAAAGCTGAAAGAGTTTTTAGAAAGGCTGGAGCTTAAAGGGTGGATAGGAATTAGTGACAGAGAAGAGGCCAGGTCATGAATTGCCTTACAGGCCACAGTAAGCAATGTATTCAGCCTCAAGGCTTTGGGAAATCAGGATGCTCCTGGATATTTTTAAGTTTATGAAAGTGAAAAAATGTATGAGTCTCTCAGTTATGTCTGGCTCTTTGTGACCCTATGGACTGTAGCCCACCAGGCCTCTCTGTCCATGGAATTTTCCAGGCAACAATACTAGAGTGGGTAGCCATTCCCATCTCCAGGGGATCTTCCCGACCTAGGGATTGAAAGCAAGTCTCTTGCATCACAGGTGAATTCTTTACCATCTGAGTCAAGTTTATATATTACCTGATAAAATGAGATGTCAGCAAGAAGTGGTGATGAGAACCTGGAGCTGAGGCTGGGAGACATGAGCTCAGGTTTGCACTACATACAATAGATACCAACTCTCCCCAGACAGCAGAATATCATTCTTAGAGAGGTGAACAAGAGTCAAGGTCCTAGGGCCCTCATTGCCGACTCTCCATAATATCACATAGATGAGAAGAATGTGAAAGGAATGATACTTTATTAAAAAAATTCTGAGCATAGCAAACTGCTTTTAGAAGTACCATGTCACCTTTTATCATAACCTAGGAAATTTTGAAAAAGATGGTGTCAGCAGTTGGTCTGGCTTTGATGCTTCCCAAAGCTGAACAGGTATATATGCAGGGTCCCTGTAACAAAGGCTTAAAGATATTTTTTTCCTAAGAATCCTGACCAACATACATAGGTACAATGATTTCATTTTCTGTTTCAATATCCCCTTTTCTTATTTCCTCCCTCCATTCACTCCTGCTCATCACACCATCTTGTTGGAAAAGTATGATCACTCCAGAATAAGGGTATCTGACAATTTTGCTCCTGACCCATGATCAGCTGGATGAATCTATATTTAAAGTGATTTTCCAGAATTAGACTTGCAAAGTGCTAACCCATTCACATACTCTCATTACATTCCCTTCATGAGCAACAGCTTATATTTGAGAAAATGAGACATAGGAAAGTAAGATCCACCTGCGGTTGAGTTAGGATTTTCTCCTCCAAGACACTGGTGAGCACACATGGGGATGAATTCATGGCGTTTGGTGTCACTCGCACAGTCTTTTCACACAGTGGTCCAGGGACCACTTGCTCTGAAACAGTTAGATGCTTGCTGAAATTCAGGTTGCTAAATCTAATCACTGATCTTATTCAGTGTGGAGGTGGGGGGCTAGAGATATGTATTTTTCTCCATTTTTAGGTCTTTATGCCCAGTAAAGTGGACTAAGCTGATCAGTAAAGCAGTTCACTGTGAACACGGTGTAGCAGATGCAGGCAACACTCTGCTCCGCCCATTTTTCTCAGCCTGAGGCACTTGCAAACAGTCCTGAAGAGACATACAGGTGTTTCTATCTTGTCCCCATGGGCTATTTTCTAGCTGTAGAAGTGTGCTAGGCCTAACAAGTTGAGGAGGCCGTGATTGCTAGGGGGTTACACCCAGTTCCCCTTGACCAATGAAGAAGCCATGATGGTGGATAAGCTGTCTACCTTCTTCACTCCTCAGTGGGACTGTTCTGAAAGGGGTTTGATATCATCGCTGAGAGGCTCCCAGCAAGACTGAATGCCAGTGGCCCCTAGTGGTAACCTGCTCACTAATGCACTGTTATTCTCTATCCTCCCTTCCTTGTCTCCCTTACCCTTCCCTCAGGTGTTTCCCGGATCACTTCACAAATAAATGAGTTGCACCCACATCGCTGTCCACTTTGAGGGGGGAACCCAGAGTAAGGCAGATATTACACTGTATGTGGAGTGGAAAAACTTTATTACAGCCAAATTAGGGAATGAGATTTGAAGAATGGTGGGTAAAAAATTTTTAAGAAATTGGATAAGGGAAATTTTATTAAATCCACCCAATCAAAATGGAGTCAGTTCAAGCTGTTGTATTTTTCACACTGTTTTCTATTACTTCTGTGTGGGTATACATCCTTCTATGAAGTCTGATGTGTTCAACAACCTTCCCAAAGTATCCTCATTATTTCACATTAAACCCTTCAACTTTTTCTTGAAAATATTCAGATTTTTCTGGAGATAAATATTCTGTATATGCTAGATGGAATTTAGATAACTTACGAATCAATTTTCCATTGATAGTAGACAAAAGAATGCTTAGTCAAAAAAAAAAAAGCATTTTAAAGACTCATTTTCCCTCAAACTACGTGTTATTTGACCCAAACAATTGAGGACACAATTGTTCACTCTAATTTTTGCACATTCTAAGGCAAGCACTTTAGAGCTGAACTTTGGTGTGCTTTTTTTCCAGCCCTAAAGGATGGCAGCATGGTGTTTTGGAAGAAGCATGGGTTTGTGGGTCTGACAAAATAGCTGTAATACCTTACTAATCATCTCCTAGTTGTAGTTTTCTCATTTGTTACAGGGTAGTAATAGTAATAATACTAGTAATACCTACTTCACTAGGCTGTTTTGCAGATTACATAGTGTTTTTAAGGTGCCTGGCACATGGAAAGTAGATACTTACTACTCATTAGCTCACCAGACAGCCCAGCTAAAACCTCACACCATGAAGAAGCCAGTATTTGTCAGCTCAAGAATGTCCTCAAGGTTTCTTATCATTTACTTCTATTCAGCTTGCTCTGTTCCATCATTTACTCAGTAACTGTCCTGGGCTGAAGGAGGGTTATTTATAGGATTCTGTGTAATCAGTGTCTGCGGCCTGCAAACATTTGTCTGACTGGCAGAGTCACCAGCTCGAGTGCAAACCCAAATGGCTAACTTGTCAAGCTAATGACATACACAAAATTTAACTGTTTAATTTGTTTGCCTTCCATGGAAATTAATCTACTTGGACAGAACTGAATGAAAAGACAGATAGTTCTGACACTTTTCAAACACAAGATGCAAAATAGCCAATTAATCTTGTCCAGCCAGTCTGGGGGTCTATGTACCTACCCTTGTCACTGAAGAACAAGCCTGGGTTGTATGAAATATTTCTCTTTAGATTGGTCATTCAAGCATGCATTGTAAGGGATGACAAATTCTGTGAAATGTCTTAATATTTCCAAGTGAAATCAGTACCTTGATTGTTTCTTTGATGTACGTAATCTTACTACTTAGGTTGTTTGATGCCTTTCTGCCATAAGGTACTTTGTGCTGAGTTCTTAATGGCAAACTCCACTTTTCATTGTGAGAATCTTGCATTAGTGAACATATGTTTATTGTACATATCCCCAGTATCCTTCCAAAGTAGACTGTTGTCGCTGATCTTAACCTTTGTGGTTATATTCCTAGAGGTCTTATCTTTGAGGGCTAGGATGGTATCTGCTTGCTCTTCATATCTCTGATACCTATTATATAAAAATGATTTGTACAGAGTATAAATGCTTGTTTTAGGTTGGGTTCCTCCAGAATAGTCTCTAAAACCAAGACTTGAGGGCAAGTAGTTTGAAAGTACCTGCTACAAATGGGAAAGGATGAAGCTAAGACACAGTACATTGAGGGCAGGTGCCCATGGTGGAGAACTGGGCTCAGTGCATGCTGGAGACACCTAGGATATGCCTCAGGGTTATCCCAACCAAGGGGCGAGGAAGCTGGTATATTTATCATCTGGTAGCTGCATGGTGGTCCAAGGTTTCCTCCAAAGGGCATTGATTCCTGGGCACTCCAGCCAGCCCTGTACACAGCAAGCACACTCCCGCATCTCAGGAAGCCCTCAGGCAGAGGGTCACTTTATGAGAAAATAGCAAGTGCTAAGGGACTGTGAGCAGGGCACCAGCCGCCTCTGCTGTAATTCTCAATAAACTCTTCTTGTACAGAATTGAATGGAATTTTCCCAGAGCTATAAGAAATGTCAAATGACTCCAAGACCTGAAATCACTGATTTTTACTTACCTCCTGCAGACGTGTGTTTTCAGCAGTATCAACTTTGTCAGGGCTGAACGATTTGGGGGCAATGTCATCTCTAAAAGCAGCAGGAGGGCAGTGTTTATTCTGACTCCATCACACCGGTGGGATGTCTTACATACCCAGGCTATGTTACAGATAGAGCAATAAAAGTACTTTTTTATGCTTTTTAAACTAAGCAGTATGGGATCTCAGTAGAGACTCCAGGGAAGAAAGACTGTATTGTCCTTTGGAAAGAGTACTGGGCCAGGAGTTGGGGGATTTAGGTGTTTATATTCTTTCGCACATGACCTCACGTGGCCTTACAGAAATCACATTGAATCTTATAGCCTCATTTGCTGACCTGTAAAATGGATAGGTTGAACACTAAGGTTTCTTCCAGTTTCAAGTATGATTGTTCTATGAAATAAGGCAATGGGACTTGTATTATGTGGATCGAGTAGAGATTGGAAGGGAAAAAATACAGACTTACACATATGTACAAATCATACATATTTATTTCTGTAACATGTGTGTCTCTTCATTCTGTAGTTATTTTTATTCCAAAAATGAGAGAACATATTGTTATGACATTCAAAATATATCCTTTTCTAATAATTTTTTTCCCCTGAAAGCAAATGGTTTCTTCTCCCACTTATAAGTGAGAATATATTTTCCATGTAGGATCACAACAGGAAAGGGAATTTGAGAATGAGAACTTTTCTTATGACTGACGTGATTAAGTAGTCTATAGGGATGAATGTCGGTTGAAAATTCATGGGAAAATAACCTAAGGTTGCTTCTCCAGGTCATTTAAGTTTCTGTTAATTTCCCATCTGTCTTCATAAACTCAGCAGGATTATACTAGTATGGAAGGATTCCCTACTTCTAAATATTTAAAAAATCCAATTTTGCAGTTTCTGTTTTGCTGATTTAGCCTAAAGTATTGGCCTCATAACCTAATAAATGTAAGGTTTTATCCTGTTTGTTCCTAAGAGGTAGAGAGTGGTGTGGGAAGGGTGGGAGCAACCAATTCAAGCCCATTGGTAGGGCTCACTTACCCCAACGCCTATCTCTCTGAGGACTTCATATCATACTATGAATAAGAGAACTCTGGTATTTTATGATAACGATGTACATTAGGTTGTGATGGAGATGTCAAAGAGAGGGAAGTTCACATTCTATGCTAGCATCATGGCTAATCACTCCTGGCTCCAACCTTCCCAGTCAGATCCTTTAAGGGAGTGTGCCTGGGCTTGTCTGGTGCTCAGCTGAGGATGCAGAATGTGATTCACTGGTTTTGAGGCCCAGCCACATTTATAGGCACTCTTAAGCTGCTGCTTCTGTGTGCTGGGAAAGCAGGGCCACAGTCAGGCCCTTCTGCTAGTGCTTTGCCATGGTGTGGACACCTGTTCATCTCTCTGGGGACCAACCCACTCCAGACTGGGTCTTCAGGCCGCTGGAAGTACAGAATGAGTTTCTGAGATTCTCTAGCTTCTCTGGTAGGGTCAATGTTTTCTTACTGGGCTAATCAAGATGTCTGAAATCCCAACAGACTTTTGAGTCAGAATCAGCTGGGGAACTATTTAATGGTCAAGGGTATTATAGGAGGCCATGCTCAGCCCCGTTCAGTCTGTTGTTCAGTTGCTGGCCATGTCCAACTCTTTGCAGCCCCATGGACTGCAGCACAAAGGCGTCCCTGTCCATCACCAACTCCCAGAGCTTGCTCAAACTCATGTCCATTGAGTCGGTGATGCCATCCAACCATCTCATCCTCTGTCAGCCCCTTCTTCTCCCTTCTTCAATCTTTCATAGCATCAGAGTCTTTTCCAATGAGTTGACTCTTCGTATTAGGTGGCCAAAGTTTTAGAGCTTCAGCTTCAGTATCAGTTCTTCCAATGAAGGACTGATTTCCTTTAGGCTTGGCTGGTTTGATCTCCCTGCAGTCCAAGGGACTCTCAAGAATGTTCTCCAACACCACAGTTCAAAGGCATCAATTCTTCGATGCTCAGCCTTCTTTGTGGTCCAACTCTCACATCCATACATGACTACTGGAAAAACCATCAGTTCAGTTCAGTTGCTCAGTCATAGCTGACTCTTTGCGACCCCATGAACTGCAGCACCCACGCCTCCCTGTCCATCACCAACTCCTGGAATTCACCCAAACTCATGTCGATTGAGTCAGTGATGCCATCCAGCCATCTCATCCTCGGTCGTTCCCTCCTCCTCCTGCCCCCAGTCCCTCCCAGCATCAGAGTCTTTTCCAATGATTCAGCTCTTCGCATGAGGTAGCCAAAGTATTGGAGTTTCAGCTTCAGCATCATTCCTTCCAATGAACACCCAGGACTGATCTCCTTTAGAATGGACTGGTTGGATCTCCTTGCAGTTCAAAGGACTCTCAAGAGTCGTCTCCAGCACCACAGTTCAAAAGCATCAATTCTTCGGCGCTCAGCTTTCTTCACAGTCCAACTTTCACATCCATACACGACCACTGGAAAAACCATAGCTTTCACTATATGAATCTTTGTCAGCAAAGTGATGTCTGTGCTTTTTAATATGCTGTCTAGGTTTGTCATAACTTTTCTTCCAAGGAGCAAGCATCTTTTAATATCATGGCTGCAGTCACCATTCACAGTGATTTTGGAAGCCAAGAAAATAAAATCTGTTACTGTTTCCACTTTTTCCCCTTCTATGTTAGCCATGAAGTGGTGGGACCAGATGACATGATCTTAGTTTCCTGAATACTGAGTTTTAAGCCAGCTTTTTCACTCTCCTCTTTCACCCTCATCAAGAGGCTCTTTAGTTTCTCTTTCCTTTCTGCCAATAGGATAGTATCATCTGCATATCTGAGGTTGTTTATATTTCTCTGGGGAATGTTGATTCCTGCTTGTGCTTCATCCAGCCTAGATTTCACATGATGTGCTCTGCATATAAGTTAAGTAAGAAGGGTGACAATATACAGCCTTGACATACTCCTTTCCTGATTTGCAACCAGTCCATTGTTCCATGTCCCTTTCTAACTGTTGCTTCTTGGCCTGCATACAGGTTTCTCAGGAGGCAGGTAAGGTGGTCTGGTATTTCCATCTTTAAGAATTTTCCATAGTTTGTTGTGATCCACACTGTCAAAGGCTTTAGCATAGTCAATGAAGTGAAAGTACATCTTTTTCTGGAATTGTCTTGCTTCTTCTATGATTCAACAGATGTTGGCAATTTGACCTCTGGTTCCTCTGCATTTTCTAAATCCAGCTTGTAAATCTGAAGTTATAGGTTCATATACTGTTGAAGCCTTGCTTGAAGGATTTTGAGCATTACTTTGCTAGCATGTGAGATGAGTGCAACTGTGCAGTAGTTTGAACATTCTTTGGCATTGCCTTTCTTTGGGATTGGAATGAAAACTGACCTTTTCCTGTCCGGTAGCCCTTGCTGAGTTTTCCAAATTTGCTGGCATATTGAGTACAGCACTTTAGCAGCAGCATCTGTTAGTATTTTAAATAGCTCAGCTGGAATTCCATCACCTCCATTAGCTTTATTCATGCTTCCTAAGGCCCACTGATCTCACACTTCAGAATGTCTGGCTGTAGGTAAATGACCACACCATTGTTGTGATCTGGATCATTAAGACCTTTTTTTATACAGTTTTTCTGTGTATTCTCTTCTTAATCTCTTCTGCTTCCGTTAGGTCCTTGCCATTTCTGTCCTTTATTGTGCCCATCTTTGCATGAAATATTCCCTAGGTATCTCCAATTTTCTCTAGTCTTTCCTATTCTATTGTTTTCCTCTTTTTCTCTGCATTGTTCACTTAAGAAAGCCTTCTTATCTTTCCTTGCTGTTCTTTGGAACTCTGCATTTAGATGGATATGTATTTTCTTTTCTCCTTTGCCGTTCACTTCTCTTCTCAGCTATTTGTAAGGCCTCCTCAGGCATCTCTTTTGCCTTTTTGCATTTCTTTTTCTTTGGGATGGCTTTGGTACACTCCTCCTGTATAATGTTGTGAGCCTCCATCCATAGTTCTTTAAGCACTATGTGTATCACATCTAATTCCTTGCATCTATTTGTCACTTCCACTGTATAATCATAAGAGATTTGATTTAGGTCATATGTGAATGTTCTAGTGGTCTTGAATGTCCTACATTGTGTGTAAAACACACAAGCTCAGACAAACATAAGTTTGTTTATGCTTACTTAGTGCTGCTTAGTTTTACTCAGTTCAGGAATCATAACCTTTCTGTAATCGTGACAGAGACATAGAGGAATGTTTCATGTATCCTGACAGAGAATCTCAACTGATGGTTGGAAAAGGGTGAGATGGCCATTAGGTTGGGAGCTAGCATGTGCCCACAAGTTACACCAACATATTTCCTCAGGGATTTGGGTAGATGTGAGAATTAAAGTCACAGTGACCAAAGGGCTTATAAGAGCTAGACTGTTTCTCAAAAATGAGGCTGAAAAGGGCTTAAAAACTACTGACCTATGATTATCTGGAAGCCTTTTTAACTTAGGACTTTGTCAGTACAACAAAAGACTTTGTGAATGTCAGAATCCACACTCTGGAAAGGAAGATAGTGGGACAAACATGGCCACACACACACACACACACACTAAACACAGGCAATGTCCAGGCCTACACCCTTAGCCTTCTGATTAACTTTCTGGAAGTTCACTTTGAGTGTAGACATTATCCAGTGATTCTCAGGGAAGTACATCCGAAGATGTTCAGTAAATGCCTGCTACTTGGACATACGAACCTGTGACTCCCATCTGCTCCTGTCTGTAGCCTGAGCTTTCTCTCAGAGTCTGAGCTCTCTGCCTGGAACAGAACAAACTTTCTTCTTCTGTCCTTTTGTGTTACAAGCACACAGGGTTCTCTTGCTCAACAGCAAAGGGACAGAGGTAGAGACAGGAAAAGAGTAGGTTTAAACTTGGATCCTTTGCCAGCAGATTCTCTTCTTGAAAGGTGATGGAATTGAACGTTTATTCAGCTTCCAGATATGACACCCAGGTTTTTTCTGGCAAACTGCTGATTTATCACTTTCTGTGGGATAATGATATTTTCCCTGGAACTTCCACTGATACCTGCAATTACAGTCTGTAAGTTGTTTGCTGTTTTGTGTGTCTGTGATTTTTTTTAATTTGCTTTTTCTCCTGTGTCTTACTTACTAGACTATAAGCTCCATGCATAACAAATGAAGATAATAAATACTGTTTCAGTGAATAAACAGGTAAACCCTCAGGAAAAGTATATCCAACCGCCACCCTTCCTCTCACTTGTTCCTTTTCCAAGAAATGAAGAGGAATGAGAGGAAGAAGGAACTGGAAGCATTAGACCGCACTGACCTGCAGGACTAGTATAGAGGCTGCTCTCTATCTTTTAATTGTACCTGGCCTGGAAGAATTATGCAGAATTGTCTTCAAACCCTCTAAATCTTTGATTCAGCTTTTCCCCCCAGTACTCTGGTTTTCTCCAGCTGTGGTTTGATCATTTTCATACTTTAAGAAATTAGGTAATTTGCTTTCTTTCTTGGACCCTACATGCATTTTTCAGAATATTATTCCAATAGCCTGAGATGGAATGATGAGGATGAGGAGAAAGTGTGGTGAAGCATGGGGAATGGAACCCAAGCTTCTACCCCTTAAGTCATCTTCAGGCTATGTGACATCAAGCCACCCCAACTCACCACCAATGGCAAATACATTACTAATGAACAGTATCTCAGCATATGAAGTGATCAACGAATTTCTGATGGAACCATGATCTATCTATCCATCTTAACCTCCAAGAATTAGGGGAAGAATTCTGAGTCTATATAAAAGTTTGAAAATGGAAGGAGTGCTCAAGGAGGAGACAGAATACACGTCTAGTAATCAGTGAGGTAACTCGGAAAACAGGGCTTCTTATAGTCTAAGGAGAGGTCCTGAATGGAAGGATGCCAGCTTCATTCTGTCTGCAAACATATTTTGAGTCACACACTTTTTTTTTATTGTAGTATAATTGCTTTACACTGCTGTGTCAATTTCTGCTGTACAACAGGGTGAATTGGTTATACATATACATATGAAAGGTTGCTGCTATGAGCTATGAACAATGCCTGAATTCTTGGCCTCTGGAGGAGAGGAATTCGATCCTGGGCCAGTGACAAGGCTTGATCGCTCAGAGTTTTTTGTGTAGTAAAGTTTTATTAAAGTATAAAAGAGATAGAGAAAGCTTCTGACATAGACATCAAAAAGGGACAGAAAGAGTGCCCCCGTGCTAGTTTTTAGCAATGAGATATATACCTATTAGCAAGCTGCTAATTAGAGAAAGGAAATGCCTCAAAACTGAGAGAGTTGCACCAGGCCCACAACATGCATTTTGAGATAGCATTGGCACAAGGTGAATCATCTCAGGCCATAAAACAATTGGCATGAGTCTTGAAAAAGGCAGATTTCCAAGCAAATACATAGTTCATTAACATAGCTTAAGGAAGACATTTCCATGAGAAAAATGCATTGGTTAGCTCAAGGTTTGAGACAAAGTTAAGTTCAGGTGGAACCAGGTGTCATCATGACAACACAAAATTTTAAAATAAAAAAGTGTGCCACTTGCGGTTTTATTTCCTCTTGCCCCTTGGGGACCTCTGGCCTCCCTACCAAGGCTATTAACACTCTCACATATATCCTCTCTTTTTTAGATTTCTTTCCCATTTAGGTCATCACAGAGATTTGAGGAGAGGTCTCTGTGCTATACAGTAGGTTCTCATTATCTATTTTATACATATAAATATATATATGTCAATCCCAATCTCCCAATTCATCCCACCCTGAACTTTCCCCCTGGTATCCATATGTTTGTTCTTTACATCTGTGACTCTGTTTCTGCTTTGAAAATAGGTTCATCTGTACCATTTTTCTAGATTCCACACGTGTGTTAATATACAACATTTTTCTCTTTCTAACTTACTTCACTCTGTATGACAGTCTCTAGATCTATCCACATCTCTGCAAATGACACAACTTCATTCCTTTTTATGACTGAATAATATTCCATTGTATTTATGTACCACATCTTTATTAATTCATCTGTTGATGGACATTTAGGTTGCTTCCATGCCCTGGCTATTGTAAATAGTGCTGATATGTACACTGGGTTGCATGTATCTTTCTGAATTATGGTTTTCTCTGGGTATACACCTAGGAGTGGTATTCCTGGGTCATATGGTAGTTCTACTTTTAGTTTTTTAAGGAAGCTCCATACTGTTTGCCATAGTGGCTGTATCAGTTTACACTCCCGCCAACAGTACCTGAGGGTTCGCTTTTCTCCACACCCTCTCCACCATTTATTGTTTGCAGATTTCTTAATGATGGCCATTCTGACTAGTCACACACTATTTTAACAGCTAGGAAATTTACATGAAATTCCAAGTTCTGATCCCTCTTGGAAAACTGGGAGATCTGGGAACACTGGGATCACATCCCATAATGCAGCAATCTCCTGAGGCTGGGAAAGAATTTCCCCTCTAAACAGAATATAACAGTCTTTGGTTAACCAAATCTCTTTACTATCTATTGCCTTATATTCTATTTCACTCACTTATATTGGTCCCTGTTGGCTGCAAGATTTCATCTCTGGTCTCTGAAATAGATTTAGGATTTTCAAAGCAACAGTACACAGTGAGTATTTCATTGGCAGAATGGAAGTGAATGGCAGTCACTTCCTGACTCTCCCAGAGAGAACCAAAGGCTCCGAGAAGGTGTGTTTATCACTTATACTGAGTTGGCCAGTACATTCTTAGGAGATACATGTATGGAGAATATCTCTTGAACTTGAGGATCTGTCTGTGGTTGAGAATTTCTAGGTGGTGGTGGTGGGCTTTTGGTACCTTTGTAACAGATTTTTGTTAGCACAAATTTTAGCTTTGCATTTTAGTCAGTTTGTAACACTTGCCAGTACCTATTTTGGAAATTACAGTCATTCTTTCATCTTTATACCTCAACCTTCATTTGTTCCAAATGGTTGAGTATCTCTCTACTGGAAAATTTGCTTAGTCTCAGTAAATGTGTGTCTGTTATTAGGCCAGATTAGTTTTGCCAAATCAGTGAATATAATATCCTCAGGGTAGAATAAATTAATACACTTGTAAAGGTAATTCCATTAAGTCATTTTGCCACAGCAGTCAGGAAAAAAAAAAAAAAAAATTTCTAATGACTTAGCACTCAGGCACATGTTATAGACAGGACCAACCTTCAAGGTAGTTGTGGAGTGAATGAATCACCTGCTCCCTTGTCTGTCTCTCTGTCTAGGGTCCTTTCTCAGATTTCTTAGACATCTTTATTCCACACAATCTCCTTTCCACTGTCTATTGTTCAGAGAGATAGAATCATCAAATTCACAATGTGGGACATATGTTTGGTCCAAACCATGAGGATGTATAGCGTAAAATCAGCAACATATTTTTAGCTGTTGACAGTGTGGTTTTCCTGCTGGCCAGAGTATCTTATTTCCACATCAAATGAATGAGAAGACTTATGATCATGCCAGGATTGTCCATTTTTCAGCTACGGAGATAATCCTTCTAAGGAATATCTGCAAAATGTGGATTATTTTTACCAGTGAGAAGTTTCTGGTTTTTAAATTTTATTGGAGTATAGCTGATTTACGCCAGTGAGAAGTTTTAAAAATAGCACATCAGCTGTCTTCTGGATCACAGCCTCACTGATCTAATCATGCGTTGTGAGAGATTTTTGCAGACAGTTTGTGCAGTGACTGCTAATCCGGGTTTGAACTCAGGTGTCTTAGATGTGAAGAATGAGCAGTACTTCCTAGAAATACAGGGATTAGTTTTATAACAACTTACATTTCCATCAGGTGTAGAATTATTATTTTTAGAATTATAAAACCCAATATTATGTACCTTTGCTATGTCCTGACAGTTGCTTTAAGCTGTGCTCATCAACTGTGTGGGACTTCCCAGGTGGCTCAGTGGTAAAGAATATGACTGCCAATGCACAGACATGGGTTCGATCCCTGGGTCGGGAAGATCCCCTGGAGAAGGGCATGGCAACCCACTCCAGTATTCTTGCTGGGAAAATTCCACGGATAGAGGAGTCTGGCAGGCTAGAGCCCATAGTGTTGCAAAGAGTCGGCTGTAATTGTGTGACTGAGTACGTTCACACAACTGTGCTTGCTAACACTGTGAACAGTGGTTAGTACTGCATTCTGTCACAGGCAAGATTCTGCTGGCTTTGGGGGAGTGGTATTAATGTGACCTGCGTACTTCAGAGCACTGCGGGATCATCTGAGAGAAGATAAAGACGTGTAGGTTATGACACAAGTAGCTTGATGGCCTCTGAATTTTGACTCCAGGGCACAGGGGCTCCCTGGGCCCTGGGGGGTTTGTGTGGGTAGTGGCCAGTGTTTAGGGACAGACAGGGAAGTCTGTGTGCTCATCCCCACTCCTCTGTCTGGAGGCCTCTGCAGCAGGTCCTTGACTTGTCATCTTTCTTCCTGTCATTCTTTATAATGGGTTTTGAGTAAAAGAGGATTTATGGTTGCCAATCAATTTTTTTCCCCCAAATTTGGCCTTGTATTCTGTGAATATGATGAAGTGTATGTTTCTGTTGGCCAGTTCTGCTTGCAAAAACAGACATTTAAAACCTAGAATTTAAAAGAAGAATGCAATTTCCTTTTTTATTTACCTCCACAATTGAGTTGGACATCCTTCTACTTTTCATCTTTATTAAATTTAATTTTATATTCATGCTGTAATTATAATTATGGTTTTATGAGGCCCTGGTTAATTTCAGGATTCAGATGCTACTGCTGGAAGTAATAACTGAACAGATAGGGCTGGAGATTTCAGAAGGGGTCACCTGCAACAGTCAGAAAGGAGCTTCATTAAGATAGAGAAAAGAACCCTGACACCCAGGAGCTGGCTTAGTACTTTCAGTGGGTTTGTATTTGCCTGCTGCACGCATTTTCAGAGGACACCATCATCAGACAAGGCTATTCTGTGACTCTGATGGATCAAGACAAAAACAAGACCACTCCAAATCACATCTGAACACAGGCAAAACCTAAACATTCTGCTCTCTCAGCTAGTAGGAATGACTGCTGTTTCTCTTTCAATTAAAGCTTTAGTTTGTCCTGCCCTCAGATAAGATTCATTAAGATAATTTAAAAATTATCCCTGCTTTCTATAATTAACCAACAGAGATAAAAGCCTGCTTCCTTGGACTCTCCTCAGAGTACTCAGTCAAAACCCCAATCCTAAAAGTCCTTCCTAATACCTTCCTTTTTAAATTTTTTGTACTTAAAAAAAAAACTTACTGAAGTCTGATTTATAATGTGTTAATTTCTGCTGTAGAGCACAGTGATTCAGTTATATATTCTTTCATATTCTTTCATTATTATCATTAACATTATGCTATATGGATTTAAATTAGACCTGCTTAGATTGGACTTACTTCACTCGGGATGACAGTCTCCATTGCTGTGGTCAGAACAACAGGTAGGGATCTAAAGTGGTCGACGCACAGTTTGGGAAAAAGAAACTAGAGACAGAATTAGTTTTAAACGTGGGACCAGGGAACTCAAGACTTCTTGGATCAAGAGCCCTGTTCCTTGGAGCCACATCACTTTTATTTAGTGTCTTGGCACGAGCCTGTTCCTTCACTTTTATTTAGTGTCTTGGCATGCAGAAATATCTGTTGTGCTATGATAAAATCAGCCTCCTGTGTCCCTGATCACATCTCCCACTTTATTGATTACTTTGAACTATCTTTGTTATTTTCTTGTACAAGGGTTATCACCCAGCTAGAGGTCATAGACCCACATATGCTTTTGGAAAACATCTTGATGCGTGCACAAGCAATGTTCTGAACTTGCACTGACCTGGCATTCCAAGGTCCACACTATGTTTTTCCTTAGCTTAGCAGGGCATGACGACCTCAACTAATCAACCCGATGTACTTTTGTTTAGATTATACTGTACTGCTATATTTTGCTTTTGTTCTTTTCCCATGGTGTTTTTCTCATGGCTTAACCAGAGCAACAGGCAGCTGATTATTAACCCCTGCAATCCATGTTGCCCCAAATGACATTATTTTGTTCTTTTATATTATGTAATATTCCACCACACATATGTACCACGTTCTTTATCCATTCCTCTGGTGATGGACATTTAGATTGCTTCCATGTTCTGGCTATTATAAATGGTGCTGCAGTGAACACTGTGGTGCATATACCTTCTTTAAAAATTTTATTGGAGTCTAGCTGATTTACAATGTTGTGTTGGTTTCAAGTGTACAGCAAAGTGAATCAGTTCTATATATACATATATGCATTCTTTTTTAGATTCTTTTCTAATATAGGCCATTACAGAATATGGACTAGAGTTCCTTGTCCTATACAGTAGGTCTGTATTACTGATCCATTTTATATACAGTAGTGTGTACACATCAGTACCAGTCTCCCAATCTATCCCTCCCCACCTTATCTCTCGGTGACCATGTTTGTTTTCTAACTCTGTTTCTGTCTGGTAGATAAGTTTGTTTGTACCTTTTTTCATTTTAGATTCCACATATAGGCGATATCATGTGGTATTTTTCTATGTCTGACTTCACTCAATATGAATCTCTAGGTCCACTCATGTTGCTACAGTTCAGTTCAGTCACTCAGTCGTGTCCAACTCTTTGCGACCCCATGAATCGCAGCACGCCAGGCCTCCCTGTTCATTACCATCTCTTGCAGTTCACTCAGACTCACGTCCATCGAGTCCATGATGCCATCCAGCCATCTCATCCTCGGTCGTCCCCTTCTCCTCCTACCCCCAATCCCTCCCAGCATCAAAGTCTTTTCCAATGAGTCAACTCTTCTCATGAGGTGCCAAAGTACTGGAGTTTCAGCTTTGGCATCACTCCTTCCAAAGAAATCCCAGGGTTGATCTCCTTCAGAATGGACTGGTTGGATCTCCTTGCAGTCCAAGGGACTCTCAAGAGTCTTCTCCAACACCACACTTCAAAAGCATCAATTCTTTGATGCTCAGCTGGATCATGGTGTGCTCAGCCTTCTTCACAGTCCAACTCTCACATCCATACATGACCACAGGAAAAACCATAGCCTTGACTAAACGGACCTTAGTCAGCAAAGTAATGTCTCTGCTTTTGAAAATG
>SJYT01026918.1:147481-182490 GCA_006410635.1 Cephalophus harveyi | reverse complement strand
AATACTTTGGCCACCTCATGCGAAGAGTTGAATCATTGGAAAAGACTCTGATGCTGGGAGGGATTGGGGGCAAGAGGAGAAGGGGACGACAGAGGATGAGATGGCTGGATGGCATCACTGACTCGATGGACGTGAGTCTGAGTGACCTCTGGGAGTTGGTGATGGACAGGGAGGCTTGGTGTGCTGCGATTCATGGGGTCGCAAAGAGTCGGACACGACTGAGCGACTGAACTGAACTGATATGAAAAGAACAGACAGTCAATGCTGTGTTTGCAGAAAGGCAAAAATTATGAATGGATAATGAAAAATTCTGGAAGGAGTCAATGAAAAAGAAACCAGAAAACAGTCTTTGAGTTCCAGCTCAGTCTAGTGCTCAGCTGGAGTCCTGGGCCTATGGTGTTCAGCAGGGCCCCATTTGGCATGACTGTGAACAAGTTTTAACTTCTGAGACTCAATTTCCTTTTCTTCAAGACAGATGTAATAACATTATACTGTCTATATCATGAGGATTTGTGACTTAAAAGATAGATATGGTATGGCACAGTGCTTTGCACATGGGATGCTTTCAAATGTTAGCTATTATTATTATTAGCAAAGCATGGCAAATTAAAAGTTCATTTCCTTTTTAGTTCAGTTGTTATGATGTTATTTGTGCAGTTAGAGAAACTTCTAACAGCTGTCTTTTAAAATGTAATGATTAAGACTACAGCAGTCTCAGTAGGTAGCAAACTAAAACTATTAAAGCAGGGACAATAAAAAGACTATTTTGAAGATTTCACCAATAGAGAAGAGGAAAGAATTGCTGAAATGTCTTACATAAGTTGCTAAGCAAAGTCACAAAGACAATTAGAATGAGCACAGGGAAGGGTAATGAGGGGCAATAATTAAAGCTGCCACCAGATACGCACACAGGCAAACTCACACACATCTCTCTGTCCTTTAGGACAGCTGATTAAGGCAGCAGAGGAGCCGGGAAAGGGGTAATTATTAAACCAGTCTTGTCATGAACATGCTCCTCAACCCACCTTCTCCCCTAAGATGAAAGAGGAAGAGAAGTCATACCATCACATTACGGCCAGGAATCTTTGTCATTCACTCCTGGTCCATGCCCTTGTCCCCACCTCTCACTGTGGATGAATGGGTTTCCAGATACCATGTATGTAGCTGGATGGTCTGGGGCGCTGACTCAACATGAAATTCCCTCTAGTCATTTGGTTCCAAGGAGGCTTGTAAGAAAAGCATTTAACACAGTAAATCTGGGCTTATTCTTCAACGGCACGATGATTTTCATTGCCACAGAGGGCCAGGTTATGGTTTGTAATACTATCCTACCTTTTTTCTCTTTTACACCTGGGAATATCTGTTAGACTGAACCAGTGCTCTGTTTCCCCACCAGGCCAGAATTTGCAAACATCCTCAGCGTGTGCACACATATAGAACGTAATGCAAAAGAATATGTTTAAGGAATTTAAACCAATATATAACCTACAGAAGGTCAGTAGCCAGTTGATGAAAGTAAGATGCTCTATCCCTCCCAGCTCTGAGTTCTCAGCATTTTGACTATGCTTCCACCTCACAACACTTACAGATGCAGGGAGTGCTCTGGTCTAGAACTTTGCCATGGCCCTGCCCTCAGGGACAGCATTTGTCTTCTTACTGTGGCACTGCCATGAACCCTAGCTGGGCCCCCAGTGTGCACTCTCTGGTGCTCCATAACCTCTGCATTTCCTCAGCTGGCCTTCAGCTCCCTCATTCACTCTGAAATCCATCGGTCACAGGTGTCGGGAAAGGGGTAATTATTAAACCAGTCTTGTCATGAACATGCTCCTCAACCCACCTTCTCCCCTAAGATGAAAGAGGAAGAGAAGTCATACCATCACATTACGGCCAGGAATCTTTGTCATTCACTCCTGGTCCATGCCCTTGTCCCCACCTCTCACTGTGGATGAATGGGTTTCCAGATACCATGTATGTAGCTGGATGGTCTGGGGCGCTGACTCAACATGAAATTCCCTCTAGTCATTTGGTTCCAAGGAGGCTTGTAAGAAAAGCATTTAACACAGTAAATCTGGGCTTATTCTTCAACGGCACGATGATTTTCATTGCCACAGAGGGCCAGGTTATGGTTTGTAATACTATCCTACCTTTTTTCTCTTTTACACCTGGGAATATCTGTTAGACTGAACCAGTGCTCTGTTTCCCCACCAGGCCAGAATTTGCAAACATCCTCAGCGTGTGCACACATATAGAACGTAATGCAAAAGAATATGTTTAAGGAATTTAAACCAATATATAACCTACAGAAGGTCAGTAGCCAGTTGATGAAAGTAAGATGCTCTATCCCTCCCAGCTCTGAGTTCTCAGCATTTTGACTATGCTTCCACCTCACAACACTTACAGATGCAGGGAGTGCTCTGGTCTAGAACTTTGCCATGGCCCTGCCCTCAGGGACAGCATTTGTCTTCTTACTGTGGCACTGCAATGAACCCTAGCTGGGCCCCCAGTGTGCACTCTCTGGTGCTCCATAACCTCTGCATTTCCTCAGCTGGCCTTCAGCTCCCTCATTCACTCTGAAATCCATCGGTCACAGGTGGAACTCCTGCAGCCTTGGAACAGGGGCAGGGAGTCCCTCTGTTTTCCCTCCTGGTGCTCCTGTCTTATGTGCCCCTTCATTTTCCCTCCCTCATTTTACCAAACTGTTGTGGCGGAAATGATAGAAATTCAGGCCCGCTTTGAGCCCTCCCCCGACAGCAGTAGACATATCTTCTAGAACTGAGTTTCTTAACCTTGGCACCTGTGATATTTAGGACTGGGTGGCTCTTTGTTGCAGGGTCTGTGCTGTGAATTGTGACATGTTTAGCAGCAGTCCTGGTCTCTACCTACTAAACAGCAGTTGCAGCTCCCGTCCATTTGTAACAACCAGAAATGCTTTATAGACTTTGCTAAATGTTCCCTGGGCAGGGGGTCTGTGTGTGCATGTGTGTGTGAAATCACTCCTAGTTAAGAACCACTCTTCTGCTTGGTAATTTTGTATGACCTCTGATCATTTTTATGTAAAAATGCCCTTTAAATGAGCACAATGATTTAAGTATCATTATTCATCACCTATAACTTACGAGGGAATTATTATTAATCCCATTTTTCAGGTGAGGGAATTGAGGTTCTATTTGCCAAACATTACACAGTTAATAAGTGGTAATATCTGGATTTGAACTTAGATCTAACTAGAACTCTCACCATTTTTTCTACTACTTAACAGTGCAAACCAGAGTATTATCTTGCTGGTTCATAGATAACTTGTATTTTCCCTGTGTCCTCACATGGCAGAAAGAGCAAGAGAGCGGGCTCCTCCCTCATGAGCTGATCACCTCCCAAAGGCCCCACCTCTGAATACTATCTTATTGGGAGTTAGGATTTCAACATATGAATTTGGGAGGGACACAGACCTCCAGTCCATCACAATATACACATAACACATGGAGCAGTATAGTAACAAAAAAAAAACATCAAAGAGCTACATCAGTTTAGCTGATATTATTAAAGTGCCAAATATCTTTTAGAGCAAATAATTTTCTTACAATTCTGCCTTCTAGTTAAATGGAAAATAATTTATACTTGAGGGTAATTAGATTCACAGGGTTTTCCTTTCCCCAAGCATATTGGTCTCTCAGTTGAAGTTTTATGTTACAGATTTCAAACTGGTTGATTCACATTTGGAAAAATCCAGATATAATACCGACCTCAGGTAAAGCTTGAACCGGGGTTTCAAACACTCACTATTTTCCCTTCATGTTTCAGCTGCCTTTCTTAATGCCAGTTCCACTCTCAGGCTCTACACTCTGGGCCAGCAGATCAAGGCTCCCCTTTATAGTGGTGGTTCAGGCCTCACAGCTTCATTTTATACCATCTAAAAAGAAGCAGCCAGTCCCAGGAAAGAAACAGAGTTGATTTATTTTTCTCTTAAGCCCCAGAAAATATTTGGCTCTTCATCGAGTCATATGCCCATCCCTGAAGCCCTCAGTTCAGCCAGAGGATTGGCTTGTGTAATTTGCTTTAGCTCTTCAAGGCTTACTCTGGACTAGTTGTGGGGTCAATCCCCTTTAACTTATAGATCTAAAATTGAGAAGCAGTGATTCCTCAAGGAAAGTGGGGAATATAATTCCAGAAGATGGGGGAATGGATGCTAGAGGGGACCAAATAATATGTTTTTACACCAATTCTGTTAACCCGTCTGCCGCACTTAGCAGTTTTCATTATTTCACAAGCCATCTCCCCACCCCCCACACTGCCCCCTGCGTCCCAAGACCGTCCCAGCCAATTTTATCACAGAACTTTTACTATAGACCTGTTTCCTTTACCTGGTATTGCTGAAAACTCTTGACAAATGCCCAAGTAGACACTGTGGTGAACCAACACCCAGAGAGCGGGTCTCAGTCAAGGCCAGGGCCAGGTGTGGGGACAGCCCACAGCTTCTTAGAGAGGGCTCCCAGCCAGTCCCTATCGTTCAATCAAAACCTCTCTCGATCATCGGAACTCTAGGGCCTGATTGTTGCCACTACAAGTAGGCTAGCACTTCATTCCTCAAGCAAAGGAAAGGGGCTGTGTTTGAGCACCTACTGTGCACCAAGCAAATGCCACACGCGTATCATGTCTTCCTACAACCACCTACAAGGTGGATTTTAAGATGAGGAAGTGGAAGCTCTGGAAGGTGAAGCCGCTTGCCCCAAGCACACCTCCGTAAGAGGCCGAACACACATTCACTGACATGTCTTTCATTCCAAAGCCTGTGCTTTGCATCAGCCAAAATGAGCCCCCCAGAAAATCAATGAATATGTATTTACTTAAAATCTATTGTACATCAAGAAATATGCTCAACGTTATTTACATATGAGTAAATATGAAGCATTTCCCCTTTTCCCCAGGAATGAATGAATGGAAGAGGAAAAATGAGACAGCAGGAAAGATAAAACCGTTGTGTAATGAGAAGAGCCTTAGTCATCTCAGTGGTCCACACAGTACCTAGAAATCAGCACCAACGTGTAATAACGAGAGCATCTGCAGGAATGGTGAAGACGTTTCTTCAACCGGAGTGCAGGGCAGGACTTCTTTAGGCAGTGACACTGAGTCCCCAGAGAAGTTAGTGGGGGCTGGGGCAGCCCTGTGGCAACAGTGGGAATCAAAGCAGCATTTGACGATGAAGGTGGGCGGGCAGCGTGCATGCCAGTCCTCACAGGGAGTCTCAGCTCTGCCTCCAGGTTGGAGGGCCCTAAAGGAATTCCTGCCAGAGAAAGGTGGTGCAGCAGTACACACAGGCTTTGCTGAAAGTCAAATTCTGCATCCGGAATAGAACAAACAGGAAGAGTATTTGCTCCTTCCTGGGTTATCTTGAAAAGCTAACATAGCCATAACACTTGGGTGTATTCTTCATCTCATAGGGTAGGTATTATGTGGATTTCTTTCAGCTCTGGCAAGAATATCATCTTTAGGCACATCAAAATGCGACACACCCTGTACGCACCTCAGTCTCTACATATACCTTATACCTGTCATCCTAAACCTGTGTAAACTTTGGATAGGTTGTAAATTAAATCATTCCTTTGCCCATGATCCATAACATGCAGCAGGATGACACAAGAGCAAATAGCTAGTTTTCTCCATTCTGTGTCTTAGACATGACAGTCAGTTGTGTACTATCTGGCTTGTTGTGCAGACAGCCTAGAGCAGAAGTCCTTGGATTGGGTTCTGCAGAAAACTAGGCCTGAGAGAGGGTCACAAAAGCCACAAAAGAGACAAGGAGGATGCCTGTGTGCCCCCCTCCACCTTTCTCCCTGGCGCCTCTCCTGCACCTGCTTCTACTATCGGAGCGCTATGTGAGATTGTGTCTGTGAATATTCCACTACTGAAGGTTCACAAGCTGTAGTCCTAGATGGAAACACCGCATTTCTGCCTCTGAAATGCCTGAGTTATGCTCAAAATGCCACTTTCTAAGACAATATGGAAGTTAACACTCTAGAGCTGCAGACCCCAACCTTTTTTGGCACCAGGGGCTGGTTTCGTGGAAGACAATTTTTCCACAGAGGGGTTGGGGGAGGCAGGATGATTCAGGCGATAATGAGAGCGATGGGGAATGGCAGATAAAGCTTTACTGGCACGCCCGCTGCTCACTTCCTGCTATGCAGCCCAGTTCCTAACAGGTCACAGACCAGTACCAGTCCATGGCCCAGGGGTTGGTGACCCCTGCTCTAGAGGACGCCAGCTATCGGGGGCAAGTGCCCCCTGAATATGCATGGGAACCAGTTGCTTGGTATATAGTAGTGCATGACATCCAGAAAACAGAATTTCCAGAACTTTCATGAAGCCTGTCCATCATGTTCTGAGACACCTCCCTCCCCAATTATTTAATCCGTTTACTAATTCACCTGCACCCAACAAGAACCTCTAGTGAGTTCTAAGTAAAGCATCAAGGCCTTAAGCCTTTGGATTGTCCATCCCCGGTAGCTCAGCTGGTAAAGAATCCGCCTGCAATGCTGGAGACCTGGGTTCGATCCCTGGGTTGGGAAGATCCTCTGGAGGAAGGCATGGCAACCCACTCCAGTATTATTGCCTGGAGAATCTCCTTGAATAGAGGAGCCGGGGGGCCACAGGACATCAGTCACAAAGAGTCAGACATGACTGAGCGACCACGCACATCCCTACTAGTGGGGTGGCAGATAAAGTCTGTTTTCCACCTGACCTGCCACCTACAAGGACTGGAAAATGCATTTAAGACAGAGTGAGAAACTTTTGCTATATTTTGAGGTAATCTCGGCTATTCTGAGAAATGACATGACAATTCTAAATTTGATTGGATGAAAAGTGAAACACCCAGTTTAGTTCTGTCCATTTAAAGAAAATTCTATATGAATGTGTGAAACATATACATATAATACCTAAATGTATATAACCAAACCAGTACTTCATCACTGGAGAAAACAGCCAGTCAGTTTTTAGTTGGTATTTTTACATTTTTTTCAACAACTTACATAAGATGATACCCCTCTCCGAATTCCTCTCCTGTTCCTATTAATGTGTGGGAACCTGCAGGTTGATATCTGGGCCTAAATCTCTCCCGGTCTTATAAGGATGAAATGACAAAGCCTCTCACCTCCTTAGAAGAGCTATTTTGAGGTATGATAAAAAGTTGCTATTGTGCTTTTAGCCTCTGACAATTGACAAATGTTAAGAAGCTGGACAAATGAGAAAGATTCTGCAAAAAGAATTTTCTGTACAAATTAGGTGGTAAAATGTCTTTGCTATTGTTGATGGTTATACACTAAAGAGGTTTTGTTAAAAATGTTCTGCTAGGAAAACAGTGAGGATTCCAGGGCTATATCCAAAAAGATACAATGTGCTATTGAATTTTAAGCATTCATTATCATTGATGGAGGGAAACATAATTAGAAGCTTCCATTTTGATGACAAGCATTTTCCTTTCTCACTGAACCCGAAGTTACTAATGTTAGGCCTCTGTCTCCTGCATTGCAGGCATTGAGCCCATTGAGCCACATGGGAAGCCCCAGGCCTCTGTAATTGAGTCTTTGGGGGAATGTTTTATTTCTTGTGTATAAAGAGGGTAAAATGGTGGCAGTTTTACTTGGGGGTGGGGCAGAAATGCACGGTGGGCTCTATCCAAGGGCCTGTGGACAGCCTAGGGTGGGCGTTTACAGACACCATGGAGAAGATCTGTGGATGTAAAAGACTATGTTAGCATGTGGGGCCTGAATTTGTACCAGCTCAAGAATGTCTTTTGGAGTCATTGGGGAATAAATTTTACCAGCAATTCTTCCTTAAGTGAAGAGAATCATTAAGTCATTTCCTTTCGAGCACATGACATCTTTAATGTTTATGGGCCATTTGTGAAGTGAAATAGTATCCAGTGCTCACACGGTAGTTTTCCAAAAATAGAAGGTCCTGTAGACGGATTTAACAAGGGCCATGCCTCACTTGGCTCTGCAGGGCTTATGGGCTCGTTCTGGTCCCACACAACCCACCCCAAAGCAAGAGCTAGCCCTAGATCATACAAGGATTCACCCATCAACTCCTAGGTTTCCAGAACCTCTCATCCCAATTGCAAAATTTGCCTGTGCACTTGAAACTAAGGAGAGAGCATGTGGTGAAGATACTAGAAGTGAGCAGTAATAGAAGGGCTTGCAGCAGTCAGTGGGAGTGAGATACTTTTGACATGACCTCTCACAGTCCGTGCTTGCTCACATGCGGCAGTCACCTTTGGAAGCTTCCTGCACCCCATGGCTCCCTCATTGTCCCCTGTACCTGTCTAGCCAAACAATAGAATTTAAGAGTGCCAAATATTATACACAGAGTATTAAGGTGCTTTTATAAAAATGATAGATCCACTCCAGTTACACTACACCAGATGCAAATCTTGGGGCCTGGAGGGCCTTTTGGATCAACCCCTCAAGATCACTTATTTTTGCAACTGGGGAAACTGAGACCCAGAGAAAGAAAGTCAGTTGTCCAGAGTCACACAGGAAGTTTAGGGAGAGAAGTGAGACTCAGCCCCACGGCTCCTACTCTCAGTTCAGTGCTCTTCCCCCAGGACCAGAAAGGCTTTTCATCTCTTACAATCTCATTTCCCAAGTTCACTCTCTGACCTGACGACTTACACATTTGTACTCGGGGCAGGTAAGACGGTAGCTTTTTCTGAAAGTAAACTTCTTGGAAACATGTAGCTGATATGGTAGAACAGTGTACTGAGATGTTTTCTCCTCCCTCTCATGTGCACACACAAACCCCCTCATCCCATTCTGTTCCAATGCCACACAAGTAGCCAGGGGTTCCGGATGCTTTGTTAATCACAGGGCATTGGCATGGCCAGGGGAAAAGAGCTGAAGCTACTTAAACTTGTTCTTATCTTTTATCAGAGCTTGTACCCCTTACAGTGATTATGCTAGAAGACCTAGCTGGACTGGGAAGAAGGGAGGTCTTTGAGGGCCAGCAGAGAGACAGATGAGGAGGAAGAATATTCCTCGAGACTGGAAAAGAGAAACAGAATGGGTGGGTCTTTAGCTAGGAACAAGTGTCTTGCTGCATAGCAGGACTTCTGTGAGTTGGCAAGACCTCACAGGCGAGGACCATGTGGGACACCAAAGGAGGCTGGACCCTGGGGCTCCAAGCCCCAGCAAAGATGCCTGTGCCCTAACGGTGACACAGAAGCAGCAGAGCCCCAGGGCCTAAAGGAACTGTATGAGCTGGATACTGTGGGGTTTAGGGCTCCCCAGGATAGACCATCACCCACCCCAGAGGCTTATCTGATGCACTAAGCTCTGGTAGGAGAGTCCTAGTAGTTACAAATAAGTTTCCTGTGGCCCAGGGTGATGGTGGCTCAAAATCAGATATTAACAGACTTAAAAAAAAAAAGAGAGAGATGTGATTTATTTTAAACACTGAAGATGGTGACTGCAGCCATGAAATTAAAAGACTCCTGCTCCTTAGAAGAAAACCTATAACAAACCTAGACAGGATATTAAAAAGCAGAGACATTACTTTGCTAACAAAGGTCCATCTAGTCAAAGCTGTGGTTTTTCCAGTAGTCATGTATGGATATGAGAGTGGGACTATAAAGAAAGCTGAGCACTGAAGAATTGATGCTTTTGAACTGTGGTGTTGAAGAAGACTCTTGAGAGTCCCTTGGACTGCAAGGAGATCCAACCAGTCCATCCTAAAGGAAATCAGTCCTGAATATTCATTGGAAAGCTTGTTGCTGAAGCTGAAACTCCAATACTTTGGCCACCTGAGGCGAAGAGCTGATTCATTGGAAAAGACCCTGATGCTGGGAAAGACTGAAGGCGGGAGGGGAAGGGGATGACAGAGGATGAATTGGTTGAGTGATATCACCAACACGATGGACATGAGTTTGAGCAGGCTCTGGGAGTTGGTGATGGACAGGGAAGCCTGGTGTGCTGCAGTCCATGGGGTTGCAAAGAGTGGGACACGACTGAGCAACTGAACTGAGCTTGAGCTACACATAACTTAATTTTGAGATAAAAGAAAAACAAAATACCCCAAACCTGTGCATTCTTCATTTGGTCTAATGAAGATAGGAGACCCCAGGGTTATTTAGAAGGTGTGGTTGTTCCTAGCTTTTCAGTTTTGCTGCTGCTTCTGCTCTCAACTCAGGTCAGTTCAACGGACTCAAGGGGCAATACTTAACATGTTTGGAGCACTTTGCTCTGTTCCATGAGACTCATGCATACACACACATGCTTCAGCAAGGAGCTCCCAACCTACTGGAGAGTACAGGCAAAACAAGGTAAATGATGAAAAAATCATATTGCTAATTCTCTTTCCCTCATACCCATTGTAGGACCCTCATCCAGGCCTAACATAAGCCCATCAGTCAGGTCAGTCACACAGGGGCAGTCATGTGAACTCTGGATTTTGAAAGCAAAGAGCTAGGTTCTAATCCTTTCTTTGGATCTTAGTTTCTTCAATTTTTTCCTAAGTGGATGTAATATTTGAGTTAGAGGTCTGATTGACAATATGCTTAAAAGTACAATGTAAAAAACAGTTTTAAAAAAGTAAAAAATGAGAGAAAAAAAACTGTTCCAAAGAAAGAATAAGTACACAAAAATTAATATACAGAATAAGTATATAAAACAGAGAACTGAATGGAGAGGATAGAGAATAAGGAAGTAGAAAGGGAAAATAAAGCCTATTTAGTCAATGAATTTAAACACAAAAGAAGAAAAATAGACAGAGGTTGAAATTAACAGTATTAATAAATTCCAGTGGGACTATTGGTGATGTGATAATATTTAGGAGATGAGATTATTTAAGAGAAGAACCACTAAGTTCATCATAAATGCTAGCCAGAAAATGGGCATGTCATCCTCTGTGCTAAGTCACTTCAGTCGTGTCCGACTCTGTGCGACCCCATAGACAGCAGCCCACCAGGCTCCCCCGCCCCTGGGATTCTCCCAGCAAGAACACTGGAGAGGGTTGCCATTTCCTTCTCCAATGCATGAAAGTGAAAGTGAAGTTGTTCAGTTGTGTCCGACTCTTGGCGACCCCATGGACTGCAGCCCACCAGGCTTCTCTGTCCATGGGATTTTCCAGGCAAGAGTACTGGAGTGGGGTGCCATTGCCTTCTCCTGATGTCATCCTCTAGAAGAGTAAAATAGTAAATTCAGGGTAGAGGTAGAAGGTGATTGGACCTAAATCTTTGAGAGAGTGAGTTAGTGGGGGAGGAAAATTAGGAAGTTAATGGACATTTGCAGGGTAGAAGTACTAAATAAGTGAGCTGATAAAATCAGAAGGCAATGGATCCCTCCCCTAAAGTCACTATATTATTTACCTAGGAATCAATATAAACTGTTTTGAACTGCAGCCTCTGAGGAGATTCATGTGACAAATAGGTCATTTCCATGATTCGCCCAACAAAATTAGTCAGTTCTTAACTCAGAATGAAAAAATGATTAGGTCTGCTTCCAGGAGTTTGGCTTGTTATTGGGTCAGTGGTTTGATATTGGATCAAAGCCACAATTACATATCGATTCTTAAGCATAATTTTGTATTGAAATGAAAATAAAGTGTATCTGCAGTCATTCAGTCAAAAAAAAGTACAGTGTAAGAATCACTTGTTATCTGTGTTTGTTATTTTCCAGTGCATCAAATTTGCCGGTCCCAGAGTCTTAGGGGAAAAAAGCTAATTCTCCTGTGTAGCTTATTGGATCTTATAGCCCGTATCGGGGAACTGATTTAACTGTATGAGAATAATCATATTTTAAGCAATTAAAATATTTCTTTTCCATTTATAAAAGCAATGTATATAAAATACAGGGAAAAAAAGGAAAAAAATCATTCATTGGTCAATCATTCAAAGCAATCCACTGCTAATAATGTGATGTATGTCCTAGTATTTTCTATGCATGTTTTATTTCATAGTTGGGATTATACTCTTTCATATATGGCTTCACTTACTTATCTTAATAATAAAGACAGCATTTAAAAATACTTTTAAAAAATAAGATGCCTAAATCTAAAATGCCATGCACTTGAAAGTTTTCATCTGTCAGTTTTTGCAGTAAGACTTTAACATAATCTTTAACAGGAAGTAAAATTCAGTATCAAACCTGACTAAAATTAGAGAATCTAGTTGAAGGGTCACAGCCAGCAACATCAGCAGATTCTAAAACCTCTCCAATTTCTGTGCCTTGCCAAGCAACTGGAGAGGCAACTTGACTATTGCCTTCTGATGCTAATTAATGTTTAATACTGAGCAGCAAACGTGCGCTTCCTCTTGTAAGTTCTCATTAAGTTCCTTTTGAATCAGTTAACACTCTGTTTATAAAGATGTGGATATTTTCTCTAATTACTGTAATTTTGGCTACTGCTGTAAAAATCAGTGCTCCGTGTCACGCTGTCAGAGATTATTACAGATGCGAGTGTACCTCTCCCCTCCCTCCCCTGGAAAGGATCCAGTTATCTCTAGAAATTAAATGCCTTAAAAGGTTCAATAAAGGAAAGTCCAGACGTAGCATGTCTCTTGTCAAGCCATTCCAGAAGAAAATCAGGATGTATTCATCGGGGTGATGACATGTGGACTGTTTAAAGAATAAGGGTCTAGATGCAGAGGTCTCTTACTTATAATAAATTTCATTATGGTAAAATCCAATTCATCCTGCCCAACAAGAATAAACTGAGATGATTTATGCTCTCAGAAGCACATTTCCCCCTCCTGGTATTTCCTTCTGTGTGGACAGCTCTCCGTAAGGGTATAAAGTCTACCCCCTCTTCCCCCTTGGGTTACCCCCACCCTGGGGTGGAAGTTTCACCATTATTGAGTTCAGAAGATGACCTGGGCGTGTGTGGCTCAGCTTCTTTCTCCTTCCTTCCCTGTGGGAGCCAGATACCACAGGAAATGTGTGTTCTAGTCTGTTCCTTCTATGTGGGGAAGGACTGAGGTTTTCTAGCTGTCTGTTACTGAGCAGATTAAGTCCATCCAAGTCTATGGCTCAGCATTCGTGGCTCCAATTAAGCCACGTCCTCGAACTCAGCCTTTAGAAGTAACAAAGGACCCTCCATCTCTGACACCTTCTTGCTCTCTTAACCAATTCAGAACACTTGGATGGCTAAAGCAGGTGCTATTTACCACCAAACACAAAGAAGCTGATGATTCAATAACAAAGTGAAGCAAAAACACCGCTCTGTTTTAGAGTCGTGCTGTTTTTGCTGTAAGGGTTTATTAAATTGAGAAAAATATGTCCGACTAGAAACGCATGTTCCAGGAGTTCAGAGGATGGCCCCAGGGGCCAAGGTTAGTTTTATAGAGGAGTACCTAGTCTGTGTCTGCCATATACCTAGAAGGGGTTGAATAAAGATGAAAATCTGAATGAGCATTAAGGGCAGGTGGGAATTAGGCAGCTTTCTTATGCTTCAAATAGAACTGAATCAGAAAAAGCCATAGGTATGCACAGGTATGTTTTAGTGTATCCTTCCTTTGTGTTATTACTTGAGATCTCAAATTTTAAGTCCCAGAATTCTAAGATATAAAGCTAAAAGTATTTTGAGGATAGAGGATCCAGAAAAATGGGATATAAGAAGTTTCTAGAAGCTATAATAATTCACAAGTAATTATATCTGCCACCTAGCATTTATGTCATGGTAGATGTGCAAAAATTGCATTTATTTTTATTAGTGTTTAATAATCTCTCTATTCATGACCGAACGTGGGGCTTGTGAATGTGTTAGTGTGGAGAAAGGCGGCTCTTTATCTCATCTACTGTGCATTCCAAATCTAAATATTTTCCTTTCCCCCCAATTCCTTTCATAATTACATGCCTTTGCCTGTGCCAATAAAAGGGGAGAGAGCAAAACAGACAAGTATTTGTTGTATCAGAGTAGTTTCTAACACAGAAAGAACTGTTTCATTTCACTCATTACAGCTAACTGAGAGCTGTAAGCATTAGTGATGCTAGTTCACCATGATGTCAGTTCAGCTGTCTTCCCAATTCCCAGGACTTGGAAATGCTGAATCTGCAGCTGCTGTGACAGTTTTTTCACCCTTTCTCTCACCAAAAAAAAATTAAGGCCTCCAGCATCTTTATCTTAGAAAAATCAAATGTGTACATGCTGTGCTTTTATTTCATTAAGTTTCATTTGAAACAGATGACATTTCTATGTGGATTTTTCTAAGAAAAATAGTTTCTCTCTCTGCTTTGATTTGTGATCATTTTAAAATGCTCAGCATTACCAAGAGCACTTAGTCTCTGAGTCAAGTGCTTCTGCTGATAGAACACCAATGCCCCCTACTGATAAATTTCCCAAAACCTTTCCATGGACAATGAGAACAGAACTCCCTCACTTAAAACAAGCATACTATTCACCGGCCTTGTCTGAAAAGGACAAACAAGTACTTCTTGGATCACCTGTGTCTGCTTTATTAGCCTCTCATTAGTGTAATTTCCTCTATTAGTCTTTACTAAAGCAGCTAGAAGGTATTTCATGCTTGGCTGGCTGTATTAAAAAAACAATTTAAAAAGTATCAGCAGAGCTTTATACCTGATAAAATGTGAACCAGAATTAACATTTGATTACAGTAATGTAATTCATGTTACATTACGTTTATATTTAATGGGAAAAGTCCTTCTGAATACCTTATTTGTCTCCCTGTGTCTTCAGTATGTATAGAATTCAGGCATAAACAGACTTTAATACCTAATGCTCCAGATTTACATGAACCCCTTCTAATGTCACCTCCATTGAATAATTGCTTGGTTTTCCCTAATGACAGAGAACACACTACCTATCAAAGCAACCTGTTGCATCTTTGAACAATTCTGGCAGAATGTTCTGGAAAAACTTTTCAGCTTTCAAAATATTGGGCAATTTCTTCCCTTCCTTTGCTGTAACAACTCTAATTCTTCTTCAATATTTGAATAGAAAGATTATCCCCTTCTTCTGGCATTCTTCTCTTCCTCAGGAAGAGAGATGTCAGCTGTTAGAGAAGAGGCAAACGTTTCTACAAATGTGAAATCAAAGTGGCAAAGATTTAGGACAGAATGCCCAGGTGGCACAGTGGTTAAGAATCTGCCTGCCAGAGCAGGAGACACAAGAGCCTTGGATTCAGTCCCTGGTTTAGGAAGGTCCCCTGGAAGGAAATGACAACCCACTCTGGTATTCAAGCCTAAAAAATTCCATGAACGTGGGAGACTGGAGGGCTATGGTCCATGGGGTCTCAAAGTCGGACACAACTGAGCAAGCAAGTATGCCAGTAGACTATAAAATTCCTATTTTCAAATTATGTGCTAATTGTTACTTCCTCGCTCGCTCTCATACACACATATACACCCTCATGGTTACCACAATACTCTATTAAAATGGTCATCTTTACTCTCTCTGATATGGTCAACAATCTTTTTCCAGGCTCCATACAGCACAGAAATCTTTCCAGAACTTTAATCTGATCACATCTTTATTTTCAGCTCTTTAAAGGATCCTCTTATTATCAAAATAAAGTCTCAAATCCTAGGTCAAAAAAAAAAAAAAGTCATCTTTGAACTTAGTACAGGAAGCAAGAGGCCAATTCAACTTCTATGATAGTGTGATTTAAATGCTTCCAAGAAGATCCAATCTCAAGGCTACCTTCACAAATGCCTGGAAATTGTTAGACCTCCCTGCTCAGTCCACATATTCTTAAGCAAGCAGCATTAGATGAGGGCTTCCAACAAGGTTGAGAAATTAGTCAACTTAGATTGAGGTTTTTTAAGCAGCAAATATCTCACAAGACCAATTGGACCTTTGTAAGAAGTCTGTCATCCCATTAAGTTCAGGCCCTTCTCTTTGGGCAAACATAAAATCAAGATTCCTAGTGCTCTCTGTATAACTCCCTTTCCCTTTCTCCCTTTTATTTGCAGCCTTAATTTTGCTGTCTAGGAAGCCAATCATGAAGGGTATTGCCATCTTTTAATTATAAAACAAGCAAGAAAAGTATCATATATTAACACATATACATGGAATCTAGAAAAATGGTACTGATGAACTTTGAACTTACTTGCAGGGCAGGAGAAGGTGGAATGAGTTGAGAGATTATGATTGACATTTATACATTATTTTGTGTAAAACAAATAGCTAGTGGGAATCTGCTGCGCAGCACAGAGAGCTCAGCTCTGTGCAGGCCCCACCAGCACCTTCATGTGGCCTTTTCATGAGCCTTGGGCTTCTTGATTTGGGAGTGGAAGCACTACAGGAAGAAACGTTGTGAGAGACCCAGGTAGATGTGTCAAGGCTTCTTCTGACCTAACTGACCTCCCCTTCCTCACACTTCTTCCCTGAAACAGGCCAAGGAACACTCATGTGAAAGGTGCTCTTCCTACACCCAGAGAAAAAAAGCATCCTTCTCCCTGAAGACAAGGGAAGCTGAGAAGAATCTTAACAGGTCTTGCTAAGTTTCCCTGTTTCCTGCAATTACCTCATACTTCTTAACCTATCAGATTCCTCTTCAGCTGTGCACCTCACCAAGCCCTAGCATATAACACTCCAGGCTGTTTCTTTGGCTCTTCATTTCCTTATGAAGGCTCTCATGTCACATTAAACTTCAGTTCAGTTCAGTTCAGTTCAGTCGCTCAGTCGTGTCCGACCCTTTGCGACCCCATGAATCGCAGCACGCCAGGCCTCCCTGTCCATCACCAACTCCCGAAGTTCACTCAGACTCACGTCCATCAAGTCAGTGATGCCATCCAGCCATCTCATCCTCGGTCGTCCCCTTTTCCTCCTGCCCCCAATCCCTCCCAACATCAGAGTCTTTTCCAATGAGTCAACTCTTCCCATGAGGTGGCCAAAGTACTGGAGTTTCAGCTTTAGCATCATTCCTTCCAAAGAAATCCCAGGGCTGATCTCCTTCAGAATGGACTGGTTGGATCTCCTTGCAGTCCAAGGAACTCTTAATAGTCTTCTCCAACACCACAGTTCAAAAGCATCAATTCTTCAGCGCTCAGCCTTCTTCACAGTCCAACTCTCACATCCATACATGACCACTGGAAAAACCATAGCCTTGACTAGACTAAAAAAAAAAAGGTAGAAAACAATCAAAGCAAAAAGGAAAACATATGAATAGGCACAAAAGTACAACAATAATGGAGAAGTGTTTTCAAGAAAGACAAATTAGCTAAGAGCCACAAAAGGAAAGGCTTCTTTTTCTAAGTCTTGTTCCTTTATTTCAATTCTATTAAGTTACATTTATGCCCCTCTCATATCCACCACCCGATATTTGAGCAATAGATTATTTTTGACCCAAGTATTCGGGCTTCTGTTTTCTGTTTCTATGAAATTTCTTGGAGTTAAATTCAGTCTCTCATTTCAGACCACTGAGGACTTTCTGTCTTTGTTAGAGGAAGCAGGCTGACTGAAACCACCCACCCTGGCCAGGCACCACAGAAACCATTTGTACAAGTTATTTTATGACAGGAGGTCCTCGTAAGGAACATGGAACTAACAAACCACCACCAACTGGAAGAATTTGGGAAAGGTCAAAGGGAGACGCCATGTGTCCTACCACCTCCCAGAATCCTCGCTGACATCCATCTTGGCCAATGCATGCACCACCAGGAAAGACCCTGAGTCAGAACGATTGGCCAAAGACAACCCGGAAACTAATCCCATCACCACAGAACCCTGGGCTGTGAGCCACGTGGCAGAGCAGTTATTCTGGGTTCCCCTATCCTACTGCTCTCCTCCCAGGCGCCCTTTCCCAATACTGTCTCTTGCTTTGTCAGCATGTGTGTCTCCTCAGACACAAGAGCTTACTCTTGGGCCCTGGAAGGGGTCCCCCTTCCTGCAACAGATTCAGATTTTTTTCTTTCTGTGTATACGCTATCCCTTCAAAGTTCACATTCATCATTTACAGATTTGGTAAGGCTGACTTCTAATCCATTGACACAAGACTGAGAAGTGCACACACCTAGATTTTTCCACTAATATTACTACAGACTCATTAATAAGCTCATTTAGTTCATCCAATATTCTATAAACCTGTCATTCAGTACACATTTCTGTCTTGTCCCTCAGATTTCTTAAGGTCAACTTTTGACAGATTCCTGGATATAGCCTAGACAAATCATAAATAACTCATATCCCTCCCTCCTATGCCAAGCCAGTAACTCCATTAAAGAATGAAGTAAGATCAGCCTAAGATAACTTGATTCATCCTTAGTGAACCCATCTGGCTCAGGGTTATCAGGGCTTCCTCTTCTGAAAGCAAAGAAAGTTGCCCTGTAACATTCTACAGTCATCCCCCAGATAACTGTAAAATTCAATCATCATCCTTAGCAATATTTTCATCTGTTGACTTCATGTTTTGAAATTTGGAAATAATGTTTGCCCATATCTAACCTTCCTGCTTCTCTTTTACTCTCAGTGATTTCTTAAGACTTATTTGCAAGTTTCTCAGTGTCCTGGATGTGATTTCTCTTGTAAAGCATATTTAAATTCATTTAAACCGACTTTCTTTCTTCAATCACACACTACATTTGGGATCAATGCCACTCTCACTTTTTCAATCTAAAGATCTTTTCTCTAGACAGAGAAAGCAAATAAATATTAAATAATTCAGCTTTCTTAGTACCATCCATCAATATCACAATCATCATTCTGTCTCATTGCCTCAAATCTAATTGTAGCATTTTTTTTAACCACCATTTACTTTGGATTTTAGATACCAGAACACGCTAAAAAAAAGATCGCCTGAAAAACAAATATCATATATTACCACATATATATGAAATCTAAAACAAACTGTACCTATTTCCAGGGTAGGAATAGAAAGACACAGGTATAGAGACGTGGTGGGTGAGGGTAAGGAGAGGGTGGGACAAACTGAGAGGGTGGCATTGACATATATACGCTATGATGTGTAAAACTGATAGCTAGCAGGAAGTTGCTGTATAGCTGTATAGCTGCGTGCTCTGTAATGACCTAGAGGGGTGGGATGGGTGGGGGAAGGGGAGGTTCAAGAGGAAGGGGATATATATATATATACACACACACACACACACGTGACTGATTCATTGTTGTACAGCAGAAAATAACACAACATTGTAATGCAATTATACTCCAATTTAAAAAAATTAATAAAATGGAAAGAAAACAAGGGAAGAGCTTCACTGTCTTATATTGGTCTCAGTTAGCTCTCTTTCATCTTGTATACATTGCCAAATCGGGCCTCCTCAGAGAGCTCCCCATAGAGCTCAGAGAGTTTCTTTCAGTTGTTTCTCCTCTTCTTCCTCATTACGACTTCACTTGTGAGAACTTTAATGATCTAGACTGATTTCTCTTTTAACTTCTCATGTCTTAGACCCATGTCTGTTTCATCTTGAAATCTTTTATTTTTATGAGTTCATGTTTGACCAAACTCAACCTTTCCTTTCTTAGATACACTGAACTAAGTTGCATGGCAGATTTTTCTTCCTACATTCACTTCAGGTAACTTATTTTTTAATTATTTTTCATGGATTACAGCACATTGATCTGATAGGTTACCTATAAATAATCCCATGCCTTATAAGGATATCAAAATTAACTGAAAAATTTATAAATATTGTGTATGAATTGTGGGGCAAGTGGAAAATGAAAGCCATGTGGCATAATAGGTACACAAAATCATATTTCTCAATTACTATTGTGACTTGAATTAATTATCATAAAGAGGTTATAACCAATAAAGTAATTGCTTTAGAGTACTTTAGATATATGATTGACTAGGACAATCATTTGTATATATCAAATCCCTATAATTTGGAGATAATCTCATTTCTATGTTGACATACAATAAAATATACCTTCGATGTATTGAAAAACCATACTAAAGAAATACGAAAACCAGGAAATTGTATTCATCAAAAGATGTCAATGAGAGGAAGGTTCAAGAGGGAGCGGACAATTGTACACCTATGGCTGATACATGTTGATGTTTGACAGAAAATAACAAAATTCTGTAAAGCAATTATCCTTCAATTAAAAAATAAATTTTTTTAAAGGCAAAAAAATACTGAAGAATATTTTTTATGTGTATCTGATAAGAGATTAGTGTCCAGAGTTTATTAAAAACTACTTCAAGCCAGTAAAATGAAAGTGCAAAAAAAACACAAATAGGCTGTGTGTGAACATACACACATATGTACCTACCTATTTGGCCACCTCATGCGAAGAGTTGACTCATTGGAAAAGACTCTGATGCTGGGAGGGATTGGGGGCAGGAGGAGAAGGGGACGACCGAGGATGAGATGGCTGGATGGCATCACTGACTCGATGGATGTGAGTCTGAGTGAACTCCGAGAGATGGTGATGAACAGGGAGGCCTGGCGTGCTGCGATTCATGGGGTCGCAAAGAGTCGGACACGACTGAGCGACTGAACTGAACTGAACTGATACTTAAGGTACTCAAACAGTGGCCTCTTTGGGAGATCATCCGGTTGGGGCTGCAATAGGATCCAATAGATTGAGATTAGAGCACATACAGTTGACCCTTAACCAGCACAGGGTTAGGGAGCCAACTCACTGCACAGTTGACAATCTGTGTGTAAATTATAATAGACACTCCACATCAGCCCTTCCTCCATATCTACTGCTTTTGAGGATTCAACCAACCCATGGATCACGTAATGAAGAAAATTGGGGTTTAAGTGGACCCATGTAGTTCAAAACCAGATTGTTCAAGGGTCAATTGTATGTGGGAAGTGTCTATGGCATTAAGTAATATGTTCACATAATTATGTGTCTAAACTATAATTCAATTAAATATATATATAGTGAATTTACAATGTTGTGTTAGTTTCAGGTGTACTGCAAAGTGATTGAGTTACCCTTTTTTTTTAGATTCTTATCCATTATAGGTTATTACAAGATACTGAATATATTCAGTAGGTACCTATGCTATACAGTAAGCAGGTCTTTGTAGCTTATCTATTTATATATAGTAATGTGTATTTTATAGAGAGCATGTGTGTATTATTCCCAAACTCTTAATTTTACACATATAAAAAATACCAAACAATAAAAAACAATAAGAACTCACTGTGCTATGTGCTGATCCAGAGTATTTGGATAACTTGTTCTGTTATCTCAAACAAGTTACTTAGCTTGTCTGAGCCTCACTTCCCTCACTGGTAAAGAAACTGGCTAATCTGTAAAGTGTCTTCCAATTCCCAGTGTCTCTAATCCCATGATCCAGAGAAATAACAGTATGTAAACCAAGGAACTTCCCCAGTTAGTTTTCAATTTACACATGTTGACATAGGCTCAAAATATGAGGAAAGGGGCAAAAAATATTAAGCTGCTAAGTTATTTTAAATAAATGAGAAATTCAAACAAGGAAAGACTAAATAAACAAGATTGTATTAGATTATTTGAAACTATAACTGTCTTATCCCTGGATCAAATAGCTACTTGTCCACAACCCTCCTAATCACCTCTCCCATATCCCTTTCAAAATTTTAAAAACAAGGAAAACTTTGTATAAACACCGAACTCTAGAGGAAAATGACATTCAGTGACAAAAACCTCAAATACTGTAAATGTGGTACCAATTGACTCAGAAGAAGGAAAAGGAAACTGAGGCCAGCTTATAAAACCTCTTGCCCATCCAGCAAAATTAGCAGTAGCATGTGAAGCATGCTTCTTTATGTAGAGAAGGCACTGGCACCCCACTCCAGTACTCTTGTCTGGAAAATCCCATGGATGGAGGAGCCTGGTAGGCTGCAGTCCATGGGGTCGCGAAGAGTCAGGCACGACTGAACGACTTCACTTTTCACTTTCATGCATTGGAGAAGGAAATGGCAACCCACTCCAGTGTTCTTGCCTGGAGAATCCCATGGATGGAGGAGCCTGGTAGGCTGCAGTCCATGGGGTCGCTAAGAGTCAGACACGACTGAACGACTTCACTTTTCACTTTCATGCATTGGAGAAGGAAATGGCAACCCACTCCAGTGTTCTTGCCTGGAGAATCCCAGGGATGGGGGAGCCTGGTGGGCTGCCGTCTATGGGGTCACACAGAGTCGGACATGACTGATGCAGCTTAGGAGCAGCAGGCTTCTACATGACTTAACTGGGTATTTATATCAAGCTGTCCTTCACTGAGACCTCCAAGAGGAGGATGTTAACAGTCATCATAGGGAAAGGAAGGGAATCTAAAGAGATATTTATGTGAGAAAGTGTTTTCCATTTCTGCTGGAGTTTAGATTTATTACATGGCACTGACAAAGGCATTGCTTGTTGCTAATGGTTGTCTTGAGGCACTTGAGAGAACTATAGGTGTAGTGGTCTGTGGATCGCCAGCCACTGGCTGGAGTCTGGATCTCACCATTCTCCTCTGACTTTCATCAATTTATTGTACGCATGGAGCACCTGCCAGATACCAGGCTCTGGGAGCACAATAGCTGTTCAGTGTTCACAATCCCCATGGACTTTTTAGCCTCCTGCACTGACTCTTCATGGTCTCCCAGACCCAGAGAGCTCATTAGGCTGTATTCAGCAATTAAAATAGCACGATTATTGCTATTCTGTCTCCCATACCTCTCTCTCTTTATGAGTGAGTATAACCTCTTCTTCAATATATCCAGCTAAAAAGTATTTTTCCTGATCCCTAGAGAATAGAGATCCTGTCCTACTTTGTAGAAAACAGAGAGCCTGTGCCTAGGAAGGAGTGGGGCTTAGCCTGGATTAGCTGATACAGCAGTACTGATGGAAACTACTTTTGGACCCAGTAAGAGGCTGATGATGTGAGGTATAAGGTATCAGTTGGTGGGGCCCAAACCAGCACCCTGACTGCACACTCTAGTTATAACATTCTAACCTTCATATTTTTCTGTCATGAAAATGTGAAGACACCACTGAAATGATCTTTCATATCCTAGATTCGCTACCTTCTACTGGCTGTTTTATGGGGTCAGAAGGCAGAGGCAGCAGTCAAGAATGGAAAGATAGCTTATGGTGAACAATTATTAACTACTTAAGAATATAACTAACTTCCTGAACGTTTTCAGCTCAGCATGCCTGGCTCAAATCGAATGCTCAAAATGTGTCTTCTAAAGTAATTTCACATCTCATTGAATAAATTTCCATTGACAAGGCATGCTCAGTCATAAGCCCCCTAGTATAATGGCAGAGTATTTAGAGTGCTAAATGATACAGATTATGCATTGTGCCGTGTAGAGAAAGTTTTCAAATGGAACAGTTGTTTTCAAAAGGAACAAAAATCAACCCAGAGGATAAAAGTGAGAAAAGGAGGCTTAGATTGCTTCGCAGAACCTGCAGTCAGGCATGGATATCCAGAGAGTGACAGTTTTTCATGAGAATCAGGAGATTAAAAACTCTGAAAGCCTTTCTTCTATCATGTGTATTAGAATAATTGTTCCTCTAATTCAAATCTCTAAGTAGCTTAATGCCTGTTCTTACCTTAGTTCAATTTAGAGAGAACATATGAACAAAAATGCTGTATCTGTTCCGTGTCTGCTTCTCTAGATGAAATCATTTTAGTAAACTCAAAGCTCTGGTATTATGTGGTTGACCATGTAACTGGACATTACTTCCAAAAACAAGGTAAAGAAAGCCTCTCCTAGGCCAAGACTCAAATTGAAAAGTGGTCCTAGGATTGTTAGAGGGGTATAATAACCTCTTCCTAATGAAATATGTTTGGGGACAACTTAACCTAACATTAGCGGGAAGAAAAAAACAATCTCTGTTCCATACAATGCTCTGAATTTAGTTGAATTACCATGATTGCATCAGTCAACACTCTCAGCTGACACAATTGGGGTCTTACCTGGGACAAGAGGTAGCCATCTTTACTGAAATTACTGCCTTTCTCCAGACTCAAAGAAATGATTGATGAACAAATGTCTGGTGATAGTCCATGCTGGATTGCCTGTTGTGTAACTTCCTCTGGACAGGAAACTTTGGAACCAGAGTTTACTTGTCTCAGGAATGTGGAGTACTTTGGAGGCACACAGATATCATTCAAGCATGTACTGAAAAACTCATGGCAGCCTAACCTATTTCAGGACCCAAGCCACATATCTGACATCAGGGGTAGCCTAGTTCCAGTCAACTGGTAATGACTGAGTGCTGTGTGGAAAATGATCTGAAGACCCAACTGGGTTCAATAGGAAAGAGTCCCAAGAATAACTGGTGCTATCGGTCATAATTATGGCACATTTGCCATGATTTTATCATTTCTAGCTCTGCTGAATTGAAACAGTTTTCCTTGCATTTTCTCATTTCTTTAAAAACACAGAGAAAAGGAAGCCTGGTTGGGGAAGGGGGCAGGTGGGTTTAAGTCCTCTGCATTTTGAAGCGGAGATGTTGGTCCTGTACACATGGTTATATATATATACACACACATACACACACACCCCTGAATTACTTTGCTGTAAATCAACTATACTTCAAGAAAAAAAAAAAAAAAAGTCATTCAGTGTGAAGCCTCACTCTATCAGTCAGTACCTCTCACTGCCTCCTGGATGCCCTTACATGAGGTCTTGGGCTGCCACACCTCCCACAGTCTTATTCTTGGCTCACTGTTACTTTCCCTTTAATCCTACCCTTGTCACCACCTATTTCATTTGCCTTTGCTCATTCATCACATTTCCTGGACTCTTCCTTCCTCTATGTATGCTCACTAACTAAGGCTCCCCGGTGGTCCAGTGGTAAAGAAATCACCTGCCAATGCAGGAGATGCAGGTTTGATCCCTGAGTCTGGAAGTTCCTTGGAATAGGAAATGCCAACCCATTCCAGTATTCTTGCCTGGAAAATTCCATGGACAGGGAAGCCTGGTGGGCTACAGTCCATGTGATGGCAGAGTTAGACACAACTGAGCAACTGATCACTAACTAGATGATCACATACCTTGACTCCCAAAATGTATCTCCAACTTATATAGCTAACTCCCTCCTTGACATTTCTATTGAATATCTAATAAGCATCTCAAAATTTATATGTTCAAAATGCCAGCCCCCAAATCTACTCTCTTTACTGCCTTCCCCATGTGGATAGAGACTTGATTTTGTGCACTGCTATTTCTTTAATACCTATCATGTAGTAGTTTATCTATGAAAGTTTAATGAATGAATTACTTTATATGTTCACAACAGTATTTAAAAACTAAATTTACAACAGACAGCATTTTACTTTTATTCCTTTGTGAGGGAGAGTGCTAAATAGGATTTCGTGAGCTTGCTCTGGAAATGTGAGAGCACTACAGTATAACTGGTACTCTGAGTACCTGGAAACTGACCTGTAAACTAACCTTTGCGCCAACTCTGATTTGTCTGCCAAGGGTCTCTGCTCCAGTCCCATACAGGTTCCTGTCAAGGTCACCCTCTCTTTAGTGACAGGTTTGATGGCACCACTTCTCTGCTCAAAATCCTCCAGTTACTTCCTTTTAAGTATACAATAAAAGGTTGATTTCCTCTGCCTACCACACAGAGCTCTCCTCTTTTGAGTTTGTACCTACTTATCCTTTTTTATTCCAGTTCCTGAATACACCTGTCAATCAGAATATATCAGCTCATGTAACTGTAAAGATCTCTATGTACTAAGATAGAGATCCTTCTAGTTACAAAGAAATAATAGGTGGCTCAGAGAGTAAAGAATCTACCTGCAATGCAGGAAACCAGGGTTCGATCCCTGGGTCAGAAAGATCCCCTAGAAAAGGTAATGGCAACCCATTCCACTATTCTTGCCTGGAGAGTCCCATGGACAGAGGCGCCTGGCAGGCTGCAGTCCATGGGGTTCCAAAGAGTCAGACATGACTGAACAACTAACACTTTCACTTCAACTGTAAAGATCTCCAGGTACTAAGTTAGAAAAATGGTGAAAATAAGTTAAATACATGCTGTGGGACAGTATTTATGGTATGATTCTACTTTATGTATTTTAAAATCTAGAAGAATAAATATAGACCACATATTAATTTCAATAAGTTTTTCAAATTATACCATTATATACTGAAGTGTTTCATTTTTAAAAAGATTCACAAAATCAGACAGAGATCAGACTTGTGGCTAACAGGTGTGGAAGAAGAGGGAAATGGAAATTAGAGGAAGGTGATCAAAAGGTACAAGCTTCCAAATAAAGTAAGTACCAGGAATGTAATGTACCACGTGATGCCTATACTGTCTGATATAGGAAAATTGTTAAGAGAGTAAATGCTTAGAGTTCCCATCAGAAGGAGAAAAATTTATCTTTTTTAATTTCTTTTTATTTTAGTTATATGAGATGATGGACATTAGCTGAGCCTATTGTAATAATTTCACAATATTTATAAATCAGATCATGATGTATGCCTTCAATTTATATAGCGATGCATGTCAATTATTTCCCAATAAAACTAGAAAAAATTGAAAGGCTCATATTTACGTTTGGCTCATAGTTGCACACTGCTAATGCAAAGTTATCATGCACATTCCAATATAACTACCAGCCATGTGTGGCTACTTAAATTTATATGAACCGAGGTGAAATTTAAAATTCCATAGCCACATTTTAAGGGCTGGTAGCACCACATTGCTAGTGGCTATCTTATTGAGAGTACACATATAGAACCTTTCCATCAGTTCAAAACAGTCCCACACTGGGAAACATCTGGTAAACCAGATGTCCCTAAATGCTCACCTGGTTGTTTTCACTAGGATAACTTATTTTACTTAGTTACAGCCAGAGTGAAGCAGGTACAGGCCTGAACACCTGTGATCTGAGAGCCACCAGGAGTTGGAGTGAGGGTCAGGTCAGTGTTCCTTTATGCAAGATTTTCCTAATGAGTATGGGGAAAGTGCTATCGTAGAAGCAACTTAGTAAGTTAAAGAGAAATAATGAATATCCTAACTGGTAATTTTTAAAGAAAAATGAGAATATCTAAATCTTTTACAATGTTGAGATTAACCTGTTTTAATTAGAAAGAAAAATAACCAGTTGATTTAAAAGAATGTCTTTCCTTTTCTCATTTGCTTAATTTCCAAGTAACGTAGCAATCCATGTGGAGAAAGAAGAATCATATTCCTTTCTGGTAGGAAAACTAAAATGATATCTTAAGTACTTCTGTTCAAAATTATTTGAAAGCAAACAGGAAACTCTACCTTGTTTCCTTAATTTTCTTTTTCAGTTGAAACCTTTAATGTTTGTTGTATGTGGCGTGCAGAAAATGCAATGTTAGTTTTGTGTCTATTCTAACTTAATCATAAAATAATTTCTTATGTGACTTTTCCCAAGCCCATAATTTAAAAGCTCATAGTGAGAAAAGGATTCTTATTGTAAATAAAAAATAGGAACTCTCAATGTTTTTGAGATAACAGTGTGATTTTAATATTTAAAGAGCAATATATTATATCTCAATCTCTAGTATCCTTTTAAAGTCACAAAACAGTAATCCCATGAAAATATCATATTTTTAAGAGGAAAATCATTAAAACTTTTTTGACCACAGATCTCATGCCTTCTCTCTCTCTGCAAAGCATTTATTAACATCTTACAAACCAGGGAACACTATTCAGAACATGCTTAGTTCTGACCAATATACCAATAAGACATTCCATGATGTTCTAGGTCCTATATTCTTTGAATTATGGTTTTCTCCGGGTATATGCCCAGAATTGAAAGAGACACATGTACCCCAATATTCACTGCAGAACTATTTACAATAGCCAGGACATGGAAGCAACCTAGATGTCCATCAACAAATGAATGGATAAAGTTGTACATATAGGCAATGGAATGTTATTCAGCCATTAAAAGGAACAAATTTGAGTCAGTTGTAGTGAGGTGGATGAATGTAGAGCCTGTTACACAGAGTTAAGTCAGAAAGAGAAAAACAAATACCATATATTAATGCATAATATATGGAATCCAGAAAAATAGGACTGTTGAATCTATGTGCAGGGCACAAACAGAGATGCAGACATAGAAACCAGACTTATAGACACAACCAGGGAAGGAGAGGGCGGGACAAACTGAGCGAGTAGCACTGACATTTATACATTACCATGTGTGAAACATAGCTAGTGGGAAGCTGCGGTACAGCACAAGGAGCTCAGCCAGGTGCTCTGTGATGATCTGGAGGGGTGGGGGGACAGTGGGAGGGAGGCTCTGAGGGAGGGGATATATGTATATGTATGCCTAATTCACATTGTTGTACAGCAGAAACCAAGAAAAAAATTGTAAAGCAATTGTCTTCCCCAATTTAAAAAAAATTAAAAACAAACAAACTTCATGGCCGAACAGAATCTTCAGATTTGATTTTGGGGAGACACAAATCTGCCTCTCCCTGATTGGTGGCTTTTTGACTAAAACTAATTTCCTTTCCACCAATAACTGCCTCTTGGATACTGAGGCATCCTATACCAAAATATTCCTAATGATGAAAATCACATTACATGACCTTACCCCTAAAGAAAGAAAAATACAGGATAAGGTGAAGTCCCATAGAACTTAATCCTGTAACAAAAGGGCCCAGAATGACTAGCAAATTTCTTTTGTTGGGCTGAAATCTCATCCTATTATATTTTCCTTTGATTAAGTGGATTAAATAGTTGAAGTCCTTCAGTAAGGTACCTTTACTTGGAACATCATACATTAGGATTTTAGTGTGGATAGGCCAAAGGAAGTAAGAATAAAGTCCTCTTTTTCCTTCAGACTAGGCAGAAGACCCAAAATGATTCTTGAGGCAGAAAATCAAATCAGTCTCCCCAAAGGCAAATCAGTGTTCAGCTATAAAGCAAAGACTGCAGTAATGATGATTCAAATCCGGCTTCATGTATTCACTTGTGATACCCAGCTTTGTTCACACAGGGGCTGTGCCTGCTGATTAAGCCTGTATCTCTTTCACTGAAAATCTCTTTTGATTATTAATGAAAGAAATTTTAAAGATGGCAAGAAAATTGCATTTCCTTTTGAAATTATAGTACAAGTGTAATTTCTTCAACTGGCTCTTTAAAAATTGAGAAGGCCTCATCCTCACAGATTAATGAGATTTTTTTCCTTCCTTGTGCCCACTCAAACCCCCTTGTACCTACTGATACACTTAATAAGTCTGCTGCCTATGTCTCGGCTGTCAGAAATGACACAAGTCTTCTTTCTTTGGAGGAAGGCTAACTCTTCTGGATGCTTGTGCAGTCGTATTTCTAAACATTTTCTTCAGTGCTTTTGACTCAAGTGGATGGCACACCAGAGGCCCTGTTCTCATATCTACACCCTTCTCCCCTTCCTCCACAGAGGAAGTGAGGCCTTTGGTGTTAGAGTCTAAAGACTGGCATTCAGATGACCTACTTGTTATTCCTGTAGCTCTTTATCCAGCGATAGTCAATCCCATAAAGAAGTCAGGTGCTGGGAAACTTGAACCCAAGAATGTTTGTGGGTTTAGAGCAGAGCTCTCATTCCAGTGCCCTAAAGGACCAACTCTTTTAAGAACAAAAGGGTAGGCTGTTTTGATTATGGCTTTTTGGATTCATAGAACAGAAAACCAACATCATTATGTGAAGCCAAATCTTTTGAAATTAAAGTAAAAGTGAATTCACTGAAAACCAGAAAGCAGACAGCCCTCAGCACAAACTAAAAGCAAAAACTGCAAAACCATCAGAACCAAAATTATTCTCTCTCTCCAGTCCTTATGGTCTCTTGGTTTTACATGTCCCGTTTACTTTTCCCTCTGATAAACCATGCATTAGCCCTCATGGCTTTTCCAGGTTCAGGAGGCCACACACTGAGCCCTGTAGCTCCTGGATTTAACATGTCCTGAGCTGGTCAACAAAGACACACAAAGGTGTGTGAATCTCATTTCAAACTCCTTAGAAGCCAGTCAGTGAGAGGAAAAGACCAAAAGTCAGGACTTCCTCTCCAAATTATGGGGTTTCTCCCCTCTTTGGATCCTCCTTTATAACCTCAGAGAGTGTTGACTAAATGTGGAACATCTTGACCAAAGGCACATTCAGCTGCCCTTAGAAATGGCTTCCATCACCACCTCCCTGTGATGCTCACCTGGGAACACAGTTCATCCAGTCCTCAGTTTCTTCAGTCCTCATGTCATCTTTGAGAGCCAAGTCGCACAGGACCTTGTTTGCTTACCCTTCTCCCACAGGGAAGTGGGGCCCTGCATATGGGTAGCACCTTAAATCTTGCGGTGTTTCTGACTAGTCAGTTGATTTTATGTAACTTTTTATTAGGTTTTCCAGAAACGTTCTGCTATTTTTTCTGCTATAAGGAGGCTAAGGAGGGCAAAGAACTCTCCTTTATCAGCAAGTACTATAAGCTATGAACTAAACATTACTTTTTACATACTTTAATTTTAATTTTCACAGTTCAGTGTTAAATATCTCTATTTTAAACATAAGGAAACAGATTTGGAGAGATTTTGTACATTACCTGAAGCCAAGCCTCACAATGGTGTATCTAGTATTGTATCTGGGTCTTTAAGCTCCAAGGCCATAAACTTCTCCTGTACCATATAACCAGCTCAGATGTCATTGCCAACATAACCCTTCCCGTCTCATCATGTGTCTCTCACAGTCATTTTCTCTTCTTCATGTGACATCCATCCATCCATCATCCAATTATAACAAGTAACACAGAAAATCCTAATGAGGATCCTAACTAGTAGAAAATCCTAACTACCAGAAGGTAGTTCTAGTAGTTCCTTGGTTGGTCCAGTGGCTAAGACTCTGTGCTCCAAATGCAGGGGGCCCATGCTCAGTCCCTGGTGGGGAAACTAGATTCCACATCCCACAGTTAAGGGGTCCCATGCCACAACTGAAGATCCTGCATGCCACAGCTAAGGCCTAGCAGAGTCAAATAAATAAATAAATATTCTAAAAAAGAGAAAAAACTACTAGAGTATTCATTAATTAATTTGGTAATGTTGCAGGATACAAAATTAATACACAGAAATCTCTTGCATCCCTATACACTAACAGTGAAAGAGCAGAAAGAGAAATTAAGGAAATAGTCCCATTTACCATCACATCAAAAAGAATAAAATAGGAATAAACATACCTAAGCAAAAAGTAAAGAGGAACTAAAAAGCCTGTTGATGAAAGTGAAAGAGGAGAGTGAAAAAGTTGGCTTAAACCTCAACATTCAGAAAACTAAGATCATGGCATCTGGTCCCATCACTTCATGGCAGATATATGGGGAAACAGTGGAAACAGCGTCAGACTTTATTTTTGGGGGCTCCAAAATCACTGCAGATGGTGACTGCAGCCATGAAATTAGAAGACGCTTACTCCTTGGAAGGAAAGTTATGACCAACCTAGATAGCATATTGAAAAGCAGAGATATTACTTTGCCAACAAAGGTCCATCTAGTCAAAGCTATGGTTTTTCCAGTGGTCATGTATGGATGTGAGAGTTGGACTGTGAAGAAAGCTGAGCACTGAAGAATTGATGCTTTTGAACTGTGGTGTTGGAGAAGACTCTTGAGAGTCCCTTGGACTGCAAGGAGATCCAACCAGTCCATTCTGAAGGAGATCNTGGTCATGTATGGATGTGAGAGTTGGACTGTGAAGAAAGCTGAGCACTGAAGAATTGATGTGTTTGAACTGTGGTGTTGGAGAAGACTCTTGAGCGTCCCTTGAACTGCAAGGAGATTCAACCAGTCCATCCTAAAGGAGATCAGTCCTGGGTGTTCTTTGGAAGCAATGATGCTGAAGCTGAAACTCCAATACTTTGGCCACCTCATGCGAAGAGTTGACTCATTGGAAAAGACCCTAATGCTGGGAGGGATTGGGGGCAGGAGGAGAAGGGGACGACAGAGAATGGGATGGTGGATGGCATCACTGACTCGATGGACATGAGCTTGAGTGAACTCCGGGAGTTGGTGATGAATAGGGAGGCCTGCTGTGCTGTGATTCATGAGGTTGCAAAGAGTCGGACATGACTGAGTGATTGAACTGAACTGAAGGAGATAAAAAATCTGTACTCTGAAAACTATAAGATGCTGATAAAAGAAATTGCAGATGACACAAACAGAAGGAAAGATCTACCATGTTCTTGGATTGGAAGAACCAATATTGTTAAACTGACTATACTACCCAAGGCAATATACAGAATCAGTGCAATCCCTATCAAACCACCAGTGGCATTTTTCACAGAACTAAGACAAAAAAATTTTAATTTATATAGAAGCGCAAAAGACCCCCCAAACAGCCAAAGCAAGCCTGGGAAAGAAAAACAGAGCTGTCATAAAGACTCCACCAGAAAATTACTAGAGCTAATCAATGAATATAGTAAAGTTGCAGGATATAAAATGAACACACAGATGATGGCTAACAAACACATGAAAAGATGCTCAACATCACTCATTATCAGAGAAATGCAAATCAAGACCACAATGAGATACCATTTCACACCAGTCAGAATGGCTGCGATCCAAAAGTCTACAAGCAATAAATGCTGGAGAGGGTGTGAAGAAAAGGGAACCCTCTTACACTGTTGGTGGGAATGCAAACTAATACAGCCACTGTGGAGAACAGTGTGGAGATTCCTTAAAAAACTGCAAATAGAACTGCCTTATGACCCAGCAATCCCACTGCTGGGCATACACACTGAGGAAACCAGAATTGAAAGAGACACATGTACCCCAATGTTCACTGCAGCACTGTTTATAATAGTCAGGACATGGAAACAACCTAGATGTCCATCAGCAGATGAATGGATAAGAAAGTGGTAGCACATATACACAATGGAGTATTACTCAGCCATCAAAAAGAATTCATTTGAGTCAGTTCTAATGAAATGGATGAAACTGGAACCTATTATACAGAGTGAAGTAAGCCAGAAAGAAAAACACCAATACAGTATACTGACACATATATATGGAATTTAGAAAGATGGCAATGATGACCCTGTATGCAAGATAGCAAAAGAGACACAGATGTATAGAACAGACTTTTGGACTCTGTGGGAGAGGGAGAGGGTGGGATGATTTGGGAGAATGGCATTGAAACATGTATACTATCATGTAAGAACAAAGCACCAGCCTATGTTAGACACAGGATACAGGATCCTTGGGGCTGGTACACGGGGATGATGCAGAGAGAGGATATGGGGTGGGAGGTGGGAGGGGGATTCAGGATTGGGAGCTCATATACACCCATGGTGGATTCATGTCAATGTATGGCAAAACCAATATGGTATTGTAAAGTAAAATAAAGTAAAACTAAAATTAAAAAAAAAGAAAGAAAAACAGAGCTGGAGGAATCATAACCCCTGACTTCAGACTATACTACAAAGCTACAGTAATCAAAGACAGTATGGTACTAGCATAAAAAAAGAAATATAGATCCAAATATATATTGAACAGGATAGAAAGCCCAGAGATAAACCCACAGACCTATGGTCAATTAACCTATGACAAATGAGGCAAGAGTATACAATGGAGACAAGACAGTCTCTTCAGTAAATGGTGTTGTGAAAACCAGACATCTACATGTAAAAGAATGAAATTAGAACATTCTCTAACAGCATAAACTCAAAATGGATCAAAGACCTAAATGTAAGGCCAGACACTATAAAGCCCTTAGAGGAAAACAGGCAGAGCACTCTTCTGCAATGAAGAGCCTGAGTGCCACAACTAAGACCCGAAACAGCCAAATAATTAAATACTAGGAAAGGAGAGCTCTGGGTGGGAAGTGATCACTCAACCCCTACTCTTACCCCATGCCCATTGAAAAGGACAAGTGAATAGAAATCACAGAATATGAGAAAGGAAGGAGTGAGCACTCACTAAGTGCTAAGAAGGCATGAGGCTAAGCATTTTACGGACATCATCTCATTATGCTTAAGTGACACCAGAGGTTCAAATCCTACTCCACAATTCACTAGTTCTGTAATCTTTGATAAATGCACTCTGCTTTAAATGAGGGTAACTCATCATCTCACAGGGCGGCATGAGTATCATGTAACAATACATTTCAAAGCACATACTTGTTTATGTGCTCATTCAATGGGAGTCATTATTCTCATTCCTTTGGGTTTGCTTTTATAATATCTGTCTCCCCCACAGAAAGCTCCATGAGTCCAAAAATCATGTCTGTTTTATAAGTTTTGTTATTTGCTTTTCAGTTTTGTCAACAACTGAAAACCCCCAGTGTCTGCATGTAGTAAGCACTCAATGAATACTAGTTGAATGACTGAACAATCTCATTTCATCTACATCCTTGCCTATGGGTACACCTTTGGTTCTCCTTAAAAAAGGAATGAATTCTCATATATACACTGGTCCATACTAAGTTTCTCAGTTTTTACATGAGGATGTCATGGTTAACTATAACTTAATTGCCTACTAATTAAAAGATTCTGGACTGAGGGGGAAATGGAGAGTTACTAATCAACAGGTATGAATTTTCAGGGTACTGAGTTCAGATCCCAGGGATTTAAGCTCTATTGGTACTATCTAGAAGTGATGCTTTTTCTCCAGAAAAAATACCAGAGGATCAGCACAGACAGATGCAGTAGCCACAATCTCAGTCCCTATGCAGGCTGACAGCAATGTGACCAGTGGTGACCATTATATATTTTTTAAATGTTAGAAATGCTGGATCCATCCATTTCCTATGGTATTGATTACAAAAGTATTATACAGCTCAAAAAAATAGGGGAATAAGCTCTAAAAATGTGCTGTACATTGGACCTATAGTCATCAATAACATAATGGTACTCTTAAATATTTGTTAAGAACGTAGATCTCATTTTAAGTGTTCTTACCACAATAATTTTTAAAATCTTTCAGAATAAAAAATAGACAATTAAGAATCAAATGCATTGACAAAAGAAGACTAATTGCTTAATATTTTTAATCCTGTCATTTCTTGAGAGAAGATATCCTTTACAAATAGCAAACTAAGAATAGTTTGACTCTTGAAAATTCATATTTGTAGAAATAAGATGCTTGTTAAGAAGCGTCTTTTCTATCTTTTGTACATGGAAAAACTAGTTGATCATTCAGTCTTGGCTAATGCAATGATTTTATATTCTCA
>SJYT01026918.1:117373-147343 GCA_006410635.1 Cephalophus harveyi | reverse complement strand
TATAAGAGACAGGTCTTGGCTAATGCAATGATTTTATATTCTCAATAGGCTAATGCAATGATTTTATATTCTCATATATTTTAGTGCATGTGGTATTGTTTGCTTATTCAGAAAACAATGTATATTCTACTTAAGTCTAACAGTTTTTGAGTGCCTACTCAGTGTAGGCATTTTTAATGTATTTTTAAATTTACACATGGTAAAAATTTACTCTTTTTGATATACATTTCCACGAGTATTGAGAAGTAAGTGGCTTTGATATACTAAATCATATAGTTCTCCTACTTCTCTCATGAGTATTTCACAGGTGAGGAAACTAAGGCATAGACACATTAAGCAATTGGTTCGAAGACATACAGTAGTAATTACTAGATTTGCGATTTGAACTTACATGTCTTAGCCACTAAAGAATAAGGAACTTGCTTACGATGAGACAGGTATCTAATAAAATCCCATTTTATTGAAAGATTTTTTTAAATATAACTGAAAGAAAGAAATACACTTTACTTTGTAGTATACATTCTCCTTCTGCCTAGATGTTGCATACTCAAAAAAAGTTTCACATAAGAACACTTGTCCTTGGGACTGGGAGTTTGGAATTAGCAAATGCAAACTAGTAAATATCAGATGGTTAAAAAACAGGGTCCTACTGTATAGCACAGGGAACTATATTCAATATCTTGTAATGAACCAAAATGGGGAAAATATGATAATATATATATGTATAACTGAGTCACTTTGCTGTACAGACGATATTAACACAACATTGTAAGTCAAGCATACTTTAATAAAAATTTTTCAGAGACTTGTCCTTACTCTATGTAAAACTCACTAATATATTCATTTTTTTTTTCTGTTATTTTTCCCTGCAAAATTCTGGCTGAACTCCAAACTGTGTACATTTGTTTCAAAATCCACTAACAATTTCATAACTTCAGTTAAGAAACCAAGTATAATAAAGGACATATTAAGATACAGTATCCCTAAATGAAGTTATAATGATTAGGGATGTCACTTATTAAGCATGTACTATGTGCCAAAATACTATCATCGAATTTATGTATAATATCATCAATTCTCCTTACAACCCTGAAAAGGAATGCAGTCTTTTTTCACAGAAGAAGCCAGGATGAGAAAAGCTTAAGATTTGTCCTACAGAGAGCAGACTGATCAAAAGTTCCTTCCACTCAGTTCAGTCTCTCAGTCGTGTCCAACTCTTTATGACCCCATGAATGCAGCACGCCAGGCCTCCCTGTTTATCACCATCTCCCGGAGTTCACTCAGACTCACCTCCATCGAGTCAGTGATGCCATCCAGCCATCTCATTCTCTGTCATCCCCTTTTCCTCCTGCCCCCGATCCCTCCCAGAATCAGAGTCTTTTCCAATGAGTCAACTCTTCGCATGAGGCGGCCAAAGTACTGGAGTTTCAGCTTTAGCATCATTCCTTCCAAAGAACACCCAGGGCTGATCTCCTTTAGAATGGACTGGTTAGATCTCCTTGCAGTCCAAGGGACTCTCAAGAGTCTTCTCCAACACCACAGTTCAAAAGCATCAATTCTTTGGCGCTCAGCTTTCTTCACAGTCCAACTCTCGCGTCCACAAATGACCACTGGAAAAACCGTAGCCTGACTAGACGGATCTTTGTTGGCAAAGTAACGTCTCTGCTTTTGAAAATGCTATCTAGGTTGGTCATAACTTTTCTTCCAAGGAGTAAGCGTCTTCTAATTTCATGGCTGCAGTCACCATCTGCAGTGATCTTGGAGCCCCCAGAAATAAAGTCTGACACTGTTTCCACTGTTTCCCCACCTATTTCCCATGAAGTGATGGGACCAGATGCCATGATCTCCATTTTCTGAATGTTGAGCTTTAAGCCAACTTTTTCACTCTCCACTTTCACTTTCATCAAGAGGCTTTTTAGTTGCTCTTAACTTTCTGCCATAAGGGTGGTGTCATCTGCATATGTGAGGTTATTGATATTTCTCCCGACAATCTTGATTCCCGCTTGTGCTTCTTCCAGCCCAGCATTTCTCATGATGTACTCTGCATATAAGTTAAATAAGCAGGGTGACAATATACAGCCTTGACGTACTCCTTTTCCTATTTGGAACCAGTCTGTTGTTCCATGTCCACTTCTAACTGTTTCATACAGGTTTTCAAGAGGCAGGTCAGGTGGTCTGGTATTCCCCTCTCTTGAAGAATTTTCCACAGTTTATTGTGATCCACACAGTCAAAGGCTTTGGCATAGTCATTAAAGCAGAGATAGATGTTTTTCTGGAACTCTCTTGCTTTTTTGATGATCCAGCAGATGTTGGCAATTTGATCTCTGGTTCCTCTGCCTTTTCTAAAACCAACTTGAATATCTGGACGTTCACAGTTCATGTATTGCTGAAGCCTGGCTTGGAGAATTTTGAGCATTACTTTACTAGCATGTGAGATGAGTGCAAATGTGTGGTAGTCTGAGCATTCTTTGGCATTGCCTTTCTTTGGCATTGGAATGAAAACTGACCTTTTCCAGTCCTGTGGCCACTGCTGAGTTTTCCAAATTTGCTGGCATGTTGAGTGCAGCACTTTGACAACATCATCTTTCAGGATTTTAGTCTATTCTAGAAATACCAATGTAGTATCATTCAGTTCAGTCACTCAGTCATGTCCAACTCTTTGTGACCCCATGAACCATAGCATGCCAGGCCTTCCTGTCCATCACTGACTCTCAGAGTTCACCCAAACTCATGTCCATTGAGTTGGTGATGCCATCCAACCATCTCATCCTCTGTCATCCCCTTCTCCTCCTGCCCTCAATATTTCCCAACATCAGGGTCTTTTCAAATGAGTCAGCTGACCAAAGTATTGGAATTTTAGCTTCAACATCAGTGCTTCCAATGAACACCCAGGACTCATTCTCCTTTAGGATGGACTGGTTGGATCTCCGTGCAGTCCAAGGGACTCTCAACAGTCTTCTCCAACACCACAGTTTAAAAACATCAATTCTTCAGTGCTCAGCTTTCTTTGTAGTCCAACTCCATCCATACTCACATCCATACATGACTACTGGAAAAACCATAGCCTTGACCAGACGGACCTTTGTTGACAAAGTAATTCTCTGCTTTTTAATATGCTGTCTATGTTGGTCATAACTTTCCTTCCAAGGAGTAAGCATCTTTTAATTTTGTGGCTGCAATCACCATCTACAGAGATTTTGGAGCCCCCAAAAATAAAGTCAGCTACTGTTTCCACTGTTTCCTCATGTATTTGCCATGAAGTAAGGGGACTGGATCCCATTTTCTTAGCTTTCTGAATGTTGAGCTTTAAGCCAACTTTTTCGCTTTCATCAAGAGGCTCTTTAGTTCTTCTTCCCTTTCTGCCATAACAGTGGTGTTACTGCCTATCTGAGGTTATTGATATTTCTCCCGGCAATCTTGATTCCAGCTTGTACTTCTTCCAGCCCAGCGTTTTTCATGATGTACTCTGCATGTCAGTTAAATAAGCAGGGTGACAATATACAGCCTTGATGTACTCCTTTTCCTATTTGGAACCAGTCTGTTGTTCCATGTCCAGTTCTAACTGTTGCTTCCTGACCTGCATACAGATTTCTCAAGAGGCAGGTTAGGTGGTCTGGTATTCCCATCTCTTGAAGAAGTTTCCACCACAGTTTGCTGTGATCCACACAGTCAAAGGCTTTGGCATAGTCAATAAAGCAGAAGTAGGATGTCTTTCTTGAACTCTTGTGCTTTTTCAATGAGCCAGCAGATGTTGGCAATTTGATCTCTGGTTCCTCTGCCTTTTCTAAAACCAGCCTGAACATCTGGACGTTCACGGTTCATGTATTGCTGAAGCCTGGCTTGGAGGATTTTGAGCATTACTTTACGAGCATGTGCTGACGTGCTCAGCCGTGGCTGACTCTTTACGACGCTATGGACTGAAGCCTGCCAGGTTCCCCTGACCATGGAATTTTCCAGGCAAGAATACTGGAATGGGTTGCCCCTTCCTTCTCCATGTGAAGAATGTGAGATGAGCGCAATTGTGCGGTAGTTTGAGCATTCTTTGGTCAAATAGGAGATGGCAAGAGTGAATGTCGACATTCTAGGAATCAGAAAACTAAAACGGACTGGAATGCGTGAATTTACTCAGATGACCATTATATCTACTACTATAGGCAGGAATCCCTTAGAAGAAATGGAGTAGCCATCATAGTCAAGAAAAGAGTCTGAAATGCAGTACTTGGATGCAATCTCAAAAATGACAGAGTGATCTCTGTTCATTTCCAAGGCAAACCATTCAATATCACGGTAATCCAAGTCTATGCCCCAACCAGTAATGCTGAAGAAGCTAAAACTGAATGGTTCTAAGAAGACCTATGAGACCTTTTAGAACTAACACCCAAAAAAGATGTCCTTTTCATTATAGGGTACTGGAATGCAACAGTAGGAAGTCAAGAAACACCTGGAGTAACAGGCAAATTTGGCCTTGGAGTACAGAATGAATCAGGACAAAGGCTAATAGAGTTTTTTGCCAAGAGAACACACTGGTCATAGCAAACACCCTCTTCCAAAAATACAAGAGAAGACTCTACACATGGACATCACCAGATGGTCAACACCAAAATCTGATTATATTCTCTGCACCAAAGATGGAGAAGCTCTATACAGTCAGCAAAAACAAGACCAGGAGCTGACTGTGGCTCAGATCATGAACTCCTTATTGCCAAATTCAGACTCAAATTGAAGAAAATGGGGAAAACCACTAGACCATTCAGGTATCACCTAAATCAAATCCCTTATGATTACAGTGGAAGTGAGAAATAGGTTTAAGGAACTAGACCTGACAAGAATGCCTGATGAACTATGGATGGAGTTTGGTGACATTGTGGTATCATTAAACAATGAAATCCATTTTTTAAAAAATATGTAGATCTGTGTTTCCCTAGCAGAATGCTTATGAAAAGGTTGTATCTAATTCACTGCTACCCAGTAGTTTTAAAAAACCTAATCTGAGAGAAACTATAATAGAGAATGTGGAAGAATACACAGTCTATGCATTCTTCTAGAACATGCTTTCTCTTGAGTCAGATATTGCTCTAAATACTACACAATCCTCATTTAATCTGCACAAAGACCTGAAGAGGTAGGTGCTGTAATATTACTAGCCCCTTCACTTTATTAATGAGGAAACAGAGGCACAGGACTTTGTCACATTCTTAGTAAGCAGCAGAGTGGGTTTCCAGGCTAGGCAGTCTTAACTTTTCATTGTGCTGTATCTCTCAAGTGTAACCTACACTGAATCATGATATCCACCTCCCCCCTTCTATCTCACAGTATTGTTTTTTGTGTATTTAGCTTTAATGTGATGTCATCAGCCTATGTTAGAGTTGATATGAAATCCCATATAAGGAACAGCACAGTCACTCTAAGCATGGCCATTGTTTATCACGTTGCTTGTGAGGACCCAGGATGAATTTCTGTCCAGTCACTATCAGAAAGATTCTACTTACCTTTATTTAACCATTGGTTGGTTTTTATCTTATAGTTACTGTGAAATGTGAAACTGATGAGTAATTCCTTATTGTGTTGTCTATAAGACAACTTATACTCAAGGACATAATTCCTGTCTCCATATTTATTTCTTCTGTTCCAACAGTTCACTGATGCTTGCTTACTTTATTTGGTAAAAGTTGGTATAACTGCTTTTTGAAACAAAATGAGAATATATAAACATGCCTCATGGCATATTTATGAGTTATTATTGACCTTCATCAGTTTAGTTCAGTCGCTCAGTCGTGTCCGACTCTTTTCAACCCCATGAACCACAGCATGCCAGGCCTCCCTGTCCATCACCAACTCCCGGAGTTCACCCAAACCCATGTCCATTGTGTCGGTGATGCCATCCAACCATCTCATCCTCTGTCGTCCCCTTCTCCTCCTGCCCTCAATCTTTCCCAACATCAGGGTCTTTTCCAATGAGTCAGCTCTCCGCATCAGGTGGCCAAAATATTGGAGTTTCAGCTTCAACATTAGTCCTTCCAATGAACACCCAGGACTGATCTCCTTTAGGATGGACTGGTTGGATCTCCTTGCAGTCCAAGGGGCTCTCAAGAGTCTTCTCCAACACCACAGTTCAAAAGCCTTAATTCTTCAGTGCTCAGTTTTCTTTATAGTCCAACTCTCACATCCATACATGACTACTGGAAAAACCATAGCCTTGACAAGACGGACCTTTGTTGGCAAAGCAATGTCTCTTTTTAATATGCTGTCTAGGTTGGTCATAACTTTCCTTCCAGGGAGTAAGCGTCTTTTAATTTCATGGCTGCAATCACCATCTGCAGTGACTTTGGAGCCCAGAAAAATAAAGTCAGCCACTGTTTCCCCATCTATTTGGCATGAAGTGAATGGACCAGATGCCATTATCTTTGTTTTCTGAATGTTGAGCTTTAAGCCAGCTTTTTCACTGTCCTCTTACACTTCTATCAAAAGCCTATTTAGTTCTTCTTCACTTTCTGTCATAAGGGTAGTGTCATCTTCATACAGGTGAAGAAATTGATTCCACGAGACATTTGAATAAAGTACTCAAGTGTGAGGACTTCCCTGGTGATCCAGTGGCTAAGACTTCACACTCCCAATGCAGGGGGCCCAGGTTCGATCCCTAGTCAGGGAACTAGATCCCACATGCTGCAATTAAGACCAGCATAATCAAATAAAATTTTTTTTAAGTACTCAAGTCTGTAGCACATGGTTTAGCCCTTAATATTATGCTGACATGTTTCTCACCTGATTTTCCTCAGGCTGGCAGAGTTTGTGTGAAGAAATACATCATAATTACAATAGTAATCCTAAATTCAGCTAAGTTGTGTGACCTTATACAATTCATACTATCTCTCTGGGCTTCTGTTTCCTCTTCTATAAAATGGAAATAATACGTGTACCATTTTGGTTGGTTGAGCACAGAGAAAAGAGTTGATTTATGTCGTGTGTTTAGAACAGTTCCCAAGACATGCATAGTGTAGATCATCACCTCTACCGTCACCATCTCCTCCATCTCCTACTCGTTCTGTTTCTCCTTGGCTCTTGCCCCTGTTGCTATGGAAGACTTCCAGTTCCTCTCAGAGCATCACTTTAATTTCGAAGGGTTCCCAGGGAGGCCTCACGGGGCCCGCTGCCGGCTTTCTCAGGTGTTTCCCCTCCAGCTTACTATCTTATTCCCACTTCCATCAGTACCACTTGAGGGTTTCCCACCCCAGCTGTTTTGTGCAGCTACTGACCTTGTTGCCTATCATGCTTTGCCAGTACTGAACAACATGCAAATCTTTAATGTGTACTATCCCTAGACGTTCTAAGACTTTGCTTCTGCATCGCAACCATCCAGATCTGATCAGCTAAGCTCTGATGCAGTTCCTGCTGCTCTGAGCAACCTTTATCCTCGCTCTCTATGGAATTGAACATATGTCCCTGGGACTAAGTCAAAACCACTATCCTGAACACACACCCCTCTGCCTTCTCCACCCTCTTGCCCTTGCTCCTCCTCCACAGAGCAGCTCCTTCCCTTGCTCTCCTTCTGTCAACACCCATCCCTACTAGATCACCAACCACATATGAACCCCAGCTTGGGATCAACTGACGCCCTCCTACAGATCACTGTTTCCTGTGATGACATGTGCTCCCCAGTTGGGTCACAAATGACTTGAGATTAGAGAGCATGTCTCAGAATTTCTCACCTTCACTACACTTAGTTCGGGACTGAACACAGAGACAGTTTTCGGAAATAGTTGTTGGTTGGCTGATTAATTGGCATTGGTCTCAATCACTTCTGGCAAGACCAGAATAAGAAAGCTTTTGGGGGAGGGAAGCATTCATTGCCTCAGGTAGAGTGACTGAGCACCCCAATTTGTTCAAGAAGCACATTTTAGCATTTAACATTTGTTCAAGAAACTCATCTCCATTTTAGCACTGAAAGGTCCACATCCCAGGACACCCCTTGGTCCTGGGCAAACGGAGATGATTGGTCACTTAGCACTAAGATCCCTCCGTTCAAACTATGCCTCTTAGGGACTTCCCTGGTGGTCCAGAAGCTAAGAGTCCAAGCTTTCAATGCAGGAGGCCCAGGTTTGATCCCTGGTCAGGGAACTAGATCCCACATGCTGCAACCAAGACTGACACAACCAAATAAATAAAAGTAAATCTTAAAAATAAAAATGTCCCCTTTACACTCCAAACCAGATACCAGTCTTCTCATTCCCACATCATGAGTCTGCCCCTATATCCCTGGACACACACACAAACACACACACACAGTTTCACTCACTCACATGAGTCATACACCATTATCTGTCCCCTGCTCTCCTAGCTTGTACCCTGTCATATAAATTAGTGGTCCACAATTGCTTCAGACTTTACCAACCAAAGGAAAATATATCTGTCATCTCAGTCTCTCCTCTCAGCTTTGTGACCTTCCCAGTTACCCCTCTGTGACCTTAACTTTTCTCCCATCAGCAGAGGGCTGGGTTAGAAACACCGGACTGTAGGCTCTGGGAAGCTGGATTTCACACACTGCTGGCTGCTGCCTTCTGAATCTTCATGGAACGATCAGGACTTAATGCATCCTCATATATCGGGCTGTCATTCTCAGGAAGCGAGAGCTTAGGAGAATCCCTGGGACGGGCGCTCCTGACACCTTATCTCCCCACAGCCTTAATTGCTCTTTTCACACTGGTATCGTCAACCCTGCCACCAGCACTTGGGTCCGGCACAGCCTCACCATCTGCTCATGTGACACCAACATTATGGCCACCCTCCAGGCCTCCCTAGCTGGGGCTGGAGAAGGCAGTGCAGACGGCAGGGGTGCCAGCTGGCACAAGTGACACAAACCTAGACAGTGATGAATGCGGCCCAGGATAGGGAGGAGGAAGGGAGGACGCTGACAGCTAATTGTGTGTCATCCATGCTGTGCGTTTGCCCATGGAAGCAGAATCAACATGCTTCTCCTGTTCCTGCACTTCTTTTTAATACATGGTCATGAGAGAAAGCTGGATTCCCTGGTGGCTCAGACAATAAAGATCTGCCTACAACGTGGGAGACCCAAGTTTGATCCCTAGGTCAGGACGATCTCCTGGAGAAGGAAATGGCAACCCATTCCAGTATTCTTGCCTGGAAAAATCCCATGGATGGAGGAGCCTGGTAGGCTACAATCCATGGGGTCACAAAGAGTCAGACATGACTGAGTGACTTCATTTTCACTTTCTTTCATGAGAGAACATTCAATAGAAAAGAAGCCTGTGCTCATGGTAAAGAGTCTGCCTGCAATGCAGGAGATCTGGGTTCAATCTCCGGGTTGAGAAGATCCCCTGGAGGAGGGCATGGCAAACCACTCCAATATCCTTGCCTGGGGAATCCCATTGACAGAGGAACCTGGCAGGCTACAGTTCATAGGGTTGCACAGAGTCAGACATGACTGAAGTGACCTAACATGCACACACATACATTATATATGTATAATGTATATATATAAAAATGTATACATATATGTGTGTATATATATGTATGATTATATATATACACACACAAATATACATATAGGTCATTTGTATATAGACCGTATATATATATACACACACACAATTTTGCTATCATTTACTTCCCTTTACCTTTTTCTCTTTTAAATGGAAGTGGTAGCACAAATGCACCTAATAAAATATAATATTCCTCCTCAATAGAGGAAGCTAGTTGCCATTTATTTGTGTTTTATCCAAAAAGCCCCCATTGATCTGCCTGTTCTCCAAGCACATTTCTCCTAAGGACTAATGAAGCTGAGAGAGAGAAAATGTGTTTCCTGCCACATGGATAAGATAAACAGAAATCAGATCATGCCTGTGCAGAAAACGAAACGGAGGCAGAGCCCCCACACTGTTGGAATCCTAGTGTTAGCTCCAAAACATTCCGGTCAGCTGGCTAGCTTCTTTCCCATCCACTCAGGCCAACTGAGCAGTGCAACAGAAGAGACACAGAAACGTCCTGGCCTTGACTTTATAAACTAGCTGCCAGCAAGAGCACCGATCAGCGGGGCAATTGGGGGCACCTATTTCTCATCCTTACAGGAAACATCTGCATCCAAGTTTGTTTTAAAGAGAAAAGAAATAAAATGCTTGAAACAGTAAAGATGGTGGCAGAAGCACTGGTAATTTACACATGCCAATAAACAACTTCAGGCCCCAAAAAACACACACAAACGTCTAGAGATTACTGGATGGTCAGAAGTTGTGATAAAAGGTCCATGGGGCAGGAAGGTAGCAAATGTCAGATAATGGAATATAACCCTTGTAGAACCAGAAACAAGCTGTGTGTGAGAGTGATTGGAAAGTATCATTTGGAGCCTACAGACCTTTATAGCAGGATGGTTAGGAGTTTGTACTTTGAACTCAGTGCAGGCAGGGATAATTCAAGGCTCCTGAACCAAAGAGGAAAGGCATTGAGTTAGAGAAAATGGAAGACTGGGGAAGATTCTTAACTCAAATGACCCTTAAAGACAATGAGGAGGAGGAATCACAAAGCTAACATTCTGCGCCTGGTGTGAAAGAGTGGGCAGAGTGCGAGGCTCTGCTCTGGTAGTGAAAGAAATGGACATGAACGTGGATAAAGATGACAAACAGTGCCTCACTGCATGAGAGCTCAGCCACCTTGTCTCCCCCCTTAACTGGTATAGGGGGTGATTTCCACTCCATGACAGGTGTTTTGCCCCCTGGAGATCAGAAAATGTGGGTTTCTTATCCTGGGTCTAACACTAACTAGCTATGTGACCTTGGGTTAGTCAATCCAGGGCTGGAATAAAAACTGGAGACGAAACCCTCAAAGATTATACTTCTTCTTCCCTGCCCCTTATGTACTTCCACACAGAAACAATGTTTAAGCCATAAAAGACACACTACCAAGTTCTAATTTTTCCCAAAATGATTACTTTGATACTTTTAAACAAATCAACATTTTAAAATACTTTTTCTCCATTTGAGTTTCCTTGTTTTGCTGATTGTCAGCATAAGCACATGTTTGGTTTACTTATTGGATAATCCAGCAGTAGTTAGTTCTCCTTGCTGGGCCTCTGTTTTCTCATCTATGAAATAAAGGTTTTAGATGGGAAAACTGCCAAGGTCTTTTCCAGCTTAATTTTCTATAATTTTATAATCTCAAAGACCTCTTTTCTATCTACCTTTATCGCCATCCATCTTGCCATTTTGGTGTTTCTATTGTGAATGAGGAAAATAATGGTGTTTCCATACTCCCTCAACTCCTCACACCTATTAAAGGCGTCATCTAAACCTCGGTGAGTATCTGGGACATGTCTGAGCTAAACGAAAGGATAAAACTATGTCCCTTTTTGTGTCCAAACCTTATGAAGTACACATAGAAGAAGATGTCATCATCAGCAAAGTCCTTTATTGACTGGTAGAAAACCTTTATTAAAGGTAGAAAGCCTTACATTTTTGGAATAAAGGTAATACCTTTTTGGAAAAGGATAAGAGTTATGACCGATATAGGATACCTGTACGATGTTCTTATCCATGCCATTAATTTAGGGTGTGGTTCTGAAAATTTCCCTTAACCTTTCTAGGCTTTAGCTTTCCTGATCATTCATTCATTTGTGCATTCGTTGATCATTTAACTGCCTCTAATTCTTTATAATAAGGTAAGTTTATCTCTAATATTTTCTGAAATTCTCCATGAGCAGATCTCATGTTACATCTGGCCAATTCACATACCACTGTCCTTGGACTTTCACCTCTGTCCTAAATGGCAGCATTGCCTTGGTTCCCACGCATCCTCTGGGAAGGGCAGGGGGTTGGGGGGGCAGCAGAAGCTGGGTCTCTCTACAAGCGATGCTGTGGTCTGCCTCTCAGATGGGAGCCATTCTTATTTGCTGGAAGGTTTATATAACAGATGTTACAAGGCAGACAAGTAAGCACACACTCCCTGAGCCCGGCACACATGGAGCCAGACACGCAGACACATGCCAGTACCAGTACAAGGAGAGCTGCCGGGTGATGGAGGGAGTATGCTCTGAGGGGCGGGCACAGCTCCAAAGCCCTGCTAATGTCTCTGTGTGGCCATGCTGTATTTTCAGCTTGTCATCATGGCTGGGACAGTGCTGCTTGCCTACTACTTCGAATGCACTGACACTTTTCAGGTGCATATCCAAGGATTCTTCTGTCAGGACGGAGACTTAATGAAGCCTTACCCGGGGACAGAGGAGGAAAGCTTCATCACCCCTCTGCTGCTCTACTGTGTGCTGGCTGCCACCCCAACTGCTATTGTAAGTACAGAAAGAGATTTCCCTCTTTCCTGTTGGGTCCCAAACAACATTTTTGGTCTGCCTTTTCTCCTCTTTCCTCTCTTCCTGGGCGTACAGCAGCAGCCTTATTAGATGTGTCCTTTTCCAGTCAAAACAGTGAGTAGAGCCCTGCATAAAATCTCATCTAAGTAGGCCTTGTCTTTTACAGGTGGCTTTTGCTTGTCACTGCCTGAATTGAAATATATATACTTTTTAAAGTATGTCTGAATATGTAAGTCAGTAGTCATGAGGGGCTGTCACGTTAAGTATAGCAGTTGTGCTCTTGAAAAGAAAAAGTATGGCGTGCGTTGTGTGTATTCAGAAGAGGTTGTGAATGTAAATGATGGCCTCGATATAAAAATTCATGTCAGACTGGAACAGAACCACCCCGCCCCCAGCCTGCATCTCCTTGCTCTTCTGACTGAACTTCCAGAGAGGCCGGAGAGGAGAGAAATCGCTCAACCTGATTTGCCGTGATTCATTCTGGGCAGCTCTGGCTCTGCTCACGTTGCATGACATTCAATTAAGTTGCAACTTTACTTTCATTGATTGCGCTTTTCTCTCTCATGAGGGAAAAAAAAAAAATTGGCCCAACAGTCCTCTAGGGAGACTGTTTCAAAAACATAAAACTCACAGATCTGTATTGTCTAGTAAAGTGATTTAACACTTAGACATCTTAATTTTAACTTAAAAAATGACTTTGTATTTTAAAATAAATGTTTCTTTGTACATGCTATGGGGTCAGATTATTTGGAATGTGATCTCAGTTATCATTTGCTCCTTTTCTCTTCCAAAGCTTCCTCCCCCTCAACTCCCCTCCTCCCCTACCCTTTCTCCTCCCCCTCATCCCCCACTCCCCTCTCTTTGGGACAGTAATAAAAATACCACTGGCATGCTGAGGAGTGTACCAATTACTCAGATGTTCAGTTCAAGTATTGTTTTCCATACAAATGTTTTCCTTGCTTTACGATGAGAAATGGAATTGAATTTAGAGGAGAATATGCACATAATGAGTACTTTAAGTTCACTTTTATCATTAATTCTAGGCTTGACAAGCTGCCCCTTAAATGATAAAGCTCTGCAGTAGGAATTAAGATCAGCTGTGATAAAACATGATCTCTCATGGTGGTGAAAAACACAAGCTTTGCATCCAGCCTACAGGACATCCTGTCTGTGTGACTTCGGGCAAGTCACTGTACTGTTCCCCTCCCCCTCTGCCCCCCAAAATGGGGATAATGTGACTGCCTAGTTCACAGAGTTATCAAGACTCAAGATGCTTCATACAAATACTTGGCATAGTGTCTAGCATGCACTAACTGGTTAGAAGTAGGGGAAACAAAGAAAAACTGGAAACCGATCTTCACCTTCTTCAGGATCACAGACGAACTTCCTCTCCCTGCAGTGGAGACTCCAACTGAGACCCTAGTGACACCTTCTGTCTAGCGATTTCACTGAGACCCTAGTGACACCTTCTGTTTAGAGACTCCACTGGAACCTTAGTGACACCTCCTGTTGAGAGTGTTAGGGGATGTGCCCCTCTTAACTTTCCTTTCTCACCAGCCCAGGGACTAAGAGAAAGCATAAAAGACCCACTTCCAGGCATCTCAAAAGATGATACAATTCACTCCCCAGGTAAAGCCTAGAGGCCACATTGGGTTCAATCTGGAATGGCTTAATGGCAGCTCTACCCAGAGGCACTGGGCTTAGCTGGAATTAGGTCCTGGTTTCTTCCTGTCCCATAAACATTCCATTTTCTCAAGTTCTCAGACTAGAATCCCTGAGAGATCCATTGACTTACTAACATTTACCTATCTTCTTGTTAGTCCCAGGAAATATCATTGCCTGGGCTCTCCTGCAACTACTTTTTGTAATTATAGAGACACTTTTCCTTAAAAAAAAAAAAAAAGAGAAAAACTAAGGAAAGCCAAGGAAGTAGATCAATAAAAATTATGAACAAATCAATGAATCAGAAACAATAGGATTGATAAGTAAAATGTACAATCCCCTTATTCTAACAGAAGAAAGACAAAAGTTAAAAAAGTACATAAGCAAAAATATATGAATGTTTAAAAGTCTGTACTATAGTTTTGTTAAAATTGTATATTCAGCTCTGTGCCAATATATGCTTCAGTTCAGTTCAGTCGCTCAGTCGTGTCCGACTCTTTGCAACCCCATGAATCACAGCACACCAGGCCTCCCTGTCCATCACCAACTCCTCGAGTTCACTCAGACTCAGGTCCATCGAGTCAGTGATGCCATCCAGCCATCTCATCCTCGGTCGTCCCCTTCTCCTCCTGCCCCCAATCCCTCCCAGCATCACAGTCTTTTCCAATGAGTCAACTCTTTGCATGAGGTGGCCAAAGTACTGGAGTTTCAGCTTTAGCATCATTCCTTCCAAAGAAATCCCAGGGCTGATCTCCTTCAGAATGGACTGGTTGGATCTCCTTGCAGTCCAAGGGACTCTCAAGAGTCTTCTCCAACACCACAGTTCAAAAGCGTCAATTCTTCGGCACTCAGCCTTCTTCACAGTCGAACTCTCACATCCATACATGACCACAGGAAAAACCATAGCCTTGACTAGACGGACCTTAGTCGGCAAAGTAATGTCTCTGCTTTTGAATATGCTATCTAGGTTGATCATAACTTTTCTTCCAAGGAGTAAGCATCTTTTAATTTCATGGCTGCAGTCACCTCTTAATAAAATTGATAATATTCTATGAAAATATAACTTTTTAACAATGCCTTTAATAGAAGTAGAAAACTGAATAGATAACAATAGAGAAAATTTTAAACTGTCTAAAATTTATCTCATATCATTGGAGACACATAACTATAAATTCCTTCAAAATTTCAAGGCATAGAAACTCAGTAACTATAAAACTGTTCCGGAGCCTTAAAGTAAGCGGAAAGCTTTTCAATGCACATTATAAAGAACACTTAGAAAGCCTATATACACATCCACAAAAGCATTAGGAATGTTAATTGGAAGCAGATGGAAGAGAACTGATAAATTTGTCTACCTGAAAAATAAGCGTTTCTACCAAAATAAAAAGTACATAAAGACTGCAAAAATATTTGCAGAATATGAGACTCCCATGTAAATATTCTTACCACTTAAAAAGATGAGCTTCCCAAAATAAAAATGGGCAAGGACAAAAATAGACAATTAACGAAATAAATTGTATGCACATAAACATTTCTAAACTCATGAATTATCACAGGAAAGTAGTTTTTTAAAGTCCAGAATTTTCCCCATGTAAAATTGGCAAGTGCTTTAAAGAAGTATAACCTGTGTTGTTAAAGGTATAGATACTTTCATACAATTTGAGTCAAAATGTAAACTGAGGGGCTTCCCTGGTAGCTCAGTGGTGGGGAATCCACCTGCCAATGTAGGAGACACTGGTTTCATCCCTGATCCAGGAAGACATCACACACCACGGAGCAGCGAGGCCCTTGCGCCGCCATTATTGAGCCTGCGCTCTAGAGCCCAGGAGCCACAGCTTCTGAGCCCATGCACCCTACAGCCATGGTACACAACAGGAGAAGCCTCTGCAATGAGAAGTCCATGCACCACAACAAAGAGTAGTTCCCCACAACTAGAGAAAGCCTGTGCAAAGCAATGAAGACCCAGTGCAGCCAAAAATAAATAAATAATATTTTTAAAGAAACTGGCCATTAAAAAAATGTAAACTGACATTTTCTTTCTTTTTTCTGACATTTTCTTTTTGAAGAGCAACTGGTCAGAGATGTACTAAGAGTTTTATAAACTTTGAACCCATTAATTCCATTCCTTGAATTTATGTTAAGGAGATAACCAGAGTAGGGATGTTCAGTCAGCTTTAACAGTAGAAGCATACTTAGAGAAAGAGAAGTCGCTCAGTCATGTCTGACTCTTTGCAACCCCATGGACTGTAGCCTACCAGGCTTCTATGTCCATGGGATTTTCCAGGCAAGAGTACTGGAGTGGGTTGCCATTTCCTTCTTGGTGGTAGCTAAATACACAGAACTAGAGGATTGTCCAAACTCATTATGAGGCCGTGATATTTCTGAAACACCTGTAAGAGAAATGAAGCATGCTTATGATTTAATGAAAAGGTTTTTATGAGGGGTAAGAAATTGTATCTAGTATCAGAGGTAAAAGCTTTTTCCCTTTGATAAGAGAATATGAGATTCTCTTAGTTTTCTAGCTCTGTTTCTCCGGAAAAAGAGGGTATGTATCAGTTCTGTTTCTAGGCAGAATTAGCCCCTGATTGGTGAATTGCCCCTGGACTCAGAGAACTGAGATTACCCAAGACGGTGCCAGGCTATGATTTCCCAGTGCAAGTGACTCTGGAAGCTTGGAAGCTCTGTCTGTGGGACTGCTGCACCATTTACTGACTCTGACGGGACACGATAAGTCTTGTAAGCCACGGTGGCTCCTGCATCCTCTGATGTGTCTTTGGTCTCCTTGCACCTGAGCTGCCCTGGATCACTGCAAGGAAACCAGCTGAAGAGGAGCAAGAGATGCTGCCCTGTTGGCAAGCCATTAGTTCCTCCCAAGTGGACCAGTGCCAAATGAGACACATGGTTGTCTGTGGCTCTGAATATTTAATAGACCCTAAGAAGACACCGCATGTGTGTTACAAGTATAATCCCAAATTTATAATTATACATAAAAAAACTGGCAAGAAGTAAACTACAATGTACAGCTATTATCTCTGAGTGCTATTTTTTCCTTCTGTTATACAATTAAATTCTACATCAACGCAGTATTTTCAAACTGAAAGATATTTTTAAAACATTCTGATTCTTCTGGCATAATTATGAAATGACCAATCTTCAGTAAGATTTAAACAGCAATTCTAATAAACAAAAACACATATGACCAAAAAAAAATAAAAATAAAACAGAACTTTATGAGGAATTTCTCTTCTCTCTGGTAAAGATGATAGATTTCATTCTAAGATTTTCAGCAGAAATTCTTCTCACACTATGAATTTTGATCATATATACTCCTTTTTCCCCAAATGATATGAACTGACATGGGGTCAAATGCCATGATGGGAAGCCAAGGGGGTATGGCCACTGAACAGTGAAGTGAATTTTAAGGATCTAGAGTTCTACTCACGTTTTCAAGTATGGAACTCTGATTTGGACATTCCACTCCTTTTCTTGGGGAGAAAAGTGTGACCAATAATGATGGTGGGCATTCAAAGATATGTGCTGAGGAATATTCCATAAATGAAAATGGCAAGGATAACTTTTAATTTTCTTGTATTCTGTAGTCCTTGCCTAATTTATCCTCATAGCATCTCAGAGAAATAGAAAAGAGATATCTCAAATAGCACAGAGAAAGTGTGTGATCCAATTTCCTTCAATTTTGACTCTGAGTCTGTGAATTCATTCAGGAAGACAGTCTTTAGCTGCTTTACTTGTGACTTAGCTACGTTAAATGATTTGCTGAAGGTTGCAGCTAGTTCTCTGTGTGACTGGACAGTAACCCACCCATTTGGTTCTATTTTTATTTTCCTCAAATGAGGAGCATTTGCTAGGACCCAGCACTGTTTACAGCTGATGGGTTAATGGCAGAGAGTCCAGTGGCCTTGAAACCCTGCTGTGGTGCTTGATCTTCCCCCAAAACCTGAAAATAACTGGGCAGCTGCAGGACAGAGATGGACCTCTCCTGATGCTCAGGGACATCTCCTGAGAGCAGGGAGCCATATTCACTTCTGTCCCTCTCGGAGAGGTACGGCATATCCAAGAGCAGTCTGTATCAGGCCACCTGAACACAGATCCCAAGTGCCGAACTCAGCACACCCTACCCCCTGGGTGTGTGTCCTTCATCCTCACGCTGCAGAGTCACCCTGTCTCAGGTCTGCTCTGTCAAGAGGAGGAGGGATGTCAGTTATGGCTTTCCACCCCAGTAATTGTGTGACCTCTGATAAGGCATGTTCCCTCTGTGGGTTGTATTTCTCATCTGTAAAAGGTAGGCTAGGGCTAAATGATCTCCAAGATCTTTCTGGTTCTAATATTCCTTAAGAGCTGAACCTTATAATTGGAAGGCTCCAAATGTCAGATTCCCAACTCCTTAGTCTCTCTTAGACTCACAAATTAAACTTTCTGGAGTTTAATTTGTGCCTGGCCAAGGGTTACACAGAATGGCAAGATGTGTGTGTGTTTCTGTGTGTGTGCAGGGTTTCTCAGACTGGTACAGTGTGTCTGTGTCTGTGTGTCTGTGTGTTTACTCCTTTTTAAGCCCATTTCCTATTTTCCCTGGAGTAGAAAGAAGGCAAGGCTACTCTGGTGACTCAGTGGTAAAGAGTCTTCCTGCCAATGCAGGAGACATGGCTTCACATCCTAGGTTGAGAAGATCCCCTGGAGAAGGAAATGACAACCCACTCCAGAGTATGCTTCCTTGGGGAATGCTGGACAGAGGAACCTGGTGGGCTACAGTTGATGGGATCACAAAAGAGTCGGACATGACTTAGAGACTAAACAACAAACCATAACAACAAAGAAAGAAGGCAGGACTCCTCAGGGTGACATGTGACACACACTAATGGCAGGTCTCCTCAACCTGGACTTATGCTTGGTGTTCTGTGTATTCTGTGGTTGATGTGCTAATGAACAACCTAACGCCCTACACTGCTGTGTGTCTCTGAGGATGGGCATTAATTGCAGGGATGCACAAGAAAAGGCATGAGGAAAGGACTCTGCTGTGGGTTTGATCTGTCACTTCCTATTTCTCCTTTTGTGCTTCGCTGTCAGAAAGGATCAGCATCATGTGGAGGCAAGGCCACATGGGAGCAACCGTGCAGGGACTTAGGAAAGGTTAGAGCTTGGAGTATTTATTGTGTCCAGAACCATTTAGCCAAAAGTGTTGGCCCAGGCTTCCAGGAAATCTGCAGGGTGCGTTCTGACCAGCGTGGAAACCCTGGCTCACAACTGCCTCAGGCCCCCTGAATAAACTCACAGACTCAAAGGCTGAGAGCCTTTTCGGATAAAAGGATTTAACTCGGTGGAGAATCTGATTTACCCGTATTGTATCTCAGCCCCAGCACCACAGGGCATGAGAAAATAGCTAGTAAACCTTTATTGGCCTCACAACAAAGTGACAGGAGTACTTAGGATTGAAACAGCAGAACGTTTGACGCCCAGCCCAGGAGAATCGACACAGCTCATGGTCTGCATGCAAGCGTACATGTGAGCAACATGCACAAGACTCTGCGAGAATTTCCTAGGAAAGGAAGAGACAAGCATAGTTTGATAGAAAGGCCCAGTCTGGAGGAAACTGTGACTCTTCATTTGGGGGGTTTCTAGGCCAGAAGCTCTGGGAGTGAATACAAAAGCTCAAAGCACAGCGTGGATTAGAGAGTGGGCCCTGGTTAAAGGCACATCTGTTGCCTGGCTGATGAGGACCGCAGCTGCGGCAGCAGAGGAGACAGTGTCGGCCCCCGAGTGCCTTGTCATCTGCCTCTTCTCGGCTCTGAACAGCCTCAGCTATTGAAACCCCTTTTAACACTTCATCATTCACATCTTTTCGCTTTTATACATTATCACATGATTTACTTTTTTTTTTTTTTTAAATAAGAAGCCAGTGCTGTTTTTTTCCTTTTATTTTGGCCCAACCATGCAACATGTGGGATCCTAGTTCCCTGACCAGGGATCAAACCCATGTTCCCTGCAGTGGAAACGTGGAGTCTGAACCACCAAACCACCAGGGAAGTCCCTATATTTGTTTATCTTTACCATGAGTACATTTTCTTTATTGCAAATGTACTTAGTCATTACAATTTACATTCCCCCATGCCCCGGGAAAGCGTTATAAATATCCTCATTAACTGCTGTGGATTTTTTCAAAACCTTGAAGAAGAATATCCATTTCCCTATTTACTATCCATGTGATGGATGAGTGCTCCAAATTCCTTTCCGGACTGTTTTTCACCTGACATCATCTGAAAATGAGAGGTCCTTACACCTTTGAGATGTTTCTTAACACCTTTACAATGCCTCTTTTAATGACTGATGATTAGATGATTGTGTTAGGAGTTTTGATAATTTGTTTCTTGAAAAGACTATCATTTGCCTAAAATTATGTGATGATGAGTTACTTGGTGACCACAATGTATTTTATTTTTTACTGAGAGCAGTATTTTAGCTAACTCATTTTAAATTCCCATTTCTCTTATATCCACTGTTCAGAAAGGGAAAAAAAAAAGTTCACGAGAACATCCTGCTTTGGCAAGGTAGTTTGCCACCCTGGTGCCTCACTTCATAGCAAGTGTCGATTTCAGAGCCTTCTGAATGGGTAGGTGGCGCCCCTGGATTAAGACCAGTAAGTGAAAAGTGACAGGGAAAGGCACTTAATCGTGTCCGACTCACTGCAACCCCAGGGACTATACAGTACATGGAATTCTCTAGGATGGAATACTGAAGTGGGTAGCCATTCCTTTCTCCAGGGGAATCTTCCCAACCCAGGGATCGAACCCAGGTCTCCCACATTACAGGTGGATTCTTTACCAGCTGAGCCACACGGGAAGCAGTAATGATGACTCTCCAATTCACAAAACACTTATTATCTGAGTTGCTGGATAATTTCCAAAGCCATCATCCAAATGGCCTTGATTCTATCGAAGCCTTCAGCTTTGAAAGGCATAGAAATGTCTACAGCTGAATTCCTTTATTTATACTCAAGTGTGATAAAGCAGACGTTAAGAGGTCTTGAACCAAGCATAGCTCAGCAGGCCAGAGGCCTAGAATCCTCTCTGCAGATCTGGCACTCATCAGGAAAGATTAAACAGAGCATGAAGATGCTGGGCAGCATGGTCGGTATGCTTAAAATCCCCTGGGTCACTTTTAAACAAGATCTACAGGAAAAACCCTGGGCCTCAGACAGTAAAGAATCTGCCTGCAATGCAGGAGACCCAGGTTCAATCCCTTGGCCTGGAAGGTCCTCTGGAGAAGGGCATGGCAACCCACTCCAGTATTCTTGCCTAGACAATCTCATGGACAGAGGAAGCTGGTGATCTATCAGTCCATGAGGTCACAAAGAGTCGGACACAACTGAGTGCCTAACACGTGTGAACACACACAGCAAACACCATGCCTGCCTTTCTCAGAAATGCTCACGAGTCAAGAAGGCTCCCAGTGAGGATATTGGAAGCATCTACAACTCTCTGGGACTGAGAGATCTACAGCTACTTAGACACTTATTGAGAAGTGTGCAGAGAGCCCTCTTCTCTTCCTCAGAGCATGCTACGTGCACACCCAGGGAGGGGCTGCCAGCCTCTGCTGTCCTTTAGACACACAGGTGACAGGTCTCAGGCAGTGTGATGACTCTGGAGGAGGCTGTGTCCACTTTGCTCCAAGGGAAGATTATTTTGTGAGGGCAAAGCCCTGTGGGGTTTGAAAAGTGAATGAATGCTGGAGGGAGAATCACTATAAGAAACTATGCTGGCCCTGGAGAGCTTAACCAACAGAAGAGAGACTGAAGCCCAGTTATGTGATATCAGTTCCCTTAATCAGCCCTATCTTGTTGGTTTCTATCATAAAAACAAAGATCTTGGAGCTGGAAGAGCAACTTAAAGGTCTCCTACAGAGTTCCCCAACCTCCAGGATCTCATGTCTGATGATCTGAGGTGGAGTTGGTATAATAATAGAAATAAGGCACCCCATAAATGCAATGCATTTCATTCATCCTGAAACCATTCCCCCTCCCCAGTCCATGGAAAAATTGTCTTCCATGAAACTGCTCCTTGATGTTTTAAAAAAAAAAAAAAAAAGGTTAGGGGTCACTGTAGTCTAACAGATGAGAGACTGACAGATAAGGAAACAGAGAGGTCAGCCAAGTGGTCCAAGACTGAGCACCTGGTGAGGGGCAGGGCAGAGCTTGAATCACACCATGTTTCCTTAATCCAGGACAGTTTTTAAATCAATTTCAGCACACATTCTTGCCTAGACTAACCAGTAAGTGAAAGCAACAAATACTCCTTGACCTTCTCTAGATGCTTTTATATACATTTCTAATAATCAATAATTTTCTGATATAATTATTACCCTCATGTTTAAAATCATGGAGGAAAAAAAAAAAAGCTTGGGAAGGTTCAGTTATCTGCCCAAAGTCACCCCTCAAGAAGGGAAGGAACTGAGATTTCAACTCCAGAGCCTACATTCAAGAAACAGGACTATGTGGGAGAAGGAGAGGGTGGGAAGGGAGTTGGGAGGGGGGTTCAGGATGGGTGGATACCTGTACACCCATGGCTGAGTCATGTCAATGTATGGCAAAAACCACCACAATAAAGTAATTAGCCTCCAACTAAAATAAATATTTAAAAAAAAAATAAAATCATAAACAAAAAAAGAAACAGCAATGACTTTGATATGCCAAGTATCAGAGCTACAGTAGCATATACATGAACCCAAAACCTATATTCCAGGATCTCTAGATGCCTTTTGTAATAACAGCCACACAGAACATGCAGTGGATCCCCCTTACAACACGAAATGATAATACATCTTCTGGTGACTTTTTCTGCAGACTTTATATTTTGCAATCTAAAACACTATCTTCTAAATATTTTGCATTTATATCACTTATGACTTATCAGATCTCCTTAAAACATTGTAAAGACATAAATTCTGAAAGATTTCACCAAACTAATGTATTATTTTCCAGAGTTATTTATTTATTTGAAATTTGGGCTTCCATATTTCAAAGGCAAGTTTATCAAGAGTTACTATGAAGTCAGTCAGAAAGAGAAAGATAAATATATATTAACACATATATATAGAATCTATAAAGATAGTACTGATAATCCTATTTGCAGGGTATCAGAGGAGACATAGACATAAAGAACAGAATTTTAGACATAGTGTGGGAAGGAGAGGGTGGGATGATTTGAGAGAATAGCCTTGAAACATATACATTACCATGTGTAAAATAAATAGTCAATGGGAATTTGCAGTATGATGCAGGGAACCCAAAGCCAGTGCTGTGACAATCTAGAGCGGTGGGATGGGGAGGAAGGCAGGAAGGGGGATCAAGGAGGAGGGGACATATGTATACCTAAGGCTGATTTATGTTGATGTATGGAAGAAACCATCACAACATTGTAAAGTAATTATCCTCTAATTAAAATTTTTAAAAAGGAGTTACTCACTAAAAGTATATGTATTGTTATCTAAAAGTTTTAGGTCACTTGTGATAGTAGGCGGTATAGCTGTGGAGGACGAGAGATGCACCAGTGGAATTCACTTGCTTGTTCACGGCCAGGGCTAGAGTTTGGCCTTGATCATTTCTCACCGGAGGGTATTCTCATTTGCTATGAGTGATAGCATGCTTGTTAGTCAACAATCTGAAAGGCTATAATAGGCAGGGCCACCAGGGCCAAACACATGGAGAGTCCCACGTGTCCCGGCTGCCCTCTGAACAGAGTGGTGGATGGAGACAGAGTGTGCATGGCAAACAGACAGATGGAGGAACCCAGTCAGTGCCAGAACCAGAGTCATAAATCTGCCAGTGTGAGAGGTGGCTTCCAACATGGGCTGGTGGCCTGGCAGGGAAGCAGAATCTCGCCCGCCTCTCTCTCCAAGCAGAATCAAGCCTGTATGAGACTATAGGACCCAGTGGATGGAGAAACAGTACACTGTGTGCAATCAATGAAATGAACATCCATGTAGCTCATTCACTGAGATCTGAGAGCTGGATTGTTCCATCAGCAACTTTATGTCCATCACAGTCTGAACTGAAAATCAGGACTATTGTCCTACCATTAACTTATGAAATGACCCCCTTCTTCTCTTGCTTCCTTCCTTCTTTACGTAAACAGTATTGCTTCAGTTCAGTTCAGTTCAGTCGCTCAGTCGTGTCCGACTCTTTGTGACCCCATGAATCGCAGCACGCCAGGCCTCCCTGTCCATCACCATCTCTCGGAGTTCACTCAGACTCACATCCATCAAGTCCGTGATGCCATCCAGCCATCTCATCCTCGGTCGTCCCCTTCTCCTCCTGCCCCCAATTAGTTAAATAAGCAGGGTGACAATATACAGCCTTGACGTACTCCTTTTCCTATTTGGAACCAGTCTGTTGTTCCATGTCCAGTTCTAACTGTTGCTTCCTGACCTGCATACAGATTTCTCAAGAGGCAGGTTAGGTGGTTTGATATTCCCATCTCTTTCAGAATTTTCCACAGTTTATTGTGATCCACACAGTCAAAGGTATTGCTTAATATACTCAAAGTATTATATCAGTAACTATGCATGCATGCTGAGTTGCTTCAGTCGTGTCCGACTCTGTGTGACCCCATAGACGGCAGTCCACCAGGGTCCTCCGTCCACAGGATTCTCCAGGCAAGAATACTGGAGTGGGTTGCCATTTCCTTCTCCATCAGTAACTATATAAGTTAGTATGTTCTGACTTTTTTTCTTTTATATTTCATATCTCAACTCTGATTTGAATATTGTTGACCAATAGTATCAATTTGTATACTGCTTATCCCTGCTGACACAAGAGTCTTAGGACATTTTTCTTATGGATTATTTGAGCCCCATACCCTTACACATGGCAAGTTTTGTATGGTGCACCTTGATTTTGTTTAGATTTGTGTGTGTGTGCATGCCTGTGTACATATATATGTGCATTTTCTTAAAAAACAAGAATATGTTATGTGTAGATTTTCACTCATATTCTTTTGCTATGTTGTCTCTTGTATGAGTGTGTATACTCAATCACTCAGTCGTGTCCAACTCTTTGTGACCCCATGGACTGTAGCCACCAGGCTCCTCTGTCCATGGAATTTTCCCAACAGGAATACTGGAGTGGGTTTTGCCATTTCCTCCTCCAGGGGATCTTCCCAACCCAAGGATCAAACCTGTGTCTCCTGCATTGGAAGGAGGATTCTCTACCACTGAACCTCCTGGGAAGCTCCAGATGTCAGGATAGAGATCTGTATAATACATTGTAGGAACGATGATAAGACAGGGTCTCCCTTATCCTGAGGGGACCTGGCAAAGGTTTGGGGAGAGTCATGACATTTTCACTGAGTCTAGAAGGATAAATACTAAAAATTATTTTTCCTTTCTTATAGTCTCCCTCATTAAACCTGTATTCCAAAAAACCTTCATTAATCTGATATGCTTAATTCATTTAACACTGAATAACTGCTATGTGCTTTACACTGGGCTAGGCCCTAGGGATATAACCAGAATAAGACAGGCAGGACATCCTATAACAAGGAATAACAATGATAGTGTGTACTCATTGTGATAGGAATAGAAAGGAAAACATGAGGTAAGAGATTCATATACAACAAGAACGCTTAAGCTAGGCTCTGGGAGTAGAGAATGGACCCTCAAGGAAATGCTGTTTCATTACCCGACCATGCAAGAATTTATCCCCATCTGTTCACTGAAATAAAGAACAGTAATGCAGTGCCATCATTCCAGTGGGGACAAACAAAGCCTTGTGGCACCTCATTTTGAGAGAGATAAGTCTAACGAGAAAACAAGGGAAAGCTGAGTTCTTAAAGCTATTCAAATATTTTTACCTGAAGGAGCATTAATGCATTAATTCCAAAGGATGTCACAAAATATTCCTAGACACATGCAGACAGCACCTGCCAAGGTGATCCATGCTGTCCCATCGTTTGCCTGTCTGACCCTGAACTCAGTCTATTCCTGCCAACTTTTCATCCCATTCTGACTTGGCCACAGTTCTACTTCTACTACACCAATCTATCTTGTACTTTAATATCATCTAAGGTTTTCAGTGTTTAAAGCATATTGCATTTGTTTTGTTTTCTGTGTCATCAATATTAAATACAAATTCAACAAGTATTTTATTGGATCTCTGCTGAGTAAACGTGTAGCATTTAAGAAAAAGGACTCTAGAGACAGGTTTCCTGGCTTCAGAGCTAAGACTTGTGATGAACTTGGACAAATTATTTCACCCCTCCATGCCTCAGGTGTCCTATCTGTACAATGGGATAACAGTGTCTACTTACAGACCACCTGCTAGAGTTGCTTCAGACACTGTGTGGCCAAATCCTGAGACCGTCGAGTTTCTCTCAGATGAAGGGGGAAACATCTGTAGATGATTCCAGCTTTACAATTCTGTCACTTAACTTCCTCCATTCATGTGCCATTCATTATGTTGGCATTTTTATCCATCTAAATAGATATTCTCGGGGAAGGCAATGGCACCCCACCCCAGTACTGTTGCCTGGAAAATCCCATGGACGGAGGAGCCTGGTAGGCTGCAGTCCATGGGGTCGCTAGGAGTCGGACACGACTGAGCGACTTCACTTTCACTTTTCGCTTTCATCCATTGGAGAAGGAAATGGCAACCCACTCCAGTATTCTTGCCTGGAGAATCCCACGGATGGGGGAGCCTGGTGGGCTGCCATCTATGGGGTCGCACAGAGTCGGACACGACTGAAGCGACTTAGCAGCAGCAGCAGCAGCAGCAAATAGATATTCTATAATGAAAGGAAGAATATAAGGCATAGAAAGTCTTAAAACATTGATGAAGCTTATCTAAAACCACAAGCACACGCATAGCAAAAGTGTGAGTCAACTAATTTAGAGTAGGAGAATGTCACTCAGGCAAACATGCTCAAATAAGATTTGTCACATAAATAAGGGTAGTATTGCCACATAGTTCAGTTCAGTCGCTCAGTTGTGTCCGACTCTTTGCAGCCTCATGGACTGCAGCACGCCAGGCCTCCCTGTCCATCACCAGCTCCCAGGGTTTATTCAAACTCATGTCCATTGAGTTGGTGATGCCATCCAACCACCTCATCCTCTGTCACCCCCTTCTCCTCCTGCCTTCAATCTTTCCCAGCATCAGGGCCTTTTCCAATGAGTCAGCTCTTTGCATCAGGTGGCCAAAGTATTTTTGCCTGGAAAATCCCATGGACGGAGGAGCCTGGTAGGCTGCAGTCCATGGGGTCGCTAGGAGTCGGACACGACTGAGCGACTTCACTTTCACTTTTCGCTTTCATCCATTGGAGAAGGAAATGGCAACCCACTCCAGTATTCTTGCCTGGAGAATCCCACGGATGGGGGAGCCTGGTGGGCTGCCATCTATGGGGTCGCACAGAGTCGGACACGACTGAAGCGACTTAGCAGCAGCAGCAGCAGCAGCAGCAAATAGATATTCTATAATGAAAGGAAGAATATAAGGCATAGAAAGTCTTAAAACATTGATGAAGCTTATCTAAAACCACAAGCACACGCATAGCAAAAGTGTGAGTCAACTAATTTAGAGTAGGAGAATGTCACTCAGGCAAACATGCTCAAATAAGATTTGTCACATAAATAAGGGTAGTATTGCCACATAGTTCAGTTCAGTCGCTCAGTTGTGTCCGACTCTTTGCAGCCTCATGGACTGCAGCACGCCAGGCCTCCCTGTCCATCACCAGCTCACAGGGTTTATTCAAACTCATGTCCATTGAGTTGGTGATGCCATCCAACCACCTCATCCTCTGTCACCCCCTTCTCCTCCTGCCTTCAATCTTTCCCAGCATCAGGGCCTTTTCCAATGAGTCAGCTCTTTGCATCAGGTGGCCAAAGTATTAGAGTTTTAGCTTCAACATCAATCCTTCCAATGAATATTCAGGACTGATTCCCTTTAGGATGGACTGGTTGGATCTCCTTGCAGTCCAAGGGATTCTCAAGAGTCTTCTCCAACACCATAGTTCAAAAGCATCACACTCAGCTTTCATTATAGGCCAAGGCTCACATCCATACATGACTACTGGAAAAACCATAGCCTTGACTAGACAGACCTTTGCTGGTAAAGTAATGTCTCTGCTTTTTAATATGCTGTCTAGGTTGATCACAACTTTTCTTCCATGGAATAAGTGTCTTTTAATTTCATGGCAGCAGTCACCATCTGCAGTGATTTTGGAGCCCAAAAAAATAAAGTCTGTCACTGTTTCCACTGTTATTGCCACATAATGAAATAACAATTTATTGTGATGTGTGCATATAATGCCCTGCTGGGCACATTGGCTATCCCAGTCATTCCTCATCACTGTAATACACACATTCAGTTTAAAATATTCAAGACCAGCTTGAGTGAGCTTGTTCATTGATTCTCTTATTCAATTTATTATTTCAACTTATGTTTTATATGACTTTAGAATTTAATATTATACCTGAAATCTACCCGAAATTATCAATTATTGCTTTCTCTAATTCTTTTAAAGAGTTGACTGCAAACTGCTATTTAACTCTCCATCTCTCCAACATAGTTTTTAATACAATTGTGAAGCCTCAGAAGTTTTCAGTTTTTTTAAGCCACTGGTCTATCAGAAAGCTCTCCAACTTGATAATTCTTTAACATTCCTTCTCCAGATTTTTATTGGTGAGATATCCATGTATTTCATAAAGTCAACCAGAGAATCTCTGATTGCCCAGGAGAAAACAATTCTGACTGGAGAATGCTGCTACCTGAACCCCTTACTCCGTAGGATCATAAGATTCATAGGTGAGTACAAGGGCATGTTGTATAAGCCCTCACTTATAGGTAAAACTTACTAAAGATAAACATACTTGATAAAATAACCTAAGCTATGGAAGCATTAACTTTAAAAGCAAGGGTTGTTTTAGAGTTTTTCTAGGAAGAGCAGAAATTGTGCCTGACCATGGTGCCAACTCAATTTTTTCATCCTTAAAGTGAAGCAATACATACTAACGTGTTTAACAAAAAATTTCAAATTTTTTCCTACACTATATCTGAGATTCCCTCAGGGCATATATTTTAATATTGACTGGATATTGCCATATACCCTTTAGCTGAGTCAGGCAAGGGGGTGGGCCATCAGGGAAGACCAATAAAATGAACTTAGAAATAATCAAAAAAAAAAAAAAAAGTTTCCTACCTAGAAATTTTGTTATGCAGGGAATTTTTTAAAGTATGGGAAATCACATCCATCAGGTTCTTGAAAATCATACCTTTCCAAAGTTGGAAAACAAAGAGTTTTACTAGTGTTTATGGCAAAGAATAATTAAGACACTTTCTATATTCCTCCTTCTAGGACTTTTATAAAAATGCTGAGGGGATATGGATAATGATCACAGATATAGGAATGAATGTGTATATGGGTAAATGTGGGAATATAGATCTCGCAGAATTCCTACACAGTGAGTACTCAGTAGTGTTCTAATGAGATCCTGCAAATTATCTACTGGTCAGGTGCTTGTGGGAGAGAAGATAAAACTCTGAATGTATCAACATGGTATTAACGCAAGTCATGATATCGTTTAGAACATAGAGAGCTGAGAGCTGAGAAAGTGAGGTCCAGAAGACACATGCTCTCAACTCCCTTGATTATTCTTAGTCCTCTTCTTCCTAATGAAGGAACGGTTGAATTTCCTCAAGTCATGACCAAAGGATCACAACACAATCAAATGTGTGGTAAATTCATGCACTCCCATGTCCACTGCAGCACTATTGATTAATGTGATAGCCAAGACATGGAAACAACCTAAATGTCCATCAACAGAGCAATGGATAAAGATGATGTGGTACATATATACACAATGGAATATTCAGTTCAGTTGCTCAGTCGTGTCCGACTCTTTGCAACCCCATGGACTGCAGCACGCCAGGCCTCCCTGTCCATCACCAACTGCCAGGGTTTATTCAAACTCATGTCCATTGAGTTGGTGATGCCATCCAG
>SJYT01026918.1:10626-111076 GCA_006410635.1 Cephalophus harveyi | reverse complement strand
GGTTCACGTATTGCTGAAGCCTGGCTTGGAGGATTTTGAGCATTACTTTACTAGCATGTGAGATGAGTGCAATTGTGCGGTAATTGGAGCATTCTTTTGCATTGCCTTTCTTTGGAATTGGAATGAAAACTGACCTTTTCCAGTCCTGTGGCCACTGCTGAGTTTTCCAAATTTGCTGGCATATTGAGTGCAGCACTTTCACAGCATCATCTTTCAGGATTTGAAACAGCTCAACTGGAATTCCATCACCTCCACTAGCTTTGTTCGTAGTGATGCTTTCTAAGGCCCACTTGACTTCACATTCCAAGATGTCTGGCTCTAGATGAGTGATCACATCATCATGATTATCTGGGTCGTGAAGATCTTTTTTGTACAGTTCTTCTGTGTATTCTTGCCACCTCTTCTTAATATCTTCTGCTTCTGTTAGGTCCATACCATTTCTGTCCTTTATCGAGCCCATCCTTGCATGAAATGTTCCCTTGGTATCTCTAATTTTCTTGAAGAGATCTCTAGTCTTTCCCATTCTGTTATTTTCCTCTATTTCTTAAATAGACTGTCATCCAGAAGCTATTTATTATGGGCTTTTCATTTGGAATCACACGGTTGCTGTTATTACTTCAATAAAACTTTAATTAAATACTAAGTAAGTCTTAGACCATTTATTTAGGTCAGGTCTAGGGATTAGGTAGCCAGGGACAGACTGGAAAGTACCATGGTAAACAGTTAATTCATGTAACACTAATTAATTGCCATAAATTAAGTGTGATCTCAATGAAGCATGAATATTTTAAATGCAACCTCAAAGGTCACAGTGTTTTATGGTTGTAAGAATTGATACCCTGAGACAAGCTTAATGTCAGCCTTTTTGAGAACTAGAAAATCCGTCTCAATTTAGAAATTCATTTAGATGTACTTTACCTGAAAGGAAACTCCATTTGATTCCATCAGTCCATTTTTACTTGCATTCAGTGTTTATAATTATAAACATGGGACTCAACATATGTTTAACCTTCAACAATTGTTGGCATCTACCATATGCTAAACACTGATTAAGGTGTTGAGAACATATTAGTGAACTGAATAGAGATTTATTTGCTCTCATTGAATTTATATTCTAATGGGGGAAGCCAGGCATTAAACTAAGTATATCATAGTATTTGTGTTATGGAGGGAAATAACGTAGAAAAAGGAAATAGGGGGGTTGCAAAGGCAAATATGCAGTTTTAAGTGGGAAGTAAGAGGCTGCTCTCCAATGAGAATTGTCTAGAGTTGGCAGTGACTTCATGGCAGGAAAATGACCATTCCAGGAAACTAGGTGCCCAGTGAACTAGTCCAGCTCCATGTGTTGACCATGAAGTTGGCCTTGGCTGGAGAGTTTGAAGGAGAATGTCAGTGCCCAGGCACCCAAATTTAGTTCTGAGTCCAGAGTAGACCCTAAAACAAATATGTCAAAGACAAGGTAGGGCATGGGCCTATAAGTAGGTGGAGATATTTCTAGAACTCAACAACAAGAACCAGATTTGAACCCAGGTATATAACTGAGAAACGTATATGCAGGTCAGGAAGCAACAGTTAGAACTGGACATGGAACAACAGACTGGTTCCAAATAGGAAAAGGAGTACGTCAAGGCTGTATATTGTCACCCTGCTTATTTAACTTATACGCAGAGTACATCATGCGAAACACTGGGCTGGGAGAAGCACGAGCTGGAATCAAGATTGCCGGGAGAAATATCAATCACCTCAGATATGCAGATGACACCACCCTTATGGCAGAAAGTGAAGAGGAACTAAAAAGCCTCTTGATGAAAGTAAAAGAGGAGAGTGAAAAAGTTGGCTTAAAGCTCAACATTAAGAAAATGAAGATCATGACATCTGGTCCCACCACTTCATGGGAAATAGGTGGGGAAACAGTGTCAGACTTTATTTTTGGGGGCTCCAAAATCACTGCAGATGGTGACTGCAGCCATGAAATTAAAAGACGCTTAACTCCTTGGAAGAAAAGTTATGACCAACCTAGATAGCATATTGAAAAACAGAGACATTACTTTGCCAATAAAGTTCTGTCTAGTCAAGGCTATGGTTTTTCCAGTGGTCATGTATGGATGTGAGAGTTGGACTGTGAAGAAGGCTGAGCACCTAAGAATTGATGCTTTTGAACTGTGGTGTTGGAGAAGACTCTTGAGAGTCCCTTGGACTGCAAGGAGATCCAATCAGTCCTTTCTGAAGGAGATCAGCCCTGGGTGTTCTTTGGAAGGACTGATGCTGAAGCTGAAACCCCAGTACTTTGGCCACCTCATGCGAAGAGTTGACTCATTGGAAAAGACCCTGATGCTGGGAGGGATTGGGGGCAGGAGGAGAAGGGGACGACAGAGGATGAGATGGCTGGATGGGATCACTGACTTGATGGACGTGAGTCTGAGTGAACTCCGGGAGTTGGTGATGGACAGGAAGGCCTGGCGTGCTGCGATTCATGGGGTTGCAGAGTCGGACATGACTGAGCGACTGAAGTGAACTGATATAGCTGAGGTGGCAAAAGCCAGGATGGATCTTAGGAAATAAGTGGAACCTCAGTTTCTGGACCCTGTGAACATCCAGATCACCAGACTTTGAGACAAAGATGTCTGATGCTTCCCTCTAGGGACCAGGATTGACTCTGGATGCAGGAGAGGGAGGCATGCTGAGGTTGAGAGCCTTGGTTGACGTCGGAGGCATAACCAGGGATCAAGCCCTGCTCACGTCTCAAGAAGGTGTGCTGAGGCTGCTTTTGGTTGCTCAGTCTAGTCCTCCTTGAATGTCAATCCTCACTGAACCAGAGCATTACAGACCTGAACAAGACTCCTGACCCAGAATTCTACAAGCTACTCTAATTATCAAGACGAAAGTTATTTCGTCATGAGACTCAAATGACCCTTTTCCAAGGACCCTTCCCAGCACCAGTGTTTAGAGACTGGACTCAAATAAAAAGACTGAGTGGCTTAGTGCTAACTAGAAGGACTATGGAAAAATTAATGCTTAAGAGCTAACTAAAAGAACTAAGGATTGCTGCTTTCTCTAGCACTTTGCAGATTAACCTGTGCAAATGCATGGCGCTTCAGTGAACTTATCTTCTGTAAAGCAGAGTTTCTCTTCCTCACCACTATTGACATCTTGGGCATGTTAGTTCTTTTCTGTACAGGAGGAGAGGACATCCTACATTGGAGAGTGTAGGATGCATAGGAGCATCCCTGGCCTCTAACCAGATGCCAGTAGCACCCCCTCTCCTACGAGTGACAATCAAAAATGTTTCCAAACATTACAAAATGTCCCCAGGGGACAGGATCACCCTCAGTCAAAATTCACGGCTATAACAAGTATTTCAAAGACTTTTTAAAAAGAGTTTTATGAATATTTATGTTATATAAGATCACACACAACAAAATCAAGCACAGCGAGGTGCAGAAATACTGTCTGAATATCAGAAATGAATGCCAGGGCTTCCCTGGTGGCTCTGTGGTAAAAGAGTCTGCCTGCCAATGCAGGAGACACAAGTTCAATCCCTGAACTGGGAAGATCCCACATGCTGCAGAGCAACTAAGCCCCCGTGCCACAACTATTGAGCCTGTGCTCTAGAGCCTGGGAGCCACAGCTACTGAGCCCATGTACCACATTGCTGCAGCCTGCAGGCCCCAGAGCCTGTGTTCCGCAACAAGAGAGGCCACCTCAATAAGTAGCCTGCCCACTGCAACCAGAGAGTAGCCCCCACTCGCCGAACTAGAGGAAAGTCCTTGCAGCAAAGAAGACCCAGCACAGCCAAAGAAGGAAAGAAATGACTCCCAACAACTGATAAAGGGCAGTTTCAAAGTTTTTTGTGATTTAAAAATAATAACAAAATTGCAAAATATGCAAATATCAAATCACATGGTGTACCTGAAACTAACGCTACATGTTACTTGCACCTGAATTTTAAAAAGTGCATGTTTTGGAAATAATTTAAATTATTACATTAAAACATAATAAAAGTGGATGGGAAATCCTGATGCAGAGAGTAACAGTACCAGATCAGGATGACTCGTCACCAATAGGGCCGGGAGCTGCCTGCTGATGGAACTTGAGGCTGGTCAGGTGGTGGGAATGGGAGTGGATTCAGATCAACAGCTTTGGCTTTAGAAACTTAAACATATGAATCAGAAAGAGCAAAATTTGAAGGCTGGAAGCCCTCCAGGATTTGATTTCCTGTTTTTAGGTTCCTTGATAGATAAGGAATCTAAAATCTTTCCTCTCCACCTTTAGTTTGTATCTAGGTGTACTTTCTAGTACATCATGCAAAATGCTGGGCTGGATGAATCACAAGCTGGAAATCAAGACTGCCGGGAGAAATATCAACAACCTGAGATAGGCAGATGATACCACTCTAATGGCAGAAAGTGAAGAGGAACTAAAGAGCCTCTTGATGAAGGTGAAAAAGCTGGCTTAAAACTCAACATTCAAAACACTAAGATCATGGCACTCACTCCCATCACTTCATGGTAAATAGATGGGAAGAAGAGGAAGCAGTGACAGATTTTATTTTCTTGGGCTCCAAAATCACTGCAGACATAAAATTAAAGATGTTTGCTCCTTGGAAAGAAAGCTATGACAAACCTAGACAGTGTATTAAAAAGCAGAGACATCACTTTGCCACCAAAGGTCTATGTAGCATATTAAAAAGTAGAGACATCACTTTGCTGACAAATGTCCATATTGTCAAAGTTATGGTTTTTCCAGCAGTCATGTATTGATGTAAGAGTTGGACCATAAAGAAGACTGAGTGCCAAAGAACTGAGGCTTTTGAATTGTGCTGGAGAAGACTCTTGAGAGTCCCTCAGACTGGAAGGAGCTCAAACCAGTCAATCCTAAAGGAAATCAACCCTGAATATTCATTGGAAGGACTGTTGCTGAAGTTGTAATACTTTGGTCACCTGAGGTGAAAAGCCAGAGGTGGGCAAAGGACGAAATGATTAGGTAACATCACCAACTCAATGGACAGGAATCTGAGCAAACTCCAGGAGAGAGTGGAGGACAGAGGAGCCTGGTGTACTACAGTCCATGGGGTTGCAGAGTCGGGACCACTGAGCAACTGAGCACACAGCAGGCACACAACAGGAGAGAGGGAGGAAGCAGATCCTGGGAGAGAAAGCCCTGGGGAGCTGTCCTGCGTGAAGAGGAGTAAAGTCCCTCTTGTTGAGACAGAACCATCTTACCAAGAAATTGTGCAACTCTGGGGACTTCCCTGACCGTGCGGTGGTTAAGACCGCACACTCCCAGTGCCGAGGGCACAGGTTTGATTCCTGGTTGGGTAACTAAGATCCCACATGACATGTGGCGTGGCCAAAAGTAGGCTTTTTTTTAAAATCATACAACTTTATACTTTGGAGGAGCAGAAGTCTATCATTTATAAAAACATTTGGGAGGTTTTCTGGTTTATAACTCTCCCTCTTCCTTTACCATGATGCATAGTTATAGTAATGACAGAGTATTGTTTAAACACCACCAGCTCCTCATATTGTAAAGGTGTTTTATTAATACAAAGAATGAATAACAGAGTCAAATACATGTTTGAGTTTGTTAGAATTAGTGTTATCTCTTCTGTCTTATAATAACTTTATAATCAACTTATTTGAAATATCCCTCAGTTATAAAAACAATAGTCACTAATATATAAATCTCACAATGTACAAAATGTTTTTACAAATATTTTATGTGATTTTTCAATAATAACCCAGTGATTTAAGACTATTTAAAACATCTAAATAAAACCTCTTATATAGATAAAGTAACTGAAGTTCAGATTATTTGATTTACATAAAATTTATTCTTTTGATTAAAACCATGACTTCAAGACAAGTAGCCTGCTGTCAGCTTTCATGTTTCTGTGACTTATTTAGGAAAGAGACCCCAGAATCTTTGTTCTGTGAACCCCTGAAATTAACTACCTAAGGAACTGACGGATTCGGCCCTGTCAGAAACTTCCTTTCAAAACACAATATTTGATGTGTGTAAATCAATTTGCGCTGATGGTATTGTTATACCAGAAACAAAGTCAGATTCATTGCTAAAGTGATGAGAAAAGCGCCTCGTTCAGTGATGACACATCTTAGGTATTCTACCATCTTCTTGTTGGAAAATTGTTGGCTAAAAAATAGAGGAATTCTTTTTCTGAGTTGACAAGGCAAACATTTCATTGGGGAAATGCTCTAAATCCTTGCCTCTTAGTGCATGAGTGAGAACTAAAGTCCTTTTTTTCACAGCTTAATGCCTATCTATATATGTATATATTTTTTAAGTACATAAAAATATAAGCTTAGAGGGCTGTGAATAAGAGTTTGGATCTAGAGCCATAAGTATTTAGTGTCTAATCCCAGCTCTTCTATTTCCATCACATGGGCTTCCCTGGTGGCTCAGGGGTGAAGAATTGGCCTGCCAGTGCAGGAGACATGGGTTTGATCCTTGGTCTGGGAAGATCCCTGGAGAAGGAAATGGCAACCCACTCCAGTATTCTTGCCTGGGGAAATCCCTTGGACAGAGGAGCCTGGCAGGCTACAGTCCATAGGGTCACAAAAGTGTCAGACACAACTTAGAAACTAAAAACAAACCCAGCTCTTCTACTTACTAGCTGTGTGAACTTGGTCAAATTAGTTGACCTCTCTGTGCCTCACTTTCCTCATCTGTAAAATGGAGATAATAGTGTCTACCTCAGAGAGTTGTGGTGCACTAATATTTCCAAGCACTTAGATTAATACCGAGCACATTCTAAGCACCATGTATTAGCTACCTTGTTACCATCATTACCTAGTATCCATGGCAGTCTTATTTAAACATCTGTCTCATCAGCTCAGTACACCTTGCAAGGAAATGAGATGAACATGGTAACTGCAGATAAAATATTTTCATTAGGAATTTTCCAGTTTGAATAAACCATGTTAAGGAGAAGAAAACATTTCACTGTCTCTCCTTTTTCTAAAGATATCATTGTTTCCTGAAGGAATGGTCTTCACAACTGGATGACTTTCTCCACTGAGATTTTCCACTAGGGATCTCCACATGGCAACAGGAGAAGTAAAAAGAAACTATGTTCATTTCTTTGTATCTTATATTCCATTTGCAATGGTGCTTTGATGAAGGATGCAATCTAGAATGAAGACCCAATGATTGCATCAGAATATATTGAGGAAAGTTGAACCTAAGAATTCCTTAGAGGTCCCCTTCCACTGTCAAAAGTGGTACTGGTGACCCCATTCCTCTTGCTTGTACCTGTGTGTAAGATAAGACTGCCATCGATTTTCCCACTAAAATAAAGGCCAGGAATTGATTTGAGGGTGTGTTTCCTTGTTTTTTTGAACATCATAGTGGGAAAACTACCACAAAAGATTCACAAAGCTGGTTAACTTCTGAAAGTGAGAAAATGTTCAAGCATTCTTAATCTCAAACAGTATGGAGCATGTGTGTGCTAAGTCACTTCAGTCGTGTCCAACTCTTTGGGACCCTGTGGAATACAACCTTCCAGGTTCCTCTGTCCATGGGGATTCTCTAGGCAAGATACTGGACTTAGTTGCCATGTCCTCCTCCAGGGGATCTTCCCAACCCAGGGAGTGAACCCATGTCTCTTACATCTCCTGCATTGGCAGACAAGCTCTTTACCACTAAGATCTCTTAAGAAGCCCTTTCATTACCTTGATTTGCTAGCATAGACAGAAGAGCCATTCTCTTTTAGAAATGTTTAATAAAAGGTTGAGAACATATATTGAGGAAGAACTAAGATCCCCTCCCCTTTTCAGAGAGTAGTATTACCACTCTAACCCAGATAGCTTGTTTTTATGTCTTTTCCACTATCCTTTCAAAATTCTGTGTGTTAGTTTCTCCACATGAAAAATATGTAGGAGCATGCTTTCATGTGTGCACGTGTTAATATTTAAACTGACAACCATCGCACCTTCTCAGAATCAGAAATGGGGCAATGTGTCTCAAAGCTGCTCATGTCTACATAAAACTGCCCAAGTGCGTCATGACTTCCAGATTTCTTGTGCTTCATAAACATCCACAGGAAGAAATCTCTCCTGCATATGTAGTGTGGATCTTGATACTCCAAATTAAGGATATTTTCTCATTCTTGCTGTATTGAAAAGGGAGAGTGATTTGATTTCCAAATTATGATTTACAAGTTTTCTGACTTCTGCGACACTTAGAAAGACCCAGTTTTCAATTCTAAACAGCTAGCACTCTACTGGATTTTGTGGCATTTATTAAAAAGAGAAATGATCCCTACCACTTACATGCTAAGTGGTTTAATCTCAACCCCATGTTCAACAGAGTCAGGGATGTGAGACCCAACAGAAGTTAGACAATTTGGGCAAGTTTCTACGCTCTTTTACTGTCTTCTCCTGTCAGTCTTCTCTGAAATCTCTTCTGCAGTTGATTCATTGATTCCACAAATGTCTATAAAGTGTTTACTGTGTTCCAGGTTTGGTGCTAGGTACTTGGATACAGGACTGAGTAAAAAATAGATGTGTTCTCTGCTCTTTACAGCATGCATATTCTACAGTTCTAATGGGAGAGATGGACATTATTGAATAATCACATATAAGAGGTACAAAAAAAGAAGTATAACGGTATAATACTAGTCTAAAATAGTATTTTTACTCACTCACCTAGGGTCAATTAATCTACAACAGAGAGGCAAGAATATACAATGGAGAAAAGACACTCTTCAATAAGTGGTGCTGGGAAAGCTGAACAGCTACATGTAAAAGAATGAAATTAGAACATTCTCTAATATCACACACACACAAAAAAAAAAACCTCAAAATGGATTAAAGTCCTAAATGTAACACCAGATACTATAAAACTCCTATAGGAAAACATAGGCAGAACATTTTTGATATACATTGCAGCAATACCTGTCTGGATAGAGGAAAACAAAACACAGAAATGAACAAATGGTACCTAATAAACTTAAAAGCTTTTGCAGGGCAAAAGAAACCATAAACAAAACAAAAAGACAACCCACAGGTTGGGAGAAAATATTTGAAAATGAAGCAACTGACAAGGGATTAATCTCCAAAATATACAAACAGCTCATGTGGCTCTGTCAAAAATAAATAAAAAAGTGCACAAAGGGGCTTCCCTGGCGGCTCAGTGGTAAGGAATCTGCCTGCCAATGCAGAAGACATGGGTTTGATTCCTGGTCTGGGAAGATCCTACATGCCATGAACCCGTGCACCACAACTATTAAGCCTGTGTTCTAGAGCCCGGGAGCCACGGCTACTTAGGCTTTCATGCCCTGGAGTCTATGCTCCACAACAAAAGAAGCCACCTCAGTGAGAAGCCTGACCACTACAACTGGAGAGCAGGCTTCGCTTTCCACAACTTAGAGAAAACCTTATGTAGCAGCGAAGACCCAGAACAGCCAAAATTTTTAATTACTAATTTTTAAAAATTTAAATGTTTTTAAAATGAGCAAAGATCTAAGTAGATATTTCTCCACAGAAAACACACAAAGGGCCCAAAAGCACATGAAAAGATGCTCAACATCACTAATTTTCAGAGAAATACAAATCAAAACTACAGTGAGGTATCGTCGCACATCAGTCAGAATGGCCATCATCAAAAAGTCTACAAACAGTAAATGCTGGAGATGGTGTGGAGAAAAGGAAACCCTCTTACATTGTTGGTGGGAATGTAAGTTGATGAAGCCACTATAGAGAATAGTATGGAGTTTTCTTAAAAACCTGAAAATAGAGTTGCCATATAATCCAACAATCCTGCTCTGAGGCATATATCCAGAGAAACATATAACTCAAAATGATATATGCACCTCAGTGTTCACAGTAGCAAATATTCAGAATAACCAAGACCTATGCGCTCAGTTCTCAGTTGTGTCTGAATCTTTGCAACCCCATGGACTATAGCCCACCAGACTCCTTTGTCCATGGGATATTTTCAAGCAAGAATATTGAAGTGGTTTGCCATTTCCTACTCTAAGACATGGAAGCAATCTAAGCGCCCATCAACCAATGAAAGATGTGTTACATATACACAATGGCATACTACTCAGCCATAGAAAAGAATGAAATAGTGCCATTTGCAGCAACATGAATGGATGTACAGATATTATGCTAAGTGAAGTAAGCTAGATAAAACAAATATCATATCACTTATATGTGAAATTTAAAAAGAAAAAATGATACAAATGAACTTATTTACAAAATAGAAACAAACTCACATACTTACAAAATAAATTTATGGTTACCAAATGGGAAAAGGAGAGATAAATTAGGAGTTTGAGATTAACATATACACACTACTATACATAAAGCAGATATCCAATAAGCTTCTACTGTATAGCACAGGGAACTATATTCCATATTTTGTAATAACTTGTAAGGGAAAAGAATCTGAAAATATATATGTATAACTGAATCACTTTGCTGTACACTTAAAATTAATACAGCATTGTAAATAAACTGTACTTCAAAGAAACTTTATAAACCAAAAAAATATGCTTTATATATAGCAGTTGTGAATTTGAGTAACTCAAATATGCAACATTTCATAGTTCTTGTATTTTTTTTAACTGAGATGCAATTCACATACCACAAAAATCACCCTTTAAAGTGTTCAGTTTGGTAGTTTTTAGTGTATTCACAAAGTTGTACAACTACTGGCACTGTTTAATTCTAGAAAATTTCTTCATCCCTCCCAAAATACCAATACCTATTAGCAGTCACCCACTGTTTTTCCCTTCTCCCCAGACCCTGATGTTCACTATTCTACTCTCTATCTGTGGATTTGCCTATTTTAGGCATTTCATATAAACTGATTGTACAAGGTAAAAAAAAAAGAGTAGCATTCTCCCCAAGACCCCATGTGATTTGTGATTATTTCTCCCTCTTCAGTCTTAGGTGGGGCAAGATCTATACATTCTGTTTTCCTCAACAGAGAGAAGAACAGAATGACTTGCTCTCGGTCCAGTTTCCAGAGCTTAAGCCTGAGAGCAGGTTGGCATGCATAGCACTGAGTCCAATTCCAAATTAGCAGGTTTCCACCTGGAGTTCCTCAGCTCCACTGAACTGGCATCTCCTCCTACCCCCAGTGCCATGACGACGCCGTGCACGCAAAGCTATGGCACCCAGCACGCTCCTCTCCACAGCGTGCAGGTCTAAACCTCCCAGAAGCAAGATGCCAGCACCAGGGCCCCTGCCACTGCCTGCCTAGTGTTATCCCAGAGCGTGTCTCTAAAATACATTTAGCAGAATAAGGGGGAAAAGGAAATCGTCCCTGGCAAAGTCACAGAGCAGAACTCATCCAGTGGAGTGGCAGCATCCATGTTTTCTGAGCAATCTAAACCTGGATCTCCGAGTAGGGGGCAGACAAGAGAGAAAAGAAATCTCCCTCGGTTTTCTCCCATGATGGATCTTCAGAGAGAAGCTCGGGTTTTTCATGAGATAAAATTTTGTGTGTGCACAAACACACACACGTGTGCACATGTGAGAAAGGGAGAGAGACAGAAATCCTCACTGCTTATCCCTTTGAGCTGGCACTCTGAATGTCCATCTTTTTTCACTGACATCATGTATATTTTAGTTGAGAAGTGTTCTGTTAGAGTCTGTCAGCCAAGTGCCATTTTAAGCTGCAAAATTGCACACTTGCTATTTAATATAGAATAATTGGCCTTCGGTTCAGAGGCTCCACCTCTGGTCACAGGTTCTTTGTGGCTAAAAGGAAATATTCCTTCCTTTGCTCACCCCATCAGCCCCTGCTAATTATTACTCTGTGGTCTGGGCCTAGGCTTCCTAATGAAGGCCTCCTGTGTGTCTTTCTCAGCAGCGAGCAGTCTGGTTTCTTTATTTTGACCACTTCTTTGTTTGGGAGGCAAAAAGACATCCTGATAGGAGCCCTGTTAGCACTCGCCAGCGCACCGTTACCTGCAGCGGCGAAGATCTTTGTCATGCATGTTTCCTGCTTACGTCACTGCTTCCCCTACGACCTTCTCAGTTGAATAAAAGGATGGAACCCTGAACTGATCCCACGACAAGAAGCGGGTCACAGAGTTTCACCTCTGTGTCCCCATTTACCATTGACCAAAGATCCTAATTTGTCCAAAGAATCCAGGGAGGAGAGGGAGGAAAAAGGATTTTAACACTTTCATCTTCCTCTTTCTTCATCCTTTGACTTGGCTGATGGGTGTCATTCTTTTAGGCCACAAAGTGGCAGCAAGCTCAGGTTACCATAGTGATCCATGTCATCAAAACAGGGACCGCAGACCTCACCAACGATGCCAGTCTCTGTCCTAAAGCCAGGCTGCTTCTACCTCCTGGTCCTCTGAGCATTCTAATGCCCCTCACCCCTGATGGATTCACAAGTGCCCACCCCACTCTCCACCAGAATGTATGGGTCCTGTGAGGTACCCTAGGGCTCAACAATTTGACCCTCATCCACCACTGCTAACACAGGCACCCACAGCTACACTACCATGGTAGGTGTGGAACTTCTCTGAAAGGTGTGCAGGGCTCCTGAGCTACATCCTGGGAGGACAGACCTCAGCTTGATTTTCAAAAATCATTCTGGAGGTTTCTGTTGTGCTGCCCCTGGGGTTTGACAGCCAGCATGGGCAGGAAGTGGGGCAGCCCCTTCACTCCTTCAGCCAGACTAGGTAAGTTTCTAGCTCCTCCTTGGGAGACATGCTTCCCACATCTCCCCATTCCAGGGTTTATTATAGAAATTCAATGGTCTTGTCCTCCAGACCATGGCTCTTGGTTTTCCCATCCAATTCGTTTCAGAATTCCAAACAAAACAGTACATGTCTCAAGCAAAAAACTCTGGCAAGCTAAGAGAGTTTTGCTTTTAGACTTCTGTGTCTGCTGTAAATCCATTCAGAAATGTGATCAAGGACTTCCCTGGTGGTCCACTTGCTAAGACTCAGCGCTCCTAACACAGGGGGCCCTATTTAGGGAATTAGATCTCACATGCCACAACCAAAGACCTCACATGCCACAACAGAGGCCTGGAGTAGCCAAATAAATTAATTATTTTTTTAAAAAAAGAAGTGTGATTAGCTCCCCTGAAGCAAGGAATACTGTTGAGAGCAGAGCCATAAGCTAAGTATCAATAGAACCGGCTAGGGAGGGTCATAGGAATGAAAAATGTACCTGTTAAAATTTCAAAAACATTATCACACTTAAAGAATTTTAGACACCAAGGTAGGACACTCCAAAAGGATCTCCTTCAAATCATATACTGTAGTATAGGAGGCCATGAACAGTGTTCCACCTGACTCTAAGGACAAAAAGGCAACACTTTTTAGCTTCTAAGCCTTGTAATACACACACAAGAAGCTCAGGATTAACAGAGGAACGCCTGGAATGCCTTACAAAAGCCCTGTATGATCTGACATTGTCTGTGAATCACCAGGGTAGGCTCCACCGCACTTTGTTGGCATGCCCTGTGCCAGGCAGGTGGAGTCCTGGGGCTGCCCTTCAGAAGCTACATCAAATACACCAGAATGAGATGTTTGGAAAGCAAATGCTTGTTAAGCTATCAGGAAAAGCAGACATAATCCAGGGGAGGCCAAGGGAAAAAGGGAAAGCAACTTTCAGCAACAGTATCACATGACAACAAAGCAGAAATTTGCCCATCGCAGACCCACAGACCTGGCATTTCAGATACTCATCCGAGGAGCCTAGAAATCCTCAGAAACGTCTCAAAGAATTCACCCTAATTGGAAGCACTCCAACAAATAAAATGCCGGGGGGAAATGCTGTCACTTTTCTCTTTTCAAATCATGAATTATCCTCATTTCCTGGAAAATATGTCTAGACAGACGTATTGCCCCTTGAAAAAGCTAGAGACCTGGTCTTTGAGAATCTTGCTTGAAGATATTAAAAAAAAAAAAAAATGCTAGCCAGACTTCCAGAACCTGGGAGTGAAAGGAATGATCAATGAATGCTTAGTCTCAGAGGTCAGGTCCTAGGAGTGTCAGTCAGCTCAAGCTATTAAAAGAGCCAGTTCTCATTGTGATAAAGCACATCCTGGCAAAGCCACAGAAGAGAAAATTGTAAGAATCAATACAAGTCAAAATAGAAACCGGATGAAGGTTTCAGCCAAACTCGTCTTCACTTCTGATCTAATGGATTGACTTTTGGGTGCTGAAATCAGTACAATTTGCAGATTCAAGACATTGAATATGGAAGTCAACATTGGATAGAAATTTAATCAAAAACTATAGCAGATCCTTGAAATTTACAAGGGTTAATGCTGCCTCTCACTCTTGCCAATTCCTCCCACAGCTGAGTTGCACTGGCAAAGTCTTCTTTATCTCTTCAAGCAACCTGTGTATACCTTGGCTCTGCACAGCTGCTCTTGACACATTTAACAGATACTCTATAGATGTATGCATAACCTTTGAAAGAATCCACAGTGCAACTTCCTATAAGGAATTCACATTTTTGTTCAAGCTAGTTGGGGCAATCCTATATTCCTGTGGAAGTTACCAGAGAACAGATAAAATCCAGGAAGTATAGCCTACCCACAGGATTCTTAGCCAAACAGGTCAAGTCAGCATGGTAGGTAAAGTGATGCCTTTCTCACCCCAAAATGTTTATGCCCTAATCTCTAGAAACTGTGGGCCATGTTACCTTACATGACAAACAGGAATGTACATGTGTGATTAGATTAAGGATTTTGAGATTATCCTGGATTATTCAGGCGGACATAATGTAACCAATGTAACACTATAAGAGAAGCAAGGTAGTGAGTCAGGGAAGGAGACGTTACAATGGCAGCAGAGCTCTTATGATGCGATTGCTAGAATCGGGGGCATAAGTCAAGGAATGAAGGTGAGAATCTGGGAAAGCAAGGAATAAGTTCTACTCTGGAGCTTCCAGAAAGAACACAGCTCTGCCAACACTTTGATGTTAGCTCAGTAAAACCTATTTTGGACTTCCGATCTCCGGAACTGTAAAAGGATGCATTCGTGGTGGTTTAACCACTCAGCTGGTAATTCGATACAGTCAACAACATTCTCATTTTCTGTTTCCAACATCAAATGAAACATTCAATTCAATCAGGGTTTCTAGAGCGATCTTTTTCTTTCTTTGAAGGACGACTCCTAACATATTCATTCTCTCTCACCTGCCATGTAACTCCTTCAAGGAGTACTAACATCTCCAACAGGACCAGGAAGAAGATATATTCTATAAAAGGCAAGAGAACCAATGCTGAGTAACTACTGAGCTGGCCAAAATGTTCGCTTGTGTTTTTCCGTAACACCTTTCAAACTTTTTGGCCAACCCGATACTTAATGCCAGGCACCCTAGGGGTTAGTTTGCACATGTCTTATTTTATCTTTCCAACTCTTTTCTGAGGTATCATTCCCTGCAACCATGCTTGATAAGGGTACTAAGATTCAAAGAAGATAGCTTACACTGTAAACAAGTCACCAGCGGAGTCCCTGACCCAGCTCTACGGGACTCCAAAATTCAAACCCTCCCACGAGAACATGCTGCTTCTATTTTATTGACACAAAACAGAAAAGCACCACCAGCAGCGTGACTGCATCACCTTGGAAGCAACAGTGGTTTAGGAAGCAGGAAAGAGAAAGGTGAGGGGACGGTTCAACTCCAGGGAGGACCTTTCTGACAGGTTGTCATGGGCTCACACTGCTGTTTTTTTCTCTCAGGGACAAAAACCAATCTATGGTGTATGTCACCATCCCTAATTATTTTAAATCTCCTCATAGGAGTCTTTGCTTTTGGGCTTTTTGCTACTGACATTTTTGTAAATGCCGGACAAGTGGTCACAGGGCACCTGACCCCGTACTTCCTGACGGTCTGCAAGCCCAACTACACCAGTACAGACTGCCGGGTGCACCACCAGTTCATCAACAACGGGAACATCTGCACCGGGGACCTGGAAGTGATAGAGAAGGCACGGAGGTCCTTTCCCTCCAAACACGCTGCCCTGAGCATTTACTCCGCCCTGTACGCCACGGTGAGTATGACCCGAGAGGAGTTTTGGTTGTGATGGGTGTCTCTGCCATCCTCATCCCCCATTCTTTCATTACAGTCACTTCTGGTGGCTTCTGAAGTCATGTTACAATGTGTTTCTCTTCCGTTATATCATGCTGTTGCCCCCACCCTCAATACCCCCAATGTAAGACCTCAATGCCAGAGGATGTTAATTCTGGCATGACTGTTGATGATCACTTAGTCACATCCTCCCATTTTACAGATACCGAAACTGAGGCCCAGATAAATGTTAAGAGTACACAGTCAGAGCAGAGGCCCAGGCTACTGGCATTGGACACGGGGTTCTGTCACTGCCCAGAACAGCACTCTGCGCCAAAGCTCTGGTTGGTTCCAGAACAGCACATATTCCTCACGCTTGTCTGTAGATTGCAGATGTAGGCCTTATGCAAATGCCTGCCCAAAGCAATGTGCAATACCAGATGAAGACAGGGTTTTCCTCTGCTCTTCCGAACATTCTTCAACACTTTGCCAGGACAGATGGGCAATCCTGCAAGACCCTCAAAATCCAACAGTTCACTTCTCACTATTCTCTAGATCATAAAATCTCTTGACTGCCCCACTGGGGTATAATAGTCTAAACTTTTTGGTCTCATCAAAGAGAAAGTGCAAAAGTGTGTCTAACATCTTAAAATAGAAGAAATGGTGTCCATCTATTTTTCCTGCCCTTTAATTCTGCCCACTTTGGAAATGACCTGGGGCTTCCCAGGTGGCACTAGTGGTAAAGAACCCACCTGCCATTGCGGAAGACATAAGCGATACGGATTCAATCCCTCGGTCGGGAAGCTTCCCTGGAAGAGGGCATGGCAACCCACTCTAGTATTCTTGCCTGGAGAATCCCATGGACAGAGGAGCCTGGTGGGCTATAGTCTGTAGGGTCACAAAAAGTCAGACATGAGTGAAGTGACTGAGCATGCTTGGAAATGACATCATTTCACCTTTGCCTGACCTTTGCTTCTTTAGAACCCAGAGTGTAGAAGTAGACGGATCAATGCAAACGTTCCACTGATATGTGTATTTACCTGTGGATGAGTGACTATTGGCTAAAAACATCCCTTTTCCTTCAACTTACTTTATATTTAGGGTACAACTAGTCTAGAGATTCTTGGGTGAAAGGTGAGGTAAGGAGAAGGCAGAGCAAAGACCCCTTTCAAGCTATGCAGTCTTCCTAGAAACTCCCAGAGTGCCTTCAACCAGCCCTCGGGAGCACGTTCCCCTCCAATGACAGTAACCACACTGCCCACTGCATCTGCTTCTGATGGAAGCGTGTCCATTCCATCGTCCCAAACATTGGCCTAAATTCAGGGAGGAGTAAAGGTGACTGACTACAGGTCTGGTCCACTTAGTGTAGTTTGAAATTGCTTGATACTCTAGAACAATGGTTCTTTTTTGTCCAATTTATAGAATCACATCTATAGGACAACTTTGCAAAATTTCTTTTAGATTTACTCTTTAATGAATGCATGACAAAAATGATTTCAGCTACCCTCACATTAAGGAAACATGAATGTAAATAATACAGAAGCCTTGATTTACAAACAAACCAGTTTAGCTCAGTGAAGTTTCTTGACTCACTTTTACCCCACCCACTAAAAAAAAAATCTATGTTAGTCCACGGGGTCGCTAAGAGTCGGACACGACTGAGCGACTTCCCTTTCACTTTTCACTTGCATGCATTGGAGAAGGAAATGGCAACCCACTTCAGTGTTCTTGCCTGGAGAATCCCAGGGACGGGGGAGCCTGGTGGGCTGCCGTCTATGGGGTCGCACAGAGTCGGACACGACTGAAGCGACTTAGCAGCAGCAGCAGGCATTTTTTTAAAAAAGGTCTTTTCAGGCATTTGGCATAATTTCCAGTTTTCAAAATATTGTATCAATTTGTATCCTAGATTATTGAGAACTTATCTAGAACCTAAGTTGTATGAAACAATGTACTCTTGCACCTTTTCCTGTATTTTTATCAGACTTAAGTCATTGTTATATGAAATAAATTTTTACAACACCATTACAAAGACAAATCTGTTACTCCTCCTAAGCTACTGTCTCATCAAGTGAAATATAAATTTCTCTTGAGAAGAAAGAAGTATAGTCATCTCACTCAGAATATATGCTGGTAGAGCACATGTTTTCAAGGATTCAGATATAATCCAATTCAAATCATGCCCCACAGACAGACTATAATCAGATAAACACTGATACAGGATTCCAGTTATGTAAACATCTTCTGAGCCCCTATTATGTGTGCTTTCAGAAATTACTTAACAAGGATTTCCTAAGTACTAGTTAATACTGTGAAGAATACTGATGAACCATAGGCCCTTGTTTTCATAGTTTGTAATCTTATAAGATTTATAAAGCTATAATTTAAACATAAAACACTAAATATATATATATATATATAATTTGACCCATTATTGACTGGGGGATTGTTGCAAAAACCAACACCTATGGCCAGCGATTTTTATTTTGGCCAGCCAAAAATTGTTATTTCATTAAGATTTTATGGATTACTGCAATTAATAGTTATACTTAACACACCTGTAAAGTCTCCTCCAGCACCTTGAGTTTTATCACTTTCCATATCAGAATTGATCACTAAGGTTTGTCTTTTTGTTGGTCGAATATTCAGATTGTCTGAATCAGAACTATATTCTGAAGAACTATCATCTTCTGACACATTAGTATATATGCCACTTAGACAATCAGATAAAGTATCTGCATAAAATCCTTCTTCACTTAAAATTTTAAGATGTATCATTTTTGAAAATTTTACAGCAATAAACTTGCATTTATAATATATACAGCATTGTAACAAAATTTGAATGGAGGAAAATGTGAATGATAATTATAATTATCATAACATGATAAATATCATTAATCATAATAACTATAATAAGTTGTGTAATGAACTCTATCAATTTTAAGCCCTAACAACTATGTCTCTGGTCAATTCATTCAGTACCAAAAGACATATTAATACGTCTTTGGTCAATAATGTGCTAAACAACATTTCCTACTCAGCCTCAGAATGGTGTGATGATACTCTCTAGTTTATATAACTCTGATCTAACCACAGTTTTGTAGGGTATGTGTTACATATAATAAAGAAAATCCCATCTTCCTGTATTCATGCCAATGCTGAAGGATCATCCTAGGAAATTAAGTTTCCACTAAAATATTTTAAAATACATCTATTTGAACTTATATGTGCTCAGGCCATACAAGCTCACTATACTGCAACTTGGGTATTGGCATACTATTTTTCTGAGTCACAAACTCATTTAGCACACTTGTTAAGGTTTCCCTGGTGGTTCAGATGGTAAAGAATCTGTCTGCAATTCCGGAGATCTAGGTTTGATCCCTGGGTCAGGAAGGTCCCCTGGAGAAGGGAATAGCAACCCACTCCAGTGTTCTTGCCTGGGGAATCCTATGGATAGAGGAGCCTGGTGGGCTACAATCCATGGGGTTGCGGAGTTGCTCAGAATGAGACTAACATGGAGACAATAGATCAATTGCGCCCTCTAGTGGTTTCTTATAACCATTACCAAAGTGTGTGTGACAAAGTGAAACAGGCATACCTTGCTTACTCTAAGCCACCAGGGACATATTTGATAACCACGCCTGTAAAATGTTTAAGTCTTACTCAGCTCCTCAGGGAGAAGGCAATGGCACCCCACTCCAGTACTCTTGCCTGGAAAATCCCATGGACGGAGGAGCCTGGAAGGCTGCAGTCCATGCGGTCGCTGAGGGTGGGACACGACTGAACGACTTCCCTTTCACTTTTCACTTTCATGCATTGGAGAAGGAAATGGCAACCCACTCCAGTGTTCTTGCCTGGAGAATCCCAGGGATGGGGGAGCCTGGTGGGCTGCCGTCTATGGGTCGCACAGAGTCAGACACGACTGAAGCGACTTAGCAGCAGCAGAAGGAGCTCCTTACAATGTCATAAGAACAGAGTACGTCTCATGTGTCATAAATTGTATCATCATTTACTAACATCAGGTCTTCCCAACCTTTTATACACCCACATAGAAAATTTTAAAACATGCTGGAGTAAATGAATAGAACTGATCACAGCCATCTCAAGGAATGTGAGAATCAATTTCCCAGCACAACTGAAACCTATCTATGTTACACACTGGTTTGGAAGTAAATGCTTTTATATTCATTGAAAGTGTGAAGAAGTAGCTAGGATTATGCAGGACTCAAAAAATGAAATGTTGCTAGTCCCCTACCTGGTCTTCTCCATAAAATTAATTCTCATAGATTTTCTGGCATCTGAGATTCTTATATGGGTTTATTAACACTCCAAGTGATTCTTTAGTTTGTTGCATAAAAACTGCATGCTCTGGACCTGATTATCATGCAGTCATTCACGTCACTGTAATTCTGTTCCCATGCCCACCAGAATATAAAGGTCTGAGATGAGTGAGCATTCATTCATCGTTCATGCTTTGGTGTGGGCCCGTCTGTGTGTGTTGGTGTGTGTCCGTGTGCGTGAATCTGTGCACCGTGTACAGAGGCTGCTGGTCACTCCCCAGTCTCTGTCCTCACCTAGATGTACATCACAAGCACAATCAAGACGAAGAGCAGCCGACTGGCCAAGCCAGTGCTGTGCCTCGGGACCCTCTGCACAGCCTTCCTGACGGGCCTCAACCGGGTCTCCGAGTATCGGAACCACTGCTCTGACGTGATTGCAGGCTTCATCCTGGGCACTGCGGTAGCCCTGTTTCTGGTAGGTCAGCTTCCTCTACTTTTTTCCCCCTCTGGTGCTCTCTGAAAGGCTGCCCAAGATCCTGGTAAGTCAGGCTCCCCAGACCCCATGGTCTCAGTCCAGGCTCCACCGGCCTCAACCTTGGGAGCTGCAGGTACTCACCAAGTACCCTGTGTCCTTTCTTTCAGAAATATGGCTGCATAGTCCCTCGGTGGGCCAGGAGTATGATCACTCCAGGAAGGATGGCTTGCTCCACTTCTTCCAACCCTGTCCTTGGGGCTGGGGATGGGCAGGAGCAAAAATTTAGTGTACCTTCAAACCATGATTCTTTAAATACTTGTTCAGAGACATACTGGCAGCATAAGCTACGTGCCACTTGGGGGAAGAACAGAGAAACAAGTACTGACAGAAGCAGGCAGCTCCTTCTCCAGCATTTCAAGCAACTCCACTCTGGCCCAGACTCGCAAGTCTCACTCAGAAATAGGAAAACCCTCAGCTAATCGCACCCGGGGGACCTCTGTTATTATGTGAACATGCCTCCTGGGCATCTTGTTTCCACTATAAGTGGCTTCTCAACCACATAACACTTCCTGAAGAAGTTTTGGTTCATTTTTATAGATTTGAGGTATGATAAAGTGAAAGTGTTAGTCACTCAGTCATGTCCAACTCTCTTCAATCCCATAGACTGTGGTCCACCAGGCTCCTCTGTCCATGGAATTCTCCAGGCAAGAATACTGGAGTAGGTTGCCATTTCTTTCTCCAGGGGATCTTCCCAACTTAGGGATAGAACCTGGGTCTCCCGCATTGCGGGCAGATTCTTAACCATCTGAGTCACCAAGTAAGCTAGGCATACAATAAATGGTACATCAATTGTATAACTTGATCAGTTTTGACCTTCAGATACCTCTTTCTCTCCCATCCTTCCCTTCCCCTCATTCCTAAGCAACCACTGATCTTCTGTATTAGGTTACTGTAAGATTTAATGTTCATGGAATTATACAATATGTATGTGTTTTTTCCTACCTTCCTTCATTCAGCATAATTATTTTGTGATCCATCCATGTTGTATCAGTAATTCTTTTCTCTTGCTATGTAGTATTCCATTGCACGGACATACCACAGAGGTACAGTTTTTTAAAATATAGTCGAGGACTGGGCTTCCCTGGTGGCTCAGTGGTAAAGAATCTGCCTGGCAATGCAGGAAACACGGGTTTGAGCCCTGATCTGGGAAGATCCCACATACCATAGAGCAACTAAGCCCACGCACCACAACTACTGAGCCTGTGCTCTAGAGCCCAGGGGCTGCAACTGCTGAAACCCAAGCACCTACAGCCTGTGCTCTGCACCAGGAGAAACCGCTGCAGTAAGAAGCCAGCACAACGCAGCTAAAGAGTAGCCCCCACTCGTCACAACTAGAGAAAAGCGTGAGCAGCAATGAAGACCAAGCACAGCCAAAAATTAATTTATATAAATATGTGTTTGTGTATATGTGCGTGTGTGTGTGTGTGTGTGTGTATGTATATATATATATATATATGTATTCAAGGATTTAAAATATACCCAGAAGGGTTCACAGTAAATCACTAGGCCTAAAGATGCTGTGCAGGATGAAATCAGTCCCCTAATAATATTCAGCAAGCCTCTCCTAGCAGACAGAAGTCATCACAGCCTGCTGCCCTTTCTCCCATTCTACCCTTTCTGGTCCAAGGCACCCGTTAAGACTAACATCACATGTAGATGGATTTCACGGGCCTGTGACCTAGCTTCTCCTCGTCCTATCCCTTCCATACAGGGATTCTGCATATATGTCCTCCCCAACATACAAAAGGCACATATGCCTCTCCCAACTTCTAACTCAGAGTTCCACAACACTTTTACCTGCTCCGACACACACAGAAAATGCTCACATTTACTCAGAACACTAACTGGCAAGCTCCATTTGAATTCAAAGTTCTTTTTCAGGGATCCCATCTTTCTTCCTAAAGTGAAAGACGGGGGGACTTCCATGCACATTCCCTGTAAAACAGCAGCAGAAGTGGTGCTGAGAGACACTGAGCTCTCAGAGGGCATTCCCCTAAGGGTGCTTCTTAAAAGGGGGAGAGAATACAGATGACTCAAAGAGGGATCAACAGTACGTCAATGAAAGCCCCACTGAGGGGCTTCCCTGGTGGCTCAGACAGTAAAGCCTCTACGTGCAATGCGGGAGACCAGGGTTCAATCCCTGTGTCAGGAAGATCCCCTGGAGAAGGAAATGGCAACCCTCTCCAGTATTCTTGCCTAGAAAATTCCACAGATGGAGGAGCCTGGTGGGCTACAGTCCAGGGGGTTGCAAAGAGTCAGATACGACTGAGCGAATTCACTCACTTGGCGCTTAAGAAACCAAATCTTACAGTGGACGTATTTAGAGGCTACAGAGTTTATGTAGCCTTGAGAAAGTTATCTACATTCTCTGTGCCTCCTTATCTAAGTTGGAGAGGATAATAGTATCTCCCTTATAAGAATGTTGAGTAGTCAAATGAAATTAGGTAAAGCCCTTCAGACAATGCCAGATACATAAGTGGCCCTCAGTAAACGTTAGCTGTTACTATGAGATGGTTTACATGTGTCACGTCTTTTAAATGTAAATCTACAAGGCAGGTGTTATTCCCATTTTTATAGGTCAGGAAACAATTTCACTGGGGGTAGATTGAGTATCCCTGGCCATCTGGTGATCAAACAGATGCTTCCTCAGCACTCCAAATGTGCTCAGCTGTAGACAGCCTGGACCATGCCCCAGGTCTTTCCATGGTCCCTACACATTGGCTCAAAAGTCACTGTGCAATGACATTCTAAGGGGCAGGCCTGCCACCCACAGAGATAGCCAGGCATTGATGGCTGCAGTCTGACCCTAATCTTTTTTCCCCTCATCCCACAGGGAATGTGTGTGGTCCATAACTTTAAAGGAACACAAGGATCGCCTTCCAAACCCAAGCCCGAGGACCCCCGTGGAGTACCCCTCATGGCTTTCCCAAGAATAGAAAGCCCTCTGGAAACCTTAAGTGCACAGGTACAGTAAAGTGGTTTTAGCCAGCAAAACCTGGAGGCTCCAGGCTTGTTATCTGGAAGTCAACTAACCATTCCTCTCGCGAAAACAGGACACAACTGAATCCACCCAACAACAATACAAATCTGGGGACTTCCCTGGCAATCCAGTGGTTAAGACTTCACCTTCCAATGCAGAAGGTGTGGGTTCAATCCCTAGTCAGGGAACTAAGATCCCATGTGCCTCGTGGCCAAAAATACCAAAACATAAAACAGAAACAATATTTAACAAATTCAATAAAGACCCTAAAAAAAAAAAAAAAAAAACGCAATAAAAATCTGACATAAAGTCCCTCAAGAACTTCACAGCTTCCCTCAATTAGTCCCATATTCCTTTCAGGGAGCAGACATCATGAATCCTCAGGACGTTCTTAGTAATGTCTAACTTAAACCCCAGCTGCTTCAGGATATCTTGACCTTCAATGTAATAACACATTTGTGAAATTTAGACCAACTCTTGTGGAAGGCCAATTCGATTTAGTATGTAGGACAACACTTGGAAAGAAATGCTTTGTTACATTCAGTGATAGATGTAAACTGGAAGCACATTAAAAAAGGTAACTAAATATCCTTTTGGATCTCTTTTGGTGGCCATCAAAAATTCAATGCAATAGTACTTACTGTTTACATTATGACCTTGTTTACATTAGGACCTTGCTTCATGCCAGAGATAAAGACAACTAGCCACACAGTCTTTATGTTCAAGGAACTTATAGATGATCAGGAAAGGCGTATATAAATGCATGCATGTTCGGTTGTGCCCAATTCTTTGTGACCCCATGGACTGTAGCCTGCCAAGCTCCTCTGTCCATAGAATTCTCCAGGCAAGAATACTGAAGTGGGTTGCCATTTCCTGCCCCAAGGGATCTTCCCGACCCTGGGATAGAACTGGCATCTACTTCATTGGCAGGTAGATTCTTTACCACTCTGCCACCTGGGAAGCCCTGTATATAAGTGAATAATCATAATATGGCACGCTGAATCACATGTGCAAAGTGTTTTGTGAACACAAATGAAGAAAAATTTATTGGTAAGGCAGGGAAAGACAAAGAGATGTGCCAGCCAAAATGAGCCCTGATACATGGTATGAAGCCTGACTTTTGCCTGAGACAATTGCTAAGTGCTTTACAAATATATTTTTTTAAACAAAAACTTACTGAATTGGTAGTGTAATTCCCACTTCACAGAGAGAGAGGAATATGAAGATAGCAATATTAAATTACTCACCCAAGACACATAGCAAGCAAGTGGGAGAGTTGGGGTGAATAGTTCTTTGAGCAGACAGAGCAGGGATAACTAATAATAAAACAAGGATTTTATTTTCATGCAGCTGAGTCTTGCTAAAATGTTTATTTTCTGTAATAGTCTGTTTACCTTGAAGTCTTACTGTATTTGGCATCTCCTTACTAAATCATCTTTATTGAGTACAAGAGAAAAGCAAATCTCTTCCCACTGGACTTATCAGATACTTCCTATCAATGCAGTATAAAATATTTCACTAAAGATTATTAACTATCAGACATCTGAGAAACTATCCTATTTCTTTTCACATTTAATGAAGTCCAATTTTATTAATGAACCAGGAAAAAATCTATTTCCACCTGGGAAAAAAAGATTTAGGAGTCTCCATTAAACCAGCGTCAAGGGTTTTGTTTTCCCTTCACCTATATTAAGGTGAAAATTTTGACTTGGTCTAATTAGAAGCAACATGTTGAAAATGTTATCACTGGTTTATTTATATACAGCCAGTTAATGCAGGTTGAGTGACAAGTTAGCTAAATAACGAAACCTTGTAATGAAAAACCCTAGTTTTCTTTCTAACTATGTTCTTAAACCCAGTGAAGTCAGAGTAGTGAAGGGGCTTCCAGGTGGTATGGTAGTAAAGAGTCTGCCTGCCAATGCAGAAGTAAGAGACATGAGTTGAATCACTGGGTCAGGAAGATCCCCTGGAGAAGAAAATGGCAACCCACCCCAGTATTCTTGCCTGGAGAATCCCCATGCACAGAGGAACCTGGGGGGGTCCAGTCTATGGGGTTGCAGAGAGTAGGGCATGACCACACAACGGACCAATCCACAATACAGATTTTTAAAATTCTTTAAATATATGTATCATTATTCACTACAGGCACTAACTGAACTTTTGAAATCTGTCCACATGTGTTTATTTCCATGTGTATCACCTTGTCTGCACACAGTTGGAGGCCTTTTGTGAATACCAGCCTTCAGCCAAAGGACCCTCAGGGCCTGGCGTGTATTTGCTGCTCACAGTTCATGTCAGGACTGCCCTCATATCTGCCTCCCCCAGGAACTGAGAGATTAAAGATACAAACCCTATGAACCACGTCCTTCTTACTCTCCATATTTCCTGGCATTCACTAGGCATGAAATAAATGTCAGACGAAGAGACAGATGCAAGCCAGAGTCAAAATATGAACTAGGCCCTTTAGTCAAAACCAAGAACCCAGAATTGGACTACGGTCTATATCCGAACCTCCATGGTAAACAGTTTGAGTAATGATGAACAGGACTTCTGCAGGCTGGTCACAACGAAGCTACAGGAGGCTGGATGGGAAGTACTGCCTCTTAAGTGATGCCTTCCATGCCATTTGTGCAATATCCAAGCATCTGCTTTCCACGTGGGTGGTTAGAAGGACATACCCTTTATTTGTGGGTCAAGAAAAGGAAATGAGCATATGGTGCAAGCCATCACATTCAATCTTTACCATAATCCTGCAATTGGCCTTATTCTTCTATTTTACAGATGAAGTAAGGCACAGAGAGTTTAAGTCATACGCTGAAGGTCACTCAGGAAAGATTAAGACACAGGCCCATCTAATTCTAAAGGCCTGGCTTGCTCTCTACACCACACAGCCTGAGGTTTAAGGAAAATTCCATTTTGAAATCTCCAGCTCTCAGCACTGAATATGGAAAGACGCGGTAGCGGCCAGTGTGGGGGGCTGAGCTGCAGAGCACTGGCAGAGTTTACACTGAGCAAAACAAATATGCCCTGTGTCCTCCGCTGCGGGCGAAAACTTCCTGTGCAATAGCAGCAGCCACGGCTTCTGCAAAAACCGCTGCCCCCTTGTAATTCGGGGGATAGAACTGTCTTCCCAGAAGGAGGACTATGGGGATCTGAGAGAAGATATGAACCTCTCTTTAGAGCACACATTCTCATATGAGAAATCCACCCCGCCGTTCGGAGCACCTCAAGAAGACTGTCTCTCTGGGGAGGGAACCCCTCATCCTCCCTTGCGTCTTCCTGAGACATACTTTCTCCTTTGCCACACGGAGTCCCAGGTCTGCAGGCTGCCCCAGGCTGCTTCTCTCTTCCCCTCTAAATGATCAGCTCAAATTTAAATACTTGGCCTTCTGTGACTGAGACAGTACGTTCTTTAAAATTTTTCCCCAGGACTAGAGAGAAACCAGAAAGTAAAAAACTGTAGAATCCAAGTGAAACAAAGATGGTCAAGTTTCCAAAGTGTTATTTTGTGACCCCACAGAGTTGTATCCTGGAGACCTGCTCCGAGCTCTCCTTACCCTGCAGCCTCATACCCATTTTAACCTGCGCGATCAAGCTTAGTGTTGAGCAAATGTGTTCTTGTTGAACACGGTTTATATTAACAAAGAAACGAGAGTGAAGCCAATGTGTTAACTCACTGTGTGGTATGAAGTCTCTCGTGTCTCCTGATGTGTACAGGGGAGAGAGGAGATACATGTTTCTTTAACAACAGTAATAACAAAAGGGTCCACTCTATCCCAGGACCCACATGCCTATGACCTTATTCCAAGAGATTCTGATTCAGCCATTCTGGGGTGAAAAGCCATGTAAGAAAATCATCCCACAGGAATTCTAATGCTTATAGATTTCATATCATAAATAGAGAAAAAAAAAGACTTGCAGAGTTAAAGAAATCTGTATAAAGTAACCAAGTTAGTTATCTTAGGCTGTTGAACTACTTTATCTTTACCATTCACTCTTAAATGAAATCTTAAAAACATATAAATGACCAAACTATTGATGGAAGTTTTTTTTTAAGGAAGCATACTATAAAAGCAAAAGCATAAGTTTTTCACATTATAGCAGGAAATGCAAAAACCTCAGTTTTCACAAATATGGTAGATAAAAGTACCTTGAGAAATATGGAATAGTCAGTTTCTAAAATTCACATTTGCCCTCTCAAGAACATGGCTCTCTAGTGTCCTAAAAACAAACAGGAATCTGGAAACCCATAATAATCAGTTAGCTCTAAAGCCACTGTTTCTCAAGGTATTATCAGTACCATAAACTGGGAATTTTAAGTTCAAACAAAAGAGAAAGCCTTAGGCCTGAAAAAAGGTGGGATTATATATGTTATATAAGACAAGTGATAAAGGTTATTATGCACAAACCACATAAAGAAAAATTAACAGAACTACAAGGAAAAGTGGATAAAACTGCAATCATAGATTTTAACACTTTTTTCAGTAATAAGCAAACAAAATATAGTAAAAAGTTAATAAGGTTCATCAACCAGTCCATTCTGAAGGAGATCAGCTCTGGGATTTGTTTGGAAGGAATGATGCTAAAGCTGAAACTCCAGTACTTTGGCCACCTTATGCAAAGAGTTGACTCATTGGAAAAGACTGATGCTGGGAGGGATTAGGGGCAGGAGGAGAAGGGGACGACAGAGGATGAGATGGCTGGATGGCATCACTGACTCGATGGACGTGAATCTGAGTGAACTCCGGGAGTTGGTGATCAACAGGGAGGCCTGGCGTGCTGCGATTCATGGGGTTGCAAAGAGTCGGACACAACTGAGCAACTAAACTGAACTAAAGGCAATATATAATCCTCAAAACACAAACATTTAAAACAAACTACATGTAAGACTATAAAGCAAATCAAGAAACTTTAAAAGCATTCAGTCTTATATTTTCATATTTAAAGAAATTTTTTTTAATTTAAAAAATTTGTGTAAAAAAAATCTATTCAATAGATCACACAGATGACATTCTCCAGAAATTCAAAGATACCTTAAACCAAAACTGCTATGCATTTGAAAACATTAAACTCACTGCTCTGAAAATTCATGGCTCAGAGTACATCATAGGGAAATTCTTCAAAGATTAGAAATGTTCAAAATTAAAACAATACTTAAAAAAAAAATGTGGGATGCAGCTAAAATTACTTTGAGATCTTCAAATGTTTCATAGAATACAGTTAAGTATAATATAAGACAGATGAGTTTATTTTGGTTGAAAAAAAAATCAGGGAAGGTTTAATAGAAGAGGTAACAAGTTGAGGGGCCTTGGAAACACACGTCAGGGAGCAGGAACAGACTGTGAACTTGAGACAAGAATCAAGGGGATACTGAGGGAAGTGAGTGTGTGCATGAGTCAACTAAGATTGTATCTGCTTATGTTTGCAGAATCACTCTGCCTCCATGACCGAAGTTACCTGAAACGGCTGACGTGTCACAAGCTGTTTTTTTTTTTAATCACCCTCCAATTCGATACTTCAAGACACAGTTACTTGATATCAAGCTGTGAAGACAAGTATTATGTTTATCTAGTTAGAGGCTAATGTTTTGTACATTTTTTTGTATGAGGAAGTGATGTAGCTTGCCCTGATTTTTTTTTTTTTTTTGGTCAGCTTTAATATATTTATGCCAGAATTTTAAACAAAGTTTTCTTCTTGTTCAGGTGTGCATTGAAGAACCACATTTATTCAATAATTGATGTTGTTTTGTGATATTTGTACACAAACCTTCTTTTATCAGTTTTGTAGACACTGAAATGAAATATAATAATTCACTTTAATCTTTTATTATCACAGTTGCTGCCTCCTCCGGCATTTTTGAATTTTAAAAAAAACTTAACTTTTGAGTTGCAGGGAAAACAATGTTGGTTAATGGTAAATCTCAAAATCAGTTGTGTAGAAAGAAGTATTACTTTGAAAAAGAACTTTATATTCTAACTTCTTAACAAGTGATTGCATCCCAAGTTAAAGTAACATATTAATAAGAAAAAATCACCTAAGTTACACAAGCAATGGCAGGAAATTCTGGTTTTGAGGATGTTGGTATGATCCTTAGATAATAGCCTCTCCTGGTTAAGAAATTCAAGATCTTTCTGTAATCATGCCCTTGGGCTGGCAGGTAACACCGCAGCCTTCTTTCCCAAACAACCAGCCAGTACCAGCATCCCCTGTCAACTCAGTTTTGTATATCATATTGTATGGACTTTATATAAAAATGAATATTTTACACTTTGCACAGTATTATTTTACAGAGAGGGTATCAGAGCATCTACAACCTAGAGCCCCAAAGCAACAGCTTGACTTTGGGGCTTTGAATTGTTCTAGAATTTTAACTGCATCTCATTTTTCTAGCATGGTAATAACTAATGTGTAACTTCCTGGAGAGCAGGAGCTCCCTTGTCTGTATCTCTCAGAATGTTTTCTCAACACTTCCATGTTGGTTCTTCTTAGCTTTTTTTGTACATATTTTTTTTTTTCTAAAGAAAAAAGTTATTCACAAAATGAATTTTGGCTCATGTCTTTTGTTTGAGGCTTCATCCCCCGAGTATTTGAAGACTCACAATGATGTGACCTCAGTAAGTGTTTATCCTCTTCAGTTCCTTGCCTGTTGGGATCAGTCATAACAGAGGCACGGCTGATACGTCCTTTCATGAAGGACTATCTGTGTTTAGGCCAAAGAATTTGTGAATTTAAGACACTCAGAAGCACATTCTGGTTTTCTAGCAGGCTACCTTTGTCTTCAGTCTGCCCATAGATATTTCTAAGGCATCAGTAAAAATTCAGTCATTTTGACACTGCTAAAACTCATCCCCTATCTCATTCTGGCCTAAACTTATTTGCACTTACATGTATAAACACTCATACACATCTTTTGAGTGACATCAGACTAAAAGTTGGGGAAGTAGGCAAAAAAGGGAAGTGCTGAAAGCCCTACTCATCCCCAATGCTAAGCCACAACCATGATCTGGTTGTTCAGAACAGTGAACCCAGACATACAGAATAGACTTTTGGACACAGTGGAAGAAAGAGGATGGGTCGAATTGAGAAAGTAGCATGGAAACACAAATATTACCATATGTAAAACCGACAGCCAGTGGGAATTTGCTGTATGACACAAAAACTGGTGTTCTTTGACAACCCAGAGGGGTGCAATGGGGTGGGAGGAAGGTTCATGAGGGAGGGAACATAATTAAACCTATGGCTGATTCATGTTGATGTGTGGTACCCCACTCCAGTACTCTTGCCTGGAAAATCCCATGGATGGAGGAGCCTGGTGGGCTACAGTCTATGGGGTCGCTAAGTTGTACATGACTGAGCAACTTCACTTTCACCTTTCGCTTTCATGCATTGGAGAAGGAAATGGCAACCCACTCCAGTGTTCTTGCCTGGAGAATCCCAGGGACGGGGGAGCCTGGTGGGCTACCAGCTATGGAGTCGCACAGAGTCGGACACTACCGAAGTGACTTAGCAATGGTAGAAACCAATACAATATTGTAGAGCAATTATTCTCCAATTAAAAATAAATAACTATACACATATATATATATACAGTGAACCCAAAGAAGCTGTAACAACCCCAAGGTGGTGCTGTATAAGCTACCCAAGTATAATGTTGCCCAACTTCAGAGCGATTCATCTTCTACATATAGTTCTTTTAATAATAGCAATGACAGCTCAGTTTCATTGTTCATAAGACATTCTGAAAAATACTGGCAGACTCCTGATTCTACATTGCCCATTTATCACAATGAGAGACCATCTAAATATCTATCAAATGGTATTTCCAAGAACATAAGTTGACCAAGTGAGGGTTACCCTTACAGTCTTCACTTTGGTTTCAATCTGGAAGGACCTATTAGAAGTGTTCTGAGGTCTCCAGCCACAGACGCCAATTTCCTGGCCTTTGGAAGTTATTGATACAGGGCTCAGTGATGTTCCACAGAACAGAACACTGGGGCACCTAGAACCAAGGACCATCTCTGGGCTCACATCCCTGGGGTCACTGGGTCAGTCTGATTCCCTCCATATGACAAGGCAACCTCAGTGTTACCCCTGATTTAGGCCCAAGTCACTTCACAGGCCAAGTCACTTCATTGACCTTTCAAGCCTACCATTTGAGACTCATTTCTTAAGGCTAGAAACCCCTCCACATGTGCCATGTACCCAGGATAAAGCCCTCTAAGTAGGAGGAGTGGTCACTATCGCCTTAGGATGAAGTCTGCAATGAGCTTTTCTTCTTTTTAAAGAAGCCCAGAGGAGCCTGAGAACTCTGATCCACTGTGAGAGGGTAGTGAAAAGAAACTAAAGAAAAGCTGATAAATGTATGGACATAAGCAACCTCATGAGACTATTAGCCCCTGAGAGTTTATTTATGACATTTTCAGTTCTTTGATTCTGCACCCAGAATAGGATCTGACAGAGAAAACGTTGCAAATAGATGGATGCCAGGGTTCTATTTAATTTGCCTGAAAGAGATTATGCCTAGTTTGGAAATAAAGAGAATTTGCACGGAGCCTGAAGGTAGATGAAACATAAGTATATTTAGATACAGAATTAAGTGTGAGGAAACTGCACTCAGCAGCTATCAACATGTGGGTGACTCTCTTGGTAAATTCTAGAGATCTCTCTAGGCTGTGATAGACAGAAAGGCTATATGTAGCTCCAGTTAATTAGAATGTAAGTAGGCATAATCCCATACACAGGAGGAGACAGCACTAGTATGATTAAAAGAGCAGAAGAGTGCCAGGAATAGCATTTTTGTTTCTAAAAAATTGCTTTTTCTATTATATGCAATGACCAGAACTTTGAAGGTGTTAACTATCTTGGAGGCAGACACAAATACCAGATTGCCCTAGTTAGTTTTAAGGAGGTTACATTAAGGCTGTTAAACTGTTCTTGCCTTGCTGAAGTCAAGATGTGTACTAGAACTAGCCTGTCATTCACAATCATCCCCTCTACTACCACGGGAATCTTGTAATGAACAGCTAATCTCTTGCTTCCATCCTAGTTCTTGATCCAGATATCCCAGGATTGAGTGATACGATGATTCACTAGGAATTTAGTGAGCATATTATGTGTTAAGAATCATGCCAAGAACTGGGAATATACAACAAAATTGACTCACCCCTATGGAATTTAGGGTCAGATGGAAGAAAAGAACAACCACAGAATACTCAGTGTTTTGAAGGGAGACCTTGTTTAGGTAAGGCAAGTGTTGTGTCTTCTTTGAAGTGACATATACATTAGAATGAGAAGGAGAGGACTAGACAGAAAAGTAGCAAAAAGCATATGAGGCTCAGGGAACAGTATGTACCAATGTCCTGGGGAAAGAATGAGCTTTATCCATGCGAAGAACTGAAAGTAAGCCAGAGAGGTGCCAAGTATCGGTTATCCAGTCGAGGAGAAGTTTAGGCCCTGGGGCCCCCTACCTTTTGCCAAGTCCCTCGTGGGGGTCCTTGATGTGGTCCAGCTCTGTGGACCAAATGTGCTAAGGCAGCTGCCAGTGGAGTGGCCTGTTGTCTCATTCTCTGTTGTTCCTTCTTCCTAATCCTGGTCCCTGCCGTTAGAAATTTTGAAGGCAATCTCAACTGGGTGAGACATAGGCATACCCAAAGTGCCTTCCACCTTTTGTACTTTCCTTGTATGTTAGAGGCGCTGATAAAAGTCATGTTAACCATCTTTAAATTCTCTGGGGCCTCAGAGACGGTATCTGTATATGCCTATAGGCTTTAAAGATCCTTTCTAGAAATCCGAAGGATCTTCACTCAGTTTGTTTCCTTCTTGTGCTTTATTAAGGTACCTGAGTTTTGGCCCCGCTTGGGCCAGGTTTCGGCCAGTTGGGCCCGTCTCCAGCACCACTTCCCAAACAGGACCCGCTGTGGGTTCTGCTGTACCTGCAGCAGCCTGTATTGGGCTGCCAGAGGTTCTTAATGAAGCCCACCTGCCTCCTCCCTGGCTTTATCCAGCACCTTCTACGCTCTTCTGAAGTGAGGAGTATGGGTAATAAACCTTGAACATCAGCTCAGGCTGGGCTGTGGGCTGCAAAAAATTGATGAAAAAAAACTGTTTCCATTCTCCTTGGGTCATGTCTATATGTTGACATATTAAGGGAACAGTACGTATTCCCATTATTTATTCCAATTAAATAAATCTGAAGTTGAAAAAGGAGAATGGACTGGGATCAACCCCCCTGGCTGTGCATTTTCAGGATTCGCACCCCCAGAGAGGACTTGCCTTAAAACAGGGGACCCAGACCCCAGAGCCACTGGTACTGGCCAGATAGGAACCAGGCCACACAGCAGGAGGTGAGTGGTGGGAGAAACCGAAACCATTCCCCCACTCTACCCCGCCCAGGAAAAATTGTCTTTCACAAAACTGGTCCCCAGTGCCGAAAAGGTTGGGGATCGCTGGCTTGAAAGATATTGCCCCACCCACGGGGGAGCCTGATGGGCTGCTGTCTATGGGGTTGCACGGAGTCGGACACGACTGAAGCGACTCAGCAGCAGCAAGAAGATCAAAAAACGAAGTCTCAAGCCTTTAACCCAGGTACTGGTAACCTTTCATATTGCTTGCCCACATCCTGCCAGGTGGGCCTCCAACCCACGACCCGTGGGTCAAGATTCCACAAAGAACGTAGGCAGGTGTATTTCTTTAAAAAGGTTACCCAAAAGGCATCTTCCAAACCCTAAATCTCCCCCAAACCCTTGTTTCACTGCAAGAGGAACCAGTGCGGAAGCTTGGCGGCCCCTCCCTGGGTCAGCCGCAGGGAGCGTTCCTGTAACAAAGGCTACCGCTTGGACTCAGTGCACAGGCTCTCAGCCTCTCAGCACCCGGGAGGGGCCAAAAAAACCAACGGGCAAAATCCTGTTTGGACTTACCTCCTGGTTGACCCACCAAATTTGTTACTGAGCCAGGTTCATTTTTCAGGAGGCAAAGCCAGCCAAAACGCTGAGTCACCGAGGCTTGCAGCAAAGACATTTTACTTGCAAGGCGAGGAAATGGGAGAACAAGCCTCAAATCCAAGCCCCAGAAGACAAGCGGGTGGAGTATTCAGAGGATGACCAATGAAGCAGCAGAGCGGGGCTGGCTGAGGCGAGAGGGGGCGTGGGGGAAAGGTGATCGCAAAAAGATGTGATTCTCGTGGTCCTGCACAGGTGTAGCTAATCTACAATCCTCTCCATGTTCAAAAGGTCACCCAGCGGACACCAGCAGGTGCCTAGCCAGAGGGTCGGTGGTGCTACCCTGTCCCAACCAGCTCAGCCTGAACTAGACAGAGCTGGGTCCAACATCCTGGAAAATAACTCAGGCAAACATCTTGCTTATGCTACATGCCTCTTAGAGGACATGTAATCATAAGACACACAAGTCTTAAAACAACCTTGATTAGTGAAGGCAAGTGAAATGGGTTTGACTAATCACTGTATTTGGTTTCAGATAAAACCAGGGAAAAAAGAGCAAGGAAATGTGAGGATAAGCGCATGTAAAAACATTTTCAATTATCTTTAACACACCATGTGTAAACTCAAGAAACATTTATTAACTGATGGTGGCATCATCACTAATTTGTGTCCAAAATTTGACATCCCAGGCTTCCCAGGTGGCTCAGTGGTAAAGAACCCGCCTGCCAATGCAAGAGCCACAGGAGAGGCCAATTTGATCTCTGGATTGGGAAGATTCCCTGGAGTAGGAAATGGCAACCCACTGAAGTATTCTTGCCTTGAGAATTCCATGGACAGAGGTGTTCTGGCAGGCTACAATCCATGGGGGTGCAAAAGAGTCAGATACGACTTAGCAACTCAGGAACAACTCATACTTCATCTTGTAATCGAGGTGTCTAGAAAACCATTTTATTACTTAAAATGTTGCTTGATTAGCATGAGTTTCTTTTTAAAGGTGAATAGTGTATTCTCTGGTGACTCAGATGGTAAAGAATCTACCTGCAATGCAGGAGACCCAGGTTCAATCCCTGGGTCAGGAAGATTCCCTGGAGAAAGGAATGGCAACCCACTCCAGCCTTCTTGCCTGGAGAATTCCATGGACAGAGGAGCCTGGTGGGCTACTGTCCATGGGCTTGCAGAGAGTCAGACACAACTAAGCAATTATCACTGTCACTTTCATAACTGAATAAGCCATGGGAAAAGCCTGCTGCACCGTCCCTGTCCCATGGATCAGATGACTTCTCTATTGTGAATTCAACTATATTTCCTTTACTGGTGGATTTTCTTCTCTAACCCAGTTTTTTTCATTCAGAGCAATGCAAGACATTCACTAAACCTTTCTCACTGAGGCCAGAACATACTTCTGCTTGTCTGAATTTTTCTTCTGTATATGTGGTATTACCAATTAAAATATTGTAAGATCCTCTGTCATTGGACTAGTCTATCTTTTAATATTTGGTGTTGAACTAACCAAACTAAAAAATTATAAAGACCCTTACCACATCCAACCTCAATTATAGTGGAAGCCATAATATTGATATAACTGATAAGAGAAGATTAGATTATTTCATCCCTAGATACTGCAACCTGGGTAGATACTACTGTCAGGCAGGTAAAATTATAGTTACATGAGTTCTGGAAGACTGTAAATTCAATCCTATTATAAATGCATCTATATTTGTGTAAGCTTAGGTAACTAAGCTCCCCAAGGCTTGGTTTACTCATCTGTAAAATGGAAATAATTTAGTGACTGTCTATACTGTGGTGGTCAATTTTCTGTATCGACTTGACTGAGCCGCTGGAGCCCCAGATATTTGGTCAAACATTATTGTGGGTATATCTGCAAGAGTGTTTTTGGATAAGATTACATGAGATTCCACAGACTGAGTGAAAACATGGATTGCCCTCCCTAACATAGGTGGCCCTCATCCAATTAATGGAAAACTGAATAGAATAAAAAGGGCCACCTTCCTTTAAAAAGAGGGAACTCCTCCTGCCTCTTTGAGCGAGGACATCTGTCTTTTCCTGACTTCAATCTCATTCTGAAACATCAGCTCTCCTTGGATATCGAGGCTGCCAGCTTTCAAACTGGAATTTGCACTATTAACTCTCATGGTTCTCAGGCCTTCAGACTTGGACTACAATCACACCATCGGCTTTCCTGGGTCTCCAGATTGCAGGTTGTGGATTTGGAGACTTCTCAGCCTCTGTAACCACAAGAGCCAATGCCTTCACTTCCACTTTTCACTTTCACTCATGGGAGAAGGAAATGGCAACCCACTCCAGTATTCTTGCCTGGAGAATCCCAGGGACGGGAGAGCCGGGTGGGCTGCCGTCTATGCGGTCACACAGAGTCAGACACGACTGAAGCGACTTAGCAGCAGCAGTAGCAGCCTCTGTAACCACAAGAGCCAATGCCTTAAAAAATTTTTTTCTGTATTTATCATGTTGGTTCTATTTCTCTTGAGAACTCTGAGATTTTCGTACAGAGAGTGTTTCTAAAAAAAAAAAACCAGAGTTTTAAGACTGAGTTTTTTTTGAATTGGCTCTGGCATTTCTGGAACTGGCTCTTTAATCTGATTAGATTTAAACATGCTAATTATTCTATTTTGAGTAGTAAGGAGAACACTGATAGTCTATGGCATGAGCTGACAATGAAGACAGGAAAAAAAAGGTGTTAGGTAAAGACGACCAGGACCCCAAAAAGAGTGTGTTAACAGACTTTTTAATGGCGAAGCGCTTACCGGGTGGGGTTCCTGGACCCGAACGAGGTAGGTTGAGGAAGTCCGCGCCCGGACCGTGTTAGAAGCGGCTTATATGTTTGTTGCGAGGGATGGTCAGGTTAATGGGCGTGGGGTTCGGATAGGTCGCCAGGCCGAGGCGTCGCGGGCTGATAGGTCCTTTTACATGGCTGGGGTGGGGCGGCTTTAGGGGGCGAAGTGTGCTGTCATTGGGATCCGGAGGCGCCCTCCGTTAGGGACTTCCCCCGCGCTCATCCAGGGACCTTCTCCCCGGCAGGAGGGAGAGAAGGGGCGGCCCATTGTGGCCCCTGGGGTCCGACCTTACAAAAGGCACCCCTGGATACTTCTCATCAACCTCTTATAAGAATGAAAGGGCTGGGTAAATTTGTATATGATACTTTAGAACATTTTTGGCAAACTGATAAATATGATTGGCTTGTTGCTCCTAGTGTTACTGGACAAAGTGGGGAAAGAAGATGAACTCAGGAATTTAAATTCCCAACTTGTGTGCCCTATAGATGATCTAAAAGCTTCTATGTGTGTTCTGAAAAAAGATCTTTCTCTCCTGTAATCACAGGACTGAGATTGCTAAAAATCAAACCCAGGATCAGCTGAATGACAATGCTAATCCATCTCACAGCCTCCTGGGATGTCTACTGATAAAGCTGCTCTGAAGATTCAATTAGATAACTCAAAAAACCTTGTAGCAAAGTTTCTGGTATACAGTAAAACCTCAGTAAGCATTTTGGTCTGTATTTTTTCTATATACATGGCTTATTTTCAGCTCCCTTCCAATTGGGAAGATGGAGGTGACTCTACTCACCATCAGAGGTTTCACTTCTCCCCACTATTGCATCATCACAAGGAAAATGTAATACAATCTCCTCCAGCAACAATACATGGTCCTTGGGACTTCCCTGGCAGTCCAGTGGTTAAGACTTCGCCTTTCAATGCAGGAGGTGTGGGTTCTATCCCTGGTTGGGCAGCTAAGATCCAACATGCCTTGAGGCCAAAAAACCAGGACATAAAGCAGAAGCAATATTGTAACAAATTCAATAGAGACTTTAAAAACAGTCCACATCAAAAAAAAAAAAAAAAAACTTAAAAACTTAAAAAAAGAATAAAACAGAATAAAACACAATACATGCCTCTCAGATTATCCATATTATGTAATCTTATGAAACTTTAAAGGTCTAATAAATGTCATAAAATTCAAGATGGTTATTAATTTTTAATTCGTATTGCAATATTTCATTTAAAAAATTAGGTTGTGCCATTTGTTCTTCTACAATGCCTCAGGCCAGATCCAAAAGAGGGTGGGCTGCCAAGAGGGAGAAATGTTTATGACCATGATCGTCTTTAGTAGCAAAGAACAGAAAAGCCCAAAGTAAGTGGCTTAAACAAATAAGACAGTGTATTGAGTCTATTAACAAGAAATACAAAGATTAAACAAGTATGGCACAACATAATTAGAGCTCCAGTATTTCTCTGCAACTCATTTGGCTCAGACTTTGGGTGTTGGCTTTGTCTTCAGACCAGCTCCCCTCATGGTCTCAGGATATCATCCACCTTAAGATACAACATCCAAATGGAAAACTTCCCTCCAAATTCCAAAAATGTCTCTTTCAGGCAATCTCCATTCTCTTCAGATGTCTCTGACATCTCATTGGCCAGAATTATACCACATTCTGTGCCTACACGAATGAGGAAAAAAAGACCATGATTGGTCTACACCAATCACCACTCACCTGTGGGGGATGGAGTAAGTCCAGAATCACAGAAGCACTGGGACATATGTGGGTACAATTAAAAAGGAGAAAGGTTATGCAACAAGAGTGTAAGCAGCAGAGATTTTTAAACTGATTAAACTTTCTACCAGAAGCAATAGAAATCTGTGAAAATCACATACAAAGGCTGAGGGGAAAATACCTAGTCAAGGTTAAAACACAACAAAGAAACAGTGAAATGGGAAGCCTTAGAGATAAAGAAAATCCAGAGACTAAGAGGCTGCCAGTTTCCACCATTATAAATTATTTGTGTTCAAGGGTACATAAACCTTTGTCTTTGGGATAGACTGTCTAACCACCCTAGAAAGGGAATATGATAGGGTGAAAGTTACTAGGATTCATATATACAGATGAGAAGTATTCTACAAATGTTTAAACTAGAAATACTTCTGCAGTCAGCCAAAGGACACAAAGAAAGAAAGCAAAGCTTAGAGAATCAAAATGTCTGGACAGGTTAATTGAGGGGTAATCTTTGCCCATAAGTTACAGACAATACTTGAAATGCATCAGAAACCAGAAGAGCACATCTCCCCCAACCAAATTTTCATTTGTTACTGAAATAATTAGGAGAGATAGTAAAAGCAGGCGGGGCAAACTGTGCTGATTGGCAACTGAATAGCCCTTCCTAATAATGGATCTTATTTTTGTTCACAGTCCACTAAATGGACATGGTTTTCCAATGGATGCTGACCCATCTCTGTACCTCTGGGTTAGTCTTGATTGTCTAAGTTAGTATGGTGGTCTCGTCTTCCTCACCTGTGATCACTTTAGGCATGAACAGGTGATACAAGCATGGGGTACCAAGCAAAATAAATTAAAATAATAATAATAAACCCATTCCTGGTCATATCCTGATGGAATTTCAGAATGCTAAGAACAAAGAGAAAATTGTAAGAAATTTTCAGAAAAAGAAGAAAAAAAATCCCACAAAGTAGCAAGAATCAGATTTCTCATGGGCAACAATGGATGCCAAAATAAGACTAAAGAGAAAAACAAATATTGTATAATATCATGTACATGTGGAGTCTAGAAAAATGGTACAGATGAACTTATTTGCAAAGCAGAAAGTCACAGATAAAGAGAACAAACTCATGGTTACCAAGCGGGGAAGGAGGAGGGGGATAAATTAGGAGATTGGGATTGACCTTCATACACTACTATGCATAAAATATCAATAGGTAACTAATGAGAACCAACTATATAGCAGAGGGAACGATACTCAGTGCTCTATGGTGACCTAAATGGGAAGGAAATCTAAAAAAGATGGGATATATGTGTATATACATAGAACTGATTCATTTTGCTGTGCAGCAGAAACTAATACAGCACTGTAAAGCAACTATATGCCAATGAAAATTAATTTAAAATAATTATCACTGATTGGAAAAAATTAATCTGAAATGAATGAGGTATATCATGGGGAAAAGATGTATTGCATGCTAAAGTTCTTGTCTGTTGGGCAGAAAAATAAATATACCAATTGTACCTTATTATTTAACTTTTATTATTAAAAATTTGCAAGCATACATAAAAGTAGAGAAAACAAACCTCAGTATATGCATCATCTAGATACAATAGTTTCTCACATTTTCCATATTCCTGTAGTATTTTAAAATGATTCCCAGATATTGTGACTCTTCACTTCTAAATATGTCAGTATCCATCTCTAAAAAGTTACTTTTTTACATAACCCCAACACCGTTCTGACACCTAACAAGATAATGATTTCATAGTATTGTTTACTATCCAGTCATATTCATATTTCTCTAGTTACCCCTCAAAAATCTTTTTACAGTTATTTTGTTCAAACCAGGCCCACACACAGTATTTGGTTGATATGCCGCTCAAATGCCTTTTAATTTTGAATAATTCCCCAGCTCACTCCAATGCAAAAAGAAAAACAAAATCCTACAAAGTGAAAAATTCCAAAATTTTCCATGCAATTTTTATGAAAAGAGACCAGGTCAGTTGGTAATTAACTTGTGACTAGATCAGATCATAGAATGATAGACAATCTATGGTTGTCTCCTTATAGTACCATTTATCTTTTTCACTAGCTACCCCATTAGTGTAGGTCTTCATAAAACCGTTCAACTTCAGCTTCTTCAGCATTACTGGTTGGGGCATAGACTTGGATAACTGTGATATTGAATGGTTTTCCTCGGAGACGAACAGAGATCATTCTGTCGTTTTTGAGATTGCATCCAAGTACTGCATTTCGGACTCTTTTGTTGACCATGATGGCTACTCCATTTCTTCTGAGGGATTCCTGCCCGCAGTAGTAGATATAATGGTCATCTGAGTTAAATTCACCCATTCCAGTCCATTTTAGTTCGCTGATTCCTAGAATGTCGACGTTCACCCTTGTCATCTCTTGTTTGACCACTTCCAATTTGCCTTGATTCATGGACCTGACATTCCAGGTTCCTATGCAGTATTGCTCTTTACAGCATTGGATCTTGCTTCTATCACCAGTCACATGCACAACTGGGTATTGTTTTCGCTTTGGCTCCATCCCTTCATTCTTTCTGGAGTTATTTCTCCACTGATCTCCAGTAGCATATTGGGCACCTAATGACCTGGGGAGTTCCTCTTTTGATATCCTATCATTTTGCCTGTTCATACTGTTCATGGGGTTCTCAAGGCAAGAATACTGAAGTGGCTTGCCATTCCCTTCTCCAGTGGACCACATTCTGTCAGCCCTCTCCACCTGGAGTCACAGGCAAATTTGGCCTTGGAGTCTATCTTTAGCACTTCTTAATTCCACCTCTTCTGCAGCCATTGTGTATTTTTTATCTGCATATGTCTCTTGGACATTTTATATTTTTCAATTTGTGCTACGTCTCAGGAAAAATAATAAATATTTTCTCAATTTAATCCAAAAAATATATGAACTATTGATAATACAGTGTGATTTCATGAGTTTTCATTATCTGTCTGATATCACTCTTTTGCCTCTTTGAAAAGGTTTTAAAAGGCAAAAATATTGCTAAAGGAAGAAGGAAGGATTTTGAGACATTTCATCACATCTCATGGGCCATTTCTGTATCAAGGGATGGAAATGTAAAATGCAGACTTTGGATCTACAACAGGAATGAAACTCCGTTCTACACAGATACATCTAGCACAGGTCCTGGCCGGTTTTGTACCATGGCATGCAGAATCATTATAGAGGACAATCGTTTGTCATCCCAATACCCAGAACCGTGTCTAGCACATAACAAATGCTGCTGCTGCTGCTAAGTCGCTTCAGTCGTGTCTAACTCTGTGCGACCCCATAGACGGCAGCCCACCAGGCTCCCCTGTCCCTGGGATTCTCCAGGCAAGAACACTGGAGTGGGTTGCCATTTCTTTCTCCAGTGCATGAAAGTGAAAAGTGAAAGTGAAGTCACTCAGTCGTGTCCGACTCTTAGCGACCCCATGGACTGCAGCCCACCAGGCTCCTCCGTCCATGGGATTCTCCAGGCAAGAGTACTGGAATGGGGTGCCATTGCCTTCTCCAAGAAGAAATGCTAGACAGAGCCTTTTAATGGGGAAAAAAAAAAAAAAAAAGCCTTCTCCCTGCTTCTGATGTGGCTGGATTTCAGCAAATATGTGTGGACCAAAGACACTGTGCTTTGAAAAGACAGCATATGGTTACAATAGGAACCACAGAGCTCCTGCTAAGCATCCAGCCAGGAGACCTACAGCAGTGCTCCTAAAAAGATGAAAGACTTTACTGCCAAGATTAAAGAATTTATAGCACATTGCCAATGGGAAAGTCAGTGGACTTCAGATTACCTGGATGATAACAATGGTAACTCTCCACTGGCTTCCATTCTGGGTATTTTACATGGACTCTCTCATTCATCCTCATAGCAACCGTATGTGATAAGCACTGTCCTCACTTTACAGATGAGGAAATGGAGGCCAGGAAAACTTAGAAACAACTAGGTTTGGGGGGAGAGGGGTGATTGGTGTGTTTGCTTTTAAATATTATTTTTGGCTGCATCGGGTCTTAATTGCAACAGCCTGTGTAGTTGTGGGATCTTCTTGCAGCCTGTGTAGTTGTGGCATGTGACCTAGTTGCCCCAAGGTATATGGGATCTTAGATCCCTGACTAAGGATAGAACCCACATCCCCAGCATTGGGAGCATTCTTAACCACTGGACCACCAGGGAAGTCCTCAGAACCAGGTTTTGAACCTAGACAGCTTAGCTCTCCTACTAAGCTGTCTAACAAATTAGCTTACTCCCTTCAACTAAAGGAAACTTGAAAACTGCTCTAGGCAACTCTGTCACTACATGCTCTCAACTGTTTATTCCCAAGATAGTTGAGGTAGTAGTCGGGAAGTATTTTTTTAAATACCTGTATAAAGTGAAAAGTGAAAGTTGCTCAATCGTGTCCAACTCTTTGCGACCGCATGGACTATATAGTCCATGAAATTCTCCAGGCCAGAATACTGGAGTGGTTAGCCTTTCCCTTCTCCAGGGTATCTTCCCAATCCAGGGATCGAACCCAGGTCTCCCACATTACAGGCAGGTTCTTTACCAGCTGAACCACCTGCATAGAGATCATTCTAAATACTCTCCCTGGACTATCAGGGAAGAACATGAGGAGATAAAGGATGAAGTGTCTAAGGGCAATGACATCAAATGAACTCATATTTTGTTCAAATAACACATCATTTACTTTTTTTTTCTTTTAGAAATACTGAGCCTCCTTTCCTCCTGACCACGAGTTGTGTTGAATGAGATCCAGAGTCTCTTCTTCCCAGTTTGTCCACCTCACCCTCCCTGCTCATCATCTCTCTGCCAAGTCACTTACCCAAACAAGGAATGACATTGAACAAGCACACCAGCAGCCAGAAGATTTGAAGCTTGGATTCTGGGTTCAGATTAAAGATAAACGAATGAAGTTCAAAGATAGAAACTCTAGGGACTAAAGAGACAAGTTACTGCATGATGGACACTTTTGGCTGCACATTTTCAATGAAAAGACTTGTGCAGCCTCCAGATATATAAAGGAATCTTAACAGTGGTGAGATGTAATGGGAAGGGGAAAGGCGGGAACCTTTATTGAGGGTTAATCTGTGCGTGAACTTGATACTATGTTCTTGTAATCCTCATGACAGTAGCAACAGTGGCTGCTGTTTTTCAAGTGAAGACACTAAAGCACAGGCTGTGGGGGGCACGGTGGTGGAGAGGCAGGATTCAAGGACTTGTCCAGGGTCAAAGTCCACAATTGCTCTACTGGCCAGACCACTTCCCAGGCATCAAAGTGCTCTTAGCAATACACTTTCTAGGCACTAGGAAGGGCACAGAGGTACACCAACCTGCACACCAAGAACTTAGGGTCTAGTGGAGCAGACTGGACTTGCTTGCAAAAGTGCAGCAGGGCACAGTATAAGTCTAGAACAGACCAGATTGGGCACATTCAAGGTGGTATGGCCATAGATTAAGACGAGAACAGCGTCCTGTTGCTCCGTATGTGTTCCATGAGGGTTTGCTCGCCACTCCTTTTTTAAATTTTTCAATATTACTTTAAGGCAACCTACTGAATGTGAGAAAATATATCTGATAAAGGGTTAATATCCAAAATATATAAAGAACTCATACAACTCAATAGCAAAAAAAAACACAACCATCTGATTTAAAAAATGGGCAGAGGATCTGAATAGACACTTTTCCAAAGACATATCACTGGACAACAGGCACATGAAAAGGTGCTCAACATCATTAATCATAAGGAAAATGAAAACCACAGTGAGACATCACCTCATGCCTATGGTGGCTACTATCAAAAAGATGAGAAATAGCAAATGTTGACAAGGATATAAAGAAAAGGAAACTCATACACTGTTGGTGTTAATGTAAATTGATACAACTGCTATGGAAAGGCACATGGAATTTTCTCAAAAAAATTAAAAACAGAACTACCATATGATCCAGCAATTCCACTTCTGTATTTTTATCTGAGAAAATGAAAACACTAACTCAAGAAGATATATGTACCCCCATATTCATTGCAGCATTGTTTATTGTTTATAATAGCCAAGATACAAAAGCAACCCAAGTGCCCATAAATAGATGAATGGATAAAGAAATGCAATAGACACACACAAACAAAATGGAATGCTACTCAGCCATAAAAAATGAAATCTTATCATTTATGACAGTATGGATGGGCCTCAAGGGCATTAAGTGAAGTAAGAGAAAGATAAATATCATACTATCTCATTTATATGTGGAATCTAAAAAATAAAACAGCAACAACATCAGATAAAACTATAAAGATTAACTAAAAAGATTAACTATAAAGATAAAACTAAAAGATTATAGATACAGAGAACAGAGGTGGGAGTGAGGGGTGGGCAAAATGGATGAAGGTAGTTTAAAGGTACAAGCTTCCAGTCATCAAATAAGTCATGGGCATGAAACGTACAACATGGCAACTATAGTTAGTAATACAGTATTGCAGATTTGAAAATTGCTAAGAAAAAAATCTTGTTAAGTTCTCATCACAAGAAAAAAAAAATTCTGTATGTGTGATGACAGATGTTAACTAGACTTATTGCAGTGGTTTTGTAATATAACTAATATTAAATGCTTTTTATTTTTTATTTATTTACTTTTTGGCTGCACTTTGCAGCTTGTGAGATCTTAGTTCCCCAACCAGGTATTGATCCTGCAACCCCTGCATTGGAAACGGAATCTTAACCAGTGGACCCCTAGGGAAGTCCTCAAGTCACTTTTTTTTTAAAGGGAGGAATGTTGGGGAGGGGCTGCACAAAAGTGAATGAATTATTATTTTGTACAGTTGTGGTTTGTCTAGTAACTTTTTCTGGATTGGCACAGCAGCAAAGAATTATATAAAAAGAAGAGAAAGAAAATCAACTACAACATGCTTACATTTCTAAAAATTCATGACCCCTAAAATAAATGTAATCCATCCTCTAAAAAGATTCAGAGTACTGTATCTAGATTTTTCATCACACCTTTTATACCACATTTTTAGAACCAAACACGTTAATAAATCTGTTAAAAAGTACGGAATTTCCCACACAGAAGTCCCTAAGTAGCAGCATTCACTCCTATTTCAGAACCACTTGTGTAACAAGCTCAAAGCCAGTGTAGTTTTGTTCTAGAGAATACAAAGGGAAGTTTATTAAAGACTTCATCTTCCTTGAAGGCAGAATTAATTCACTGATACACCACCATGAGAGCATGAATAAAACATATAGGTTGGCAACAAAGACATAAAGTGAAAATATTTTTCAGCAGGAAATAGCAAGCAGCATGAAAAGGAATAGAAAATAAATCAGGTAGAGAAATATGCAGATAGCCCTGAGGAGGTAAAGCCTTGAGTTGCATTTGCTTCTGCAGATTGGAAATTCTTGTGTGTCCCTTCCCAGGGTGTCCACGGACAGGACAGCCCGTCCTACCTACCCAGACAGCTCATTCATCATCAACCTGAACCATGTGTCACACTAATTTCCCACTTCTCACCACCCACACCTACGTCCTGGAAACTCTTTGCTCTCTGTTTTCCTTCACCTTGATTTTCATCTAGAATTCACTCATCACCTCTTCTCTTCTCAGCATTTTGATGAACTCCCCACTTAGGAGTTACATTAGATTCCTAGGGCTGCCTTAACAGAGTATCACAAAACAGGATGGCTTAAGACAATAGAAACGTATCCTCTCATATTTCTGGAGGCTACTGCTGTTGTTCAGTCGCTAAATCATGTCCGACTCTATGAGACCCCATGGACTGCAGTGTGCCAGGCTTCCCTGTCCTTCCCTATCCATGCCTCACCTAGGTTCTGGTGGTTTCCTAGTCGTTCCCTGGCTGGGAGGATACATCTTTCCGAATCTCTCATCTTCACATGGTCATGTTCCCTCTGTCTCTCTGTGTGTTCATATAGCCTTCTAGTGAGAATTCTAGTCATTGGGTTTAGACACACCCTAGTCCAATAACATCACTGACTCGATGGACATGAGTCTGAGCAAACTCTGGGAGATGGTGAAGGACAGGGAAGCCTGGTGTGATACTGGCCATAAGATTGCAGAGTCAGACACAGCTTAGTAACTGAACAACAAGAAGTCTAATATGACTTCATCTTAACAAATTACATCTGTAAACCCAGTATTTACAAATAAGATCACATGGATCTGGGCATAAATGAATCTTGGGTAGGGGGGACACTATTAAACCCAGTAAAGGAGCAGAGCCCATACTGATGGTTTCATCTTTATATGAATCCGCACAATCACTGTCAGCAATTAATCAAATGCTAGTGGTGCGAATGCATGAGTATATTTTAAGTTCCAAACATATTCTACACCCCATAGAGTGAAAACAAGGTTGCACATACCTGCATTATCTGCACAGTGGTAGACACTTGTTCCCTCAATAAATAATATGCTAAGCTAAGTCACTTCAGTCGTGTCCGACTCTGTGCAGCCCCATAGACGATAGCCCACCAGGCTACCCGTCCCTGGGATTCCCCAGGCAAGAACACTGGAGTGGGTTGCCATTTCCTTCTCCAATGCATGAAAGTAAAAAGTGAAAGTGAAGTCACTCAGTTGTGTCTGACTCTTCGCGACCCCATGAACTGCAGCCTACGAGGCTCCTTCGTCCATGGGATTTTCTAGGCAAGAGTACTGGAGTGGGGTGCCATTGCCTTCTCTGAATAAATAATATAGATTGATTAAAAAAAAAAAAAACCTATGCACTGTCTTGTAATTTAAACATGAACTGTGAAATAGAAGCACATTAGCCATGTTCAGTTCAGTCACTCAATCGTGTCCAACTCTTTGTAACCCCATGGACTGCAGCACACCAGACTTCCCTGTCCATCACCAACTCCCGGAGTTTACTCAAACTCATGTTCATTGAGTTGGTGATGCCATCCAACCATCTTATCCTCTGTCATCCCCTTTTCCTCCTGCCTTCATTCTTTCCCAGTATTGGGGTCTTTTCCAATGAGTCAGTTCTTAACATCAAGTGAAGAACTGATTGGAGTCAGTATTGGAGTTTCAGCTTCAGCATCAGTCCCACCAATGAACACCCAGGACTGATCTCCTTTAGGATGGACTGGTTGGATCTCCTTGTAGTCCAAGGGACTCTCAAGAGTCTTCTCCAACACCATAGTTCAAAAGCATCAGTTCTTTAGCGCTCAGCTTTCTTTATAGTCCAATTTTCACATCCATACATGACTACTGGAAAACCATAGCCTTGACTAGATGGACCTTTGTTGACAAAGTAATGTCTCTGCTTTTTAATATGCTGTCTAGAATCGGTCATAACTTTTCCTCCAAAGAGCAAGCATCTTTTAATTTCATGACTTCAGTCACCATCTCCAGTAATTTTGGAGCCCAAGAAAATAAAGTCTGACACTGTTTCCACTGTTTCCCCATCTATTTCCCATGAAGTGATGGGACCAGATCCCATGATCTTAGTTTTCTGAAAAGTGAAAGTGAAGTCACTCAGTCATGTTCGACTGTTTGTGACCCCATGGAGTGTAGCCTACCAGGCTCCTCTGTCCATGGGATTTTCCAGGCAAGAATACTGGAGTGGGTTGCCATTGAAGGTTGAGTTGTAAGCCAACTTTTTTACTCTCCTCTTTCACTTTCATCAAGAGGCTCTTTAGTTCTTCACTTTCTGCCATAGAGGGGGGTGTCATCTGCATATCTGAGTTTATTGATATTTCTCCTGGTAATCTTGATTCTAGTTTGTGCTTCACTCATCCTGGCATTTTGCATGATGTACTCTGCATATAAGTTAAATAAGCAAGGTGACAGTATACAGCCTTGACGTACTCCTTTCTCGATTTGGAACCAGTCTGTTGTTCCATTTCCAGTTCTAACTGTTGCTTCTTCACCTGCATACAGATTTCTCAAGAGGCAGGTAAAGTGGTCTGGTATTCCCATCTCTTTCAGAATTTTCCATAGTTTGTTGTGATCCACACAGTCAAAGGCTTTGGCATAATCAATAAAACAGAAGTAGATGTTTTACTGGAACTCCCTTGCTTTTTCAATGATCCAGTGGACATTGGCAACTTGATCTCTGGTTCCTCTGCCTTTTCTAAATCTAGCTTGAACATCTGGAAGTTCACGGTTCACCTACTGTGTAACAGCATCATCTTTTCAGATTTGAAATAGCTCAACTGGAATTCCATCACCTCCACTAGCCATGTTAGCGAGACCATGTTAGTAAGAACTCTAGGCCTGAGCTGTGAATTCATTTTTCTTCCAGTTTAATTTGACTGTTTGCCTCCTCCACCCCTCCCAAACATTTAAACTTTGTTGTCATCCCCAGATTCTTTGGCTAACAATAGAAATAATGATACCTTCCCAAAGCTTCCCAAACAGGTTCAGGAGGCATGACATTCCTTTGTCACAGAGATCATCATTTAATATAAAGCATTCATACACAGGTCACAGCTGAAAACAACACCTGTTGATACCCGCCAGGGCTGAGACGCCTGAGCCTGGGCCCCTTTTCAGAACCTACCCTTTGTCCAAGTTATGATTAACTTTCATTAATTGTGGAGTAGTGGTTTTGCCCTAAGTGGATGTCTGGAGATAAATGGGGTTATTATATCTGGACTGGAGGTGCTAGTGAACTCTAGTGGCAGAGGACAGTGTGTGTCTGTGTGTGTCTGTGTGTCTGTATGTGTCTGTGTCTGTGTCTGTGTGTGTCTGTGTGTGTCTGTGTGTCTGTATGTGTCTGTGTCTGTGTGTGTCTGTGTGTCTGTATGTGTCTGTGTCTGTGTGTGTCTGTGTGTTCGTGGCTCAGTCGTGTCAAACTGTTTGCAACGCCGTGGACTGTAGCCCTCCAGGCTCCTCTTCCAGGGGATTTCCCAGGCAAGAATACTGGAGTGGGTAGCCATTTCCTTCTCCAGGGATTTCCTTCCCAACCCAGGAAGGCTGCTCAGCATTCTACCATATATAGGACAGCCCCCTCCATGACAAAGAACTGTTTTGGTCCCAAATGTCCAAATGCTGAGAAACCCTACTGTAGGTTATTTTGCTTTTTTCCAGTCTCACCATTAGACATGTGTCTGTCCAATTGAAGTGCGTGAGTGAGTGAAAGTCACTCAGTTGTGTCCGACTCGTTGTGACCCCATAGACTACACAGTCCATGGAATTCTCCAGGCCAGAATACTGGAGTGGGTAGCCTTTCCCTTCTCCAGGGGATCTCCCCAACCCAGGGATCGAACCCAGGTCTCCGGCACTGCAGGCGAATTGTTTACCAGCTAAGCCACAAGGGAAGCCCCTTTGAAGTACAAAGCAGTAACTCATTAAGGAAAAAGAGTATTTCTCAACTTGTTTTTCCTTACCTTCCCCATCTCAAAAGTCTTTTTTTAGACATTTTCCCCCCTAATGTCCTTCCCCTGCCATGAAATTTTAATATCATAGCTATACCTTATATCTGGGGGCTTCCCAGGTAGTGCTTGCGGTAAAAAACTCACCTGCCAATGTAAGAGACAAAAGAGGCTTGAGTTCGATCCTGGGTCAGGAAGATCTGTACAACTGAGATTTTTACACTCTGGTGAAATAACATGGCTGTAGTCACTTACAAGCAAACAAATATTGTAACAGGGAATAAATTAACATTTTATGGTTTTAAACAGTTTTTTAAATTGTGGTAAAATACACATAATATAAAAGCTACCATCTTAGCCATTTTTAAGTGTACAGTTCAGTAGTGTTAAGGTTTCTTTTATGTAACTCGCTTATTTCACTTAGCATAATGTCCTCAAAAGACTGTATTTTTGCCATTGAATGATCTTGGCACCCTTGTTGAAAACAATTTGACTTTATATCCAACCATTTACTTCTGGGCTTATAAATGGCTTTTAAATATAAATTTAGCTCCTATATTTCTTCTTAAATATATTTGTTTCAGACTTTGAAAAGTTCTTGGTGTTTTGTTTTTAGAATGTACAGCCAAGAATTTTTAAATGTTTTATGGCTTAGATTTTTGTATCTCCCAAGAAACCAATTTTTGCCCCTACTTAGAATGTATGAACCCAAATCAATTTCATTCTGAATAAGGGAAAAAAAATTGATTGGCACAAAGTTTGAATACACTGATCAAAATAGGGATGTTGTATCCATAACATATCATTCCCCCTATTATTTTTAATAATGAATGCTGTTCATGCCAAGTGTATTTCCATTATAAGATAAGGACTATGCTTAACAGAGCCAAAGAGGAATCTTGCCCAAAAGCAGCTGGAACCCTCTAACAATGAGAAAAAACTGAACCTCATACTGCTGTTACTTGAACTAAAGATATCAGCAAACTCAGATTCCACTTGGACTAAAGAGGGACCTTACCTATTTCCATATGGATTTCATGATGCAGTATATAAAGATGGCAATATGGAAAGTTTAATATTAGCAATATTTGAGAATAAATGTCAAAAAAAATTAACTAGTAAGACTGAAACCTCTTAACATCTTTTTATGCCAGTCAGGGTTATATCTACTTTCAGAGACAGCACCCAATGCCTGAGAAAGCCACACACCCTGGGCAATGTTTTTGGAATGTTTTCTTCTCCTGATAGGATTAAAAGTAAGTCATTCCTATGAATTGCTTCTTATTTACTCAGGTGACATCACAAATTGCAATACCACAACCATGTTTTATAGTTGATTGTGGTGAAATATGGCAATTATAGTTACAGCCAAGCAAAGAAATATTTTACTCCTTACACGTTCCTGGAGATGGTGAAGCACAGGGAAGCTTGGCATGCTGCAGTCCATGGGGTCGGAGAGTCAGACATGACTGAGCAACTGAACAGCAACAAAACTAATCTTTAATGTAGGATTATGAAAGGCTCCTCAATGTAAAGCTGGTTCCGGTGCTTCTTATTAAAATACTTGATTCAGTATTAGAAAACAATTTTAGTGTTCTGTTTTTGTTTTTAAGAATTCGTGGTTAAGAATCTTTGAGTGTGTATGACTCCTTAAAGGTCATACACATTCTTAAAGTTTGGTGCATAATATCTTTGGGTCTGATTTTTACACCTGTGAAATTAAGGAGCTAGACGAAACCCCTAAGAGTCCTTCTAGTTCTAAGATCTATTATTCTGATTGTTTATATAAATCACGGCAGAAAATCTTCATAATTGAAAGCTTCATAATTGACAAGAGGGATATTTTGGGTTAAAAATAGAGTAGTTGGGATATCTCTTACTTTGTGAGAAACACTCCAAAAATACACATTAAAAAAAAAAACAAACTAGTTAAGTAAAAATCATATGCAATTCACTTTTTATTATGGGCGACATGCAGAGAGTGAACAAACATACGCAAAACAAAGAAAGCCATTCAGTCACTAGCGCCACCTGGGAAGCCCCCATAAAAAATCCACCAACAATAAATGCTGGAGAGGGTGTGGAGAAAAGAGGACCCTCCTACACTGTTAGTGGGAACGTAAATTGGTACAGCTACTATGGAGAACATTATTGCTACTGCTGCTAAGTCTCTTCACTCATCGTGTCCCACTCTTTGTGACCCTGTGGACTGTAGCCTTCCAGGCTTCTCTATCCATGGGATTCTTCAGGCACAAATATTGGAGTGGGTTGCCATGTCCTCTTCCACGGGATCTTCCTGAACTCGAGATAGGGATCAAATCCACATCTTTTACACCTCCTGCACTGGCAGACAGGTTTTTTACCACTAGCACTACCGGGGAAGCCCAGACCACCAGGGAAGTCCCTTAATGCTAATCTCATCCAAAACACCCTCCAACTTGATACAAACAATTAATCATTACAAAGATATAGTAATACTGTAAAATGGCATCTGATCATGCTTAATATAATGGAAATGTAGCATTGGTACTAAGCATATTATAATAATATTAGGTAACAGTACAGCTAGAATGTAAAGAGCCTCTTGATGAAAGTTAAAGAGGAGAGTGAAAAAGTTGGCTTAAATCTCAACATTCAGAAAACTAAGATCATGGCATCTGGTCCCATCACTTCATGGCAAATACATGGGGAAACAGTGGCTGATTTTATTTTGGGGGGCTCCAAAATCACTGCAGATGGTGATTGCAGTCATGAAATTAAAAGACGCTTACTCCTTGGAAGGAAAGTTATGACCAAACTAGACAGCATATTAAAAAGCAGAGACGTTACTTTGTCCACAAAGGTCCATCTAGTCAAGGCTATGGTTTTTCCAATAGTCATGTATGGATGTGAGAGTTGGACTATAAAGATAGCTGACTATAAAGAAAGAACAATTGATGCTTTTGAACTGTGGGGTTGGAGAAGGCTCTTGAGAGTCCCTTGGACTGCAAGGAGATCCAACCAGTCCATCCTAAAGGAGATCAGTCCTGGGTGTTCATTGGTGGGACTGATGTTGAAGCTGAAACTCCAATACTTTGGCCACCTGATGTGAAGAGCTGACTCATTTGCAAAGACCCTGATGCTGGGAAAGATTGAAGGTGGGAGGAGAAGGGATGACAAAGGATGAGATGGTTGGATGGTATCACTGACTCAATGGACATGAGTTTGGGTGAACTCCGGGAGTTGGTGATGGACAGGGAGGCCTGGTGTGCTGCGGTTCATGGGGTCGCAAAGAGTCGGACACGACTGAGCGACTGAACTAAACCGTTAAAATTTTTTCTTTTTCCTTTGAGTGATTTTTATATTGGGGGCCATGCTTGCAGATAAACTTGGTTTTTCACAGACCTACAATATTTCTCCTTAAAGTGTAGCATGAAATGCTTGCTATTGAATCTTATGTACTTGGTTTCACTTTGTTCTTTATCCGTGCATGTGAACTTCTAAATGAGGATTATTTTATGAAAAGGAAAAAAATGTGTTAAATCAAAGAAAAGACAAGCTTCATCATGTTTAGACCTCTTTTAGCATTTTCACGTGTTTAGCTACAGATTAACATGCGCGACTCAGACAAGTCTTGATGTGAAGTTTGGGAAAATTTGTTATTGCTTTGGAATATTTTATAACACACATTAATTTATTTTTTTATTATAAACATCCTTAAAGACTATTATCAACAAGTAGAAAGAAATGTATTTCTACTAAAGCACTTACAATTTCCTAGAGGAAAGTTCTTTTTTTCCCAGTATGCATGTGCACACACACAGCATTTATTAGGAAAAATATTATATGAGATTGTATCTAAAAGCAAAAACAAGAATACAAATAAATAGAGCAGCAATTGTAAAATTATTTACTCTTAAGTAACTTTTTCTCTTGAAACTCCATAGGAACAGAACCTGATGTACCTTACCCTGTTTTTCCTTTCACTTTGCCTTCTTTGTCTGATTTTATCCCCCTGTTCACATTTAGATTAACTGAGCCAGAATCAAGACAAAGTTGCTGACCAGATGTTGAAGTGAGGTTCAGTTAGTGCAGATTCATCCATTCACTTAGCATCAATTTCATGAGAGCAAGACAGACCCTGGTCCTGGCTCCATGGGATAGGAATTCACAGTCAGTGGATTAAGGCACAGTCTGCTCTCCCTGAAAGTGAGGATCACTAACTAACCTTGCAGCCTTGTCTTCTTTATTCCCTCTGACTCATCCCTGCCCCCCCACCCCGATACTGCTTTCCTTCCCAGCTCTTCTTCTCCCAAGAAAGCCCTCTCCTGTGGGTCCACGTGTTTACATCCTATTCTGTCTTCACCTGCCTCTTTGTGAGCCATTCCCTGGTCCTCCCTCATCCCATGGTGGAGAGAAATCCCGCCCCTCCCATCCCCATCTCTAAACTCTCTGTACTTCCTAGGGCTCGTGGTCTGCTTTTATCGCATTTACACCTTCCTACCTTGTAATCCTAATTATCAGTATACATGTCATTCTGTCTCTCTAGACTATTAATTGTCTCAGGACAGGGTCCAGGGCGAAGTTTAGTCCTGTCACAACACCCGTCACACAGTACCCTGCATACAATAGATGCTACTGATGGGATTAGTAAATTACCCTCATTTAGTCAGATCTGAAAGTGAATTTGAGTGTAAACACCAACTTTCCAGTTCTGCAAAGGTTTTCAAGGGCAACTTTCATCCTGTCTTAAATCTTAGATATTTAAGGATCTAATTAACCATATCTCAATCACATATGAAAGTCTGGATCCAGAACCTTGAGCTGAAAGGGTGAGGAGCAAGCTTTTCAGGTCCCTAGCTTCGCCAGACCCATCGACCTTCACAGAGACAATAATGAAATGGCTGTTAGCCTGGATGGTTATCTTTCTCGTGTGCAGAAATCCACCCCTCCCAACCTCTCAAAATATCCCCTCCTCTGCTCTGCTCTCCCGGGCATCTGCTCCCATCTCCCCATCCAGCCTTAGCTCGCCGCACATGCAGACATAGTGAGTGACAGGTTACACATTTCCTCAAATGCATCAGGCACCTGCCTCACTTTGACACTACTGCTTTTCAGAATGTTCTTCCCTGGCTCACTGCTTTGGAGTGTCCCCAGCCGTTAAGATTCAACTAACTGCCTTCTTCCTCTCTTCCTCCTCTTACTCTGCTTCTTCCTTCCTTCCCTCCTCCTTCTTTTTCTGTTCTCTTCCTCATCCTCCTTATTCTCCTTCTCCTCCTCCTTCTTCTTCCTGCCTTCAACTTATTGCTTTTCTTGACCCCCAGGTGGAAGCCCTCTTTGGATCCCCTGGAATGTGTATCTCTTCTAAACCACCCTTGTGTTAGCATGCGTCCTCCAGTTACTTGGTATATATGTCAGTCTGTCCCCAGGAAGCTATTAGAAGCAGGAGGGTAAGGACTGTGAGTTACTTACCTCTGTAATATGGAGAGCCGGCTCTAGTTCTCAGGGCTGTTTTGGACTCTGCACTTAGCTAGTCCTGGGTTTGCATCCCACCTCCACCACTAATTGGCTGGATGATCTTGGACAAACCACTCAACCTTTCTAGGCCTAGGTAGATAACAAGAATAATACCAAAGGTATGATCATAATAATGATAAACTTGCCTCAGCAGGGGGTACTGGAGACAGAGATAATGTATATGGAGCATTTGTCACCACGTCTGTCACATACTAGCAAGGTGCTCACCTAACAGAGATACCCTTTCTATCTCCTCTGTATCTGTCACTCTGCCTTACCTGTAGCAGGTACTCAAGCATGTTTGTAGAATGAATAAATGAAAGATGACATGATGAGTTCAGTGTAGTGTGAAAATGAACCTGAAGAGTGTCCCTCACTCTGATGTAGAGAAAGAAACTAGATGAGGCTGAAGTTGACATTACACCTTGCCAAGGTAATAAAAATAAGGGAAACAATTTATTCTTATTCTCTCAGAATTTCAGAGAGAAAAGTATTTGAAGGTAAAATTCATTAAAAAAAATCTTAACAATCAAACTCAAATGGCTCATTTGAAATTGAAAGTGAAAGTGAAAATCTCTCAGTTGTTGTGTCTAACTCTTTGTGACCCCATGGACTATACAGTCCATAGAATTCTCCAGGCCAGAGTACTGGAGTGGGTAGCCTTTCCCTTCTCCTCTTTACCAGCTGAGCCACAAGGGAAGCCCAATGGGTCATTTAATGTCCCTAATATGACCTATTCCTCGTCTTTTAAAAACAGAAGATCCATTTCTTCGGCGGCAGTGGGTCTGTTGCTGCGCGAGGGCTTTTGCTAGTGGTGGTGAGTGGGGCTCTTTGTTGTGGTGTGTGGCTTCTCACGGCACTGGCTTCTCTTGTTGCAGAGCCTGAGCTCTAGTCACGTGGGCTTAGAAGTTGCAGCTCGAGGGCTCTAGAGTGTGGGCTCAGTTGTTGTGGCCAGACACAGATCAATAGAATGGAACTGAGAGTCCAGAAATAAGCCCATATATTTGTGGTTAATTGCTTTTTGACTCAGGTGCCAAGCAATACAATAGGGAAAGAATAGTCTTTTCAACAAATGGTGCTGGAACAGCGAATGTGTGCTCAGTCGCTCAGTCATGTTCGACTCTTAGTGGTCCCATGGACTATAGCCCACTAGGCGCCTCTGCCCGTAGAATTTTCCAGGCAAGAATACTGGGGTGTCATTTCCTACTCCAGGGATCTTCCTGACCCAGGAATCAAATCCACATATCTTGCATCTCCTGCATTGGCAGGCGGGTTCTTTACCACTAGGGCCACTTGGGAAGCCCAGTACAACTGAAAAGCCACAGGCTAAAGACAGAAGTTGAACCCCTACCTCTCTCACCAAACACAAAAATCAGCTCAAAATGGATCAAATGATCAAATATCTAAATGTAAGAGCTAAAATTGTAAAGGTTTTAGAAGAAAATGTAAGAATAAATCTTCATGAAATGAAACTTGAGTAGATGGTTTTTTAGACATGACAACAAAAGAAACTAAAGGAAAAAAAAAGATAACTTGGACCACATCAAAATTTAAAACTTGTGTCCATCAAAAGCACACTGTCAGGAAAGTGCAAAGGCAACTCAGAAAATGGGAGAAAATATCTGCAAATCATATATCTGGTAAGGATCTAGAATCCAGAAATGTATACTCAACAATAAAGAGAAAAATAGCTCAATTTTTCAAAAAGGCAAAAGACTTCAAGAGACTTTTCTCCAAACAAGACTTTTAAATGGTCAATAAGCCATGAAAAGCTGTTCTACCTAATTAGTCATAGGGAAATGCAAATCAAAACCCCAGTGAGATACCACTTGATACTCACCAGAATGGCTATCATCAAAAAGACAGACAATAGCCAGTGTTGGCAGGGAGCAATTAGATCAATGAGAACCTTCATACATTGCTGGTGGGACTTGAAAATGGTGCTACAGCTTTGGAAAACTGTTTGTCAATTCCTCAAAAGTTAAACACAGAGTTACGATAGGACCCATCAATTCCACTCTTAGATATATATCCAAGAGAATTGAAAACATATGTCCACACAACAATTTGTACACGAATAATCAATACAGCATTGTATGTAATATCCAAAAGTGCAAACCGCCCATCAAGTAATGAACAAGTAAACAAAATGTGTTGTAATTCATACAATGGAATATTGTTTAGTCATAAAACAGAATGAAGCACTGATGAATCTTGAAAATATTAGGTGAAAGAAGTCAGACACCAAAGACCACATTTGTGTGCTTTCATTTATAATATATATTCAGAATAGGTAAATCAAATTCATAACACAGAAATCCGATTAATGTTTGCCAGGGTTAGGGGGAAAGAGAAATGGGGAGTGATTGCCAATAAGCATGGGATTTCTTTTAGGGGTGATGAAAAATTTCTGGAATTCAATAATGATGATGATTGTACAACTTTGTAAATATGCTAAAAATCACTGAATTTTGAACTTTAAAGAAGTACAGTATGTGAATTATATCTCAACTTTTCAGTTGTAAAGACAGTCAGATGTCTGTCGTTGACTTACATACTTTGAGCGTAGTGTGCAATAAAATGAACAGGAAGTACTCTGGAATAAACCAAGAGCAAACGTTTCCCAGACGACTCTGAAAACAATGCTAAGTGAATATATTTCTTTGATCTGCAGAGTGTCAAAATGGCAAGATAATACAGACTACTCTTTTTTTCCTCCCCAAACCAACCTTGGAGAAACTATTGAAAAATGAACAAGCCACAGAGATGTGGCTTCCATAAAGTAAGAACAGAAAACAGTAACAAAAGGTTGGAAACTCTGGCTAAACCTGTCTTGATGTGGTTGTGAGTACATGTGATTCTGGGTGGTGGAAGCTGCAGTGTCACTAAGGGGTCAGGTGGAAGGAAAGATTTCAAAGTTCTGTTCTCAATTCTTCCCCAAAATGCTCTTAAACAATGATTATCTCCCTTTCCCTGTGGAAATTCTGGGTCACTGGTGTTTGAGGGTACCACAAGTCCCTGCTGGGCTGAGGCATTGATGTATATGATATGTATACTTATATATGTAATACATACAGATATTTATACATCTTGAATTTATTAATTGCACTTTTTGAGTTTTCAGATCTTTGCTCAGCATAATATATAGTGAAAGAGAAGGGACCATAAAAAAAAAAAAAGAACACACCGTCTTTTTCTTGCATATTTTCCAGTACATATGGAAAAAATATCCAAAAAAGTAGACCATGAATTAGGCCATAAAAGAACCCTCAATAAATTCCAGAGGAACCAAGATCACATACACCATATTGACCAAGTTCTTCAGCCATAATGCAATTAGAATTTCAGAATGCAGTATGACTACAAAAATACCATATGTCTGGAAAACTATATCTTAAAATGATCTATAGGATGCAGAGGAAATGAAAAAGGGAAATTAAGAAATTCTTAGAACTGAATGATAACAAAAACAGCTCTCCATAAACTTGATAATCCAATAAAGACCATTTCTATCATGATTGGTGCTGTGCTTAAGTAGAATATTCCACAAGCTGGAACCTCTTACCTGAAGATGAAATGGCATGGTCTTTAACATTAAGTTCATAAGGGATTTGGATTTATAAGGAGACCAAAGTGTGGGGCATTTCTATTTCTTTGGTCACTACTTCCTATACAATATTACAAACCTCTGTCCATAGTTCTTCAGGCACTCTGTCTACCAGATCTAATCCTTTGAATCTATTCATCACCTCCAACATATAATCATAAGGAATTTGATTTAGGCCACACCTGAATGACCTAGTGATTTTCCCTACTTTCTTCAATTTAAGCATTAATTTTATAATAAGGAGCTCCAGTTCTTGTTTTTGCTGACTATATCGAGTTTCTCCATCTTTGACTGCAAAAAACCATAATCAATCTGATTTCGATATTGACCATCTGGTGATGTCCATCGTAGAGTCATCTCTTCAGTGGTTGGAAAAGCATGTTTGCTATGATCAACATGTTCTTTTGACAAAACTCTGTTAGCCTTTGTCCTGTTTCATTTTGTACTCTATGGCCAAATTTGCCCTGTTTCATTTTGGGCTCTATGGCCAAATTTACCTGTTATTCCAGGTATCTCTTGACTTGCTGGGCTTCCCTTGTGGTTCAGACTGTAAATAATCTGCCTGCAAAGCAGACCCAGGTTTTATCCCTGGGTCTAGAAGATCCACTGGAGAAGGGAATGGCTACCTCTCCAGTATTCTTGCCTGGAGAATTCCACGGGCAGAGAAGCCTAGCATGCCACAGCCCATGGGGTTGCTAAGAATCGGACATGACTGAGCAACTGAAAAACAACAAAAATCTGGTGCACGTGGTTCACAAGTTAAGTGTTTGCTTTTTTTCCCCTGAAAAAAACAATACTTTTCTATACTCACTGAAGAAATAACTCATTGATGTGTTGTTGCAAATAATCTTAATATCATACCCAAATGCTTCAGGCAACAGGAATAAATGGTTGCTATGCCAACAGCAACTGAAAAGGGGACAGGAATTCACACTCGGCTCCTTCCCAAGCGGAAATGGGAATCTTCCAGAATGAATGTGACATTCTGGTTGTGGTAGCCTGGGAGTGAGCCCTGGAAAGTAGCTTTCCTGGGAGACCTGCCCGTGATTTCTGGTCCTTGTTCTAGCTTGTTCATTACACTCGGAGTGAGCCACCCTCTGCCATTCTCAATAATGCAAACTATTAGTGAGAAACTGCTCATAACTGGACAAGTGTTATTTTTCCCTGCCAGACATTAGGCCTCACTTTTGATATTAATTTGCTGTTCAGTTGCTCAGTTGTGTCCAATTCTTTGCAACCCCATGGACTGCAGCACACCAGGTCTCCCTGTCCTTCCCCATCTCTTGGAGCTTGCTCAAACTCATGTCCTAAATTTTTTGTGGGAAATTTCCCTTCCTTGCTCCCAGATCATGTCATTCATGTGGCTGCCATACTAAGTTTGAAGGATGGGGAGGAATCTAGGCCTGTCCAGTGGGTTCCTGCATTTCCTGGGACAGACATTGTTTTGGATCTAGGAGGATGAGTCTGTCGTGGATCTACCCTTCAGGAGACTTTTCTAAGGTTTATTTCTTAAAAAAAAAAAAAAGGTTTTTTTTGGCCTACAATGCAGCATGTGGAATCTTAACTCCCTGACCAGGGAGTGAACCTGTGGTCCCTGAAGTGTAAGTGCAGGGTCTTAACCACTGGACCACTGGAGAAGTCCCCTTTTTGGGGGCAAAATTTTTATTGAAGAAGATATTTTCTGTCCTTTTGGAAACATAGACAATAAGGTATATATGTTAATATATTATGCATATATGATGTGATACCTTACATAATAAGGTATGTAAATCTAGAGTAGCTTGGGGTCATCTTTCTTGCCATGTGGACAGAGGGCCTAGAATTAAGGTAACACGGGAAAAATAAAACCAAAAAGAAAAATGGAGTCAAGAGGTGAAGAGGGACTCTTTCTTGATTACTTCATTAAGGCACTTAGATCCAGTCATTCCTAAAATTGGAGTGCCTCTGAACTTTCTGATTATGCAAGCCAATAAATTCTGTTTTTAGATTAAGCTAATTTGGGATTTATCACTGGCAAGAGAAAGTTGTTGTTGTTCAGTCACTCAGTCATATCTGACTCTTAGCAACCCATGAACTGTAACATGCCAGGCTTCCCTGTCCTTCACTATCTCCTGGAGTTTGCTTGAACTCACATTCATTGTATTGGTTTTGCCACTGGCCAATAAAGCAACTAATGAAAAATAGAAAAACAGAAACCTGTTGAATTTGGAGCCAGACTTTCGGCTCAACCTACCCATCATTAACACACTATGGATACCTTCTTAAAAGAAGGGACAGCACTATTCTATTCACTGATATAAACAATGATTATTTTTGGTTGTGCTGAGTCTTTGTTGCTGCACACTGACTTTCTCTAGTTTCAGAGAGTGGGGACTACTATTACAGGCTTCTCATTGCAGTGGCTTCTCTTGTGGAGCACAGGCTCTAGGGCCTGAGAGCTTGGTAGTTGCAGTGGATGAGCTTAGTTGCTCTGCGGCATGCTGAATCTTCCCAGACCAGGGGTCGAAGCCACGTCCCCTGCAGGCAGATTCTTAACCACTGTGGCACCAGAGAAGTACAAAAACAAGTATTATTCTCAATTTTAGAAATGTGCTTTGTTTACAACGTAAAGAACTACAATAAAAATTAAAATATGCTGAATTTTAAAATAAATTTGGAGAGCTGTCTGTACACCAAAAAACCATTAAACATCCTACAGGTGCTGCTAGTTTGAGAAGCCCAGGCTGAAGTTTTCCCCTTGTGTCCCATCCCCTTCCACAGTGGATTTACAACATTCTGGTTCTACTTGGAAGTATGTCTTTTGGACCCCTTTTCAGGACGCCTGTTGAAAAAAATTTTAACGGGATAAGACTTTCTTTTGTGTAAACACGTTGGTCCTTTTGCTGGTTTACGGGCAAATATCTTGGTTGCTCTTCTGTACTTCCATCTGGAAATTGGTCATAGATCACACTCTGCTCCTCTGAGGAGGGTGTTATAAAGAAAAGACTACAGGATTTAGGAAAGGAACTGAGAACACGTGTATTAAAAACTAGGCATCTTTGTATGCACGAGTGACTTCTGGAAGGGCGAGACCAGATTACATATCAATATTTACGTGGAAAGAGTAAAAGTACCATCACACTTAATGAGAATTTTAAACCTCTTCTTGCTGTCACTCTCATTTGCACTTGAAAAGAGCTGTCAGTCAGAATTTTTTTTTCCCCCTTTGGTTACCGGAGAGATGATTCTCTTGGAAGGATATATATTTCTTTTTTAGGCTGCAACATGCTTTGCAACTTAAAAGTGCTCATCTTCTTGAAATCATGTGGGCTTCAATTTTCAAGCCTCGAATTAGAGGGATATTGCCCTGGATAAAAATATATCCACGGGAAAGGATTATTTGCAATTCAGAAATGTTAGCCTGTTCGTTTGGTGGAAGCCAAGTTAAGTTGGGACTGATATGGTAATCTAGTTTATAGTTTTTAAAACCATATTTGTCTTGGTTAAAGTAATACAAAGATGAGCCCTTTACCTGACAGCTCAGCAGGTCTCCCAAGCTGTGACTGCCAAAATGGTAGAGACTGACAAAAAAGGAGAAAATCATTTCTATTGCACAGTGAAACCTATTGCTGAGGTTTCTCATTAAAAAAGAGAGGAAAGAACAAGTGAACCCCAGGACTCCTGAACACATCTGTAAGGTGTGAAAAGCAGCAAGGAATCTAAATCTAACTGAATTTAGATTTCTAAGAGAAGCCCACACCCCACCTCCCCACCAACCCAGGGTTAAGATATTTAACTTGCCTATTAGTAGAATTGCCATGCTCTTTCTTTGTCTTTGTTTTAACATCGACCATCAGATATATATTTTTTTTCCCCCCTAGGGGTATGCTTGGTATTTCAGTTCTGAATTTAGTTTGCCTTGGCTTTGCCAGCTCCTTTTGGCAGGCAGCAGTCACAGGTGGCTGGGTGCCTGAAGCACCAAGGCTTCCCACCTGGCCCTCCTCCCTAGGTTCCCATTATGGACTCTTTGGTTAGCTCTCAGGCTGAACAGCCCCAGACTCTGTGCCTAAGTCACATTTGCTTTGCTCTCTGAGTTTCCAAACATGGTGCAGCACTGATAATAACCTCTGTTCTCATCTGTCCTGAAAAAGGAAAGGGACAAACATTGGGGATCCCTACCTCCCCATCACTCTGGGGCCGGGGTGCTCCTATTATTTCCTACCCAGCCTTCTTGGTGTGCACACTGGGAAGTGATGCCCGAAACCCCTCCACTCAGCTCCACATGGTGGGCATGGACAAAGATTTCCTTCAGGCATCATCCGCATCACAGCCCCCTGCCTGTCTTAAGTCAAGGGAACAGTTTTGTTTTTGTTTTTTTAATGCATTTATTTTTATTTCATTTTTGGCTCTGCTGGGTCTTCGTTGCTGCACAGGCTTTTCTCTAGTTGCAGCGAGTGGGGACTCCTCTTCGTCGCAGTGCAAAGGCTTCTCATTTCGGTGGCATCTCTTGTTGTGAAGCATGGGCTCTAGCACACGCAGACTTCCGTAGCTGCGGTGTGTGGGCTCAGCAGTTGCAGCTCCCCAGGTTCTAGAGCACAGCCAGGCTCAACAGTTGTGGCACTTGGATTTCATTGCTCCGAGGCATGTGGGATCTTTCCAGACCGGGGATTGATCCAGTGTCTCCTGCATTGACAGGCAGATTCTTTACCACCGAGCAACCTGGGAAGCCCCAAGGGATCAGTTTTGAATGCTCCCATTTCATGGCTCTTTGAACTAAAAGGGTGATGTGATATAGTGGAAAGATGGTGGTTTTTGTGAGGTTTCACCCAATTTTGTGACTTTAAGCTACTTAACCACAGTTCCCAGTTGGCAAGATCTTTGTGAGGACCAAGAATAATGTATTCAAGGCTTCAGGGACCTGGTGGTACTCAGACTAGAGGGGCAATTTCTTTTTTCTTTTTTAAATTATTTTTTCATTGAAGGATAATTGCTTTACAGAATTTTGTTGTTTTCTGTCAAACCTCAACATGAAGCAGCCATAGGTATACATATATGCCCTCCCTTTTGAAACTTCTTCCCATCTCCTTCCACATCCCATGCCTTTAGGTTGATACAGAACCCCTGTTTGAGTTTCCTGAGCCATACAGCAAATTCCCATTGGCTATCTATTTTATATATGGCAATGTAAGTTTCCATGTTACTCTTTCCATACATTTCACCCTCTCCTCCCCTCTCCCCATGTTCATAAGTTTATTCTCTATGTCTGTTTCTCTATTGCTGCCCTGTAAATAAATTCTTCAGTACCATTTTTCCAGATTCTGTATATATGCATTAGAATACAATATTTATCTTTCTCTTTCTGACTTAGTTCACTCTATGTAATAGGTTCTAGGTTCATCCGCCTCATCAGAACTGACTCAGATGCATTCCTTTTCGTGGCTAAGTAATATTCCATTGTGTATATGTACCAAAACTTCTTTATCCATTCATCTGTCAATGGACATCTAGGTATTTTTGATTCATATTCTAGCTATTGTAAATAGTGCTGCAGTGAATAATAGGATGCATGTGTCTTTTCCAATTTTGCTTTCCTCAGGGTAAATGCCTAAGAGTGGGATTGCTGGGTCATATGGTGGTTTTATTCCTAGTTTTTTAAGGAATCTCCATACCGTCTTCCATAGTGGCTGTACCAGTTTACATTCCCACCAACAGTGTAAGAACATTCCCTTTTCTCTACACCCTCCCCAGTGTTTATTGTTTGTAGATTTTTTGATGAGGGCCATTCTGACTGGTGTGCAGTGGTATCTGATTATAGTTTTGATTTGCATTTCTCTAATAATGAGTGATGTTGAGCATCTTTTCATGTGTTTATTAGCCATATGTATGTCTTCTTTGGAGAAATGTCTGTTTAGGTTTTTTTCCCACTTTTTGATTGGGTTGTTTGTTTTTCTGGTATTGAGTTGTATAAGCTGCTTGTGTATTTTGGAAATTAATCCTTTGTCAGTTGTTTCATTTGCTATTATTTTCTCCCATTCTGAGTGTTGTCTTTTCACCTTGCTTATAGTTTCCTTTGCTGTGCAAAAGCTTTTAAGTTTAATCAGGTCCCACTTGTTTACTTTTGCTTTTATTTCCATTACTCTATGAGGTGGGTCATAGAGAATCTTGATTTATGTCACTGAGTGTTCTGCCTATGTTTTCTTCTAAGAGTTTTAGCGTTTCTGGTCTTACATTTAGGTCTTTGATCCATTTTGAGTTTATCTTTGTGTATGGAGTTAGGAAGTGTTCTAATTTCCTTCTTTTACATGTATCTGTCCAGTTTTCCCAGCACCATTTATTAAAGAGGCTGTTTTGCCCCATTGTATATTCTTGCCTCATTTGCCAAAAATAAGGTACCTATAGGTGCATGGATTTATTTCTGGGCTTTCTATCTTGTTCCATTGGTCTATATCTCTGTTTTTGTGTCAGTAACATACTGTCTTGATGACTGTAGCTTTGTAGTATAATCTGAAGTCAGGAAGGTTGATTCCTCCAGCTCCATTCTTCTTTCTCAAGACTGCCTTGGCTATTTGAGGTCTTTTGTGTTTCCATATGAATTGTGGGATTTTTTGTTCCAGTTCTGTGAAAAATGTCATTGGTAATCTGATAGGGATCACACTGAATCTGTAGATTGTGTTTGGTAGTACAGTCATTTTCACAGTATTGATTCTTCCTACTCAGGAACATGGAGTATCTCTTCATCTGTTTACATTGTCTTTGATTTCTTTTATTATTGTCTTATAATTTTCTGTGTACAGTTCTTTTGTCTCCTTAGGTAAGCTTATTCCTAGATATTTAATTATTTTTGTTGCAATGGTGAATGGGATTAATTCCTTAATTTCTCTTTCTGAGTTTTCTTTGTTCGTATATAGAGATGCAAGTGATTTCTGTATATTGATTTTGTATCCTGCAAGTTTGTTAAATTCACTGATTACCTTTAGTAATTTTCTGATACTATCTTTAGGATTTTCTCTGTACACTATCATGTCATCTGCAAACAGTGAGAGCTTTACTTCTGGATCTGGATTCTTTTATTTCTTTTACTTCTCTGATTTCTGAACCTAGGACTTCCAGAACTATGTTGAATAATAGTGGTGAAAGTAGACACCCTTGTGTTGTTCCTGATCTTACGAGGAATGCTTGAAGTTTTGCACCACTGAGAAGAATGTTTGCTGTAGGCCTATCATATATAGCCTTTACTATGTGAGGTAGGTTGCTTCTATGCCCATTTTTTGAAGAGTTTTAATCATAAATATGTGCTGAATTTTGTCAGAGGCTTTTTCTGCATCTATTGAGATTATCATATGGTTTTTATATTTCAATTTGTTAATATGGTGTAGTACATTATTGATTTGTGTATATTAAAGAATCCTTGCATCCCTGGAATAAACAGAACTTGGTCATGGTACATGAGCTTTTTGATGTATTGCTGACTTCTGTTTGCTAAAATTTTGTTGAGGATTTTTGCATCTATGTTCATCAGTGATATTGGCTTGTAGTTTTCTTTTTTTGTGTTGTCTTTGTCCAGTCAGGGTGATGGTGGCCTCATAGAAAGAGTTTGAAAGTGTTCCTTCCTCTGCAATTTTTTTGCAGGAGTTTTAGAAGGATAGGTATTAGCTCTTCTCTAAATGTTTAATAGCATTCTCGTGTGAAGCCATCTGGATCTGGGCTTTTGTTTTTTGAGAGATTTTTGATCACAGCTTCAATTTCAGTGCTTGTAATTGGGTTGTTCATAACATATTTCTTCCTGGTTCAGTCTTGAAAGATTGAACTTTTCTAAGTATCTGTCCATTTCTTCCAGATTATCCATTTTATTGCCATATAGTTGTTCATAACAGTCTCATAATCCTTTGTATTTCTTCATTGTCTGTTGTAACCTCTCCTTTTTCATTTCTAATGTTGTTGATTTGATTCTTCTCTCTTTTTTTCTTGATGAGCTCGCAAAGGTTTGTCAATTTTGTTTATCTTCTCAAAGAACCAGCTTTTAGTTTTATTAATCTTTACTATTGTTTCTTTCATTTCCTTTTCATTTATTTCTGTATGGCTCTTTATGATTTCTTTCCTTCTACTAATTTTGGGGTTTTTTTCTGTTCTTCTTTTTCCAGTTGTTTTAGGTATAAATTTAGGTTGTCTATTCGATGTTTTTCTTGTTTTTTGAGGTAGGATTGTATTGCTATAAACTTCCATCTTAGGACTGACTTTGCTGCATCCCATAGGTTTTGAGTTGTTGTGTTTTCATTGTCATTTGCTTCTAGAAATATTTTGATTTCCCTTTTGATTTCTTCAGTAACCTCTTGGTTATTTAGACATGTGTTGTTTAATCTCCATGTGTTTGTGTTTCTTACAGTTTTTTCTTATAATTGATATCAAGTCTCGCAGCATTGTGATCAGAGAAGATGCTTGAAATGATTTAAATTTTCTTAAATTTACTGAGTTTTGATTTGTGACCCAAGATGTGGTCTATCCTAGAGAATGTACCATGTGCACTTGAGAAGAGGGTGTATTTTTCGGTATTTGGGTGGAATGTCCTGAAGATATCAATGAGATCCATTTCATCTCATGTATCCTTTAAGACTTGTGTTTCCTTATTAATTTTCTGTTTTGATGGTCTGTCCATTGGTGTGAGTGGGGTGTTACAGTCTCCTACTATTATTGTGCTACCGTCAATTTCTCCTTTTATGCCTGTTAGTGTTTGTCTTCTGTATTAAAGTGCTTCTATGTTGGGTGCATAGATATTTACAATTGTTATGTCTTCTTCTTGGATTGATCTCTTGATCATTATGTAGTGTCCTTCCTTATCTCTTGCAATCTTCTTTATTTTAAGGTCTATTTTGTCTGATATGAGCATTGCTACTCTAGCTTTCTTTTGCTTCCCATTTGCATGGAATATATTTTTCCATCCTCTCACTCTCAGTCTATCTGTGTCTTTAGGTCTGAAGCAGGTTTCCTGTAGACAGCATATGTATGTGTCTTCTTTTTGTATCCATTCAGTCAGTCTGTGTCTTTTGGTTGGAGCATTTAATCCATTAATATTTAAAGCAATTATTGATATATATGTTCCTATTTCCATTTTCTTAATTGTTTGGGATTGATTTTGTAGATCTTTTTTCTTCTCTTGTATTTCTTGGCTATATAAGCCCATTTAACAGTTGTTATAAAGCTGGTTTGGTGGTACTGAATTCTGTTAACTTTTGCTTGTCTGAAAAGCTTTTCATTTCTCCATCAAATTTGAATGAGATCCTTGCAGGTTACAGTAATCTTGGTTGTATATTTTTCCCTTTCAGTACTTTAAATATATCCTGCCATTTCCTTCTGGCCTGCAGAATTTCTGCTGAAAGATCAGCTGTTAAGTGTATGGGGTTTCCCTTGTATGTTACTTCTTGCTTCTCCCTTGATGCTTTTAATATTCTTTCTTTGGGTTTAGTCTTTGTTAGTTTGGTTAGTATGTGTCTTGGCATGTTTCTCCTTGAGTTTATCCTGTATGGGACTCTTTGTGCCTCTTGGACTTGATAGACTATTTCCTTCTCCATGTTGAGGAGATTTTCAACTATAATCTCTTCAAACATTTTCTCATAACCTTTCTTATTCTCTTCTTCTTCTGGGACCCCTATAATTTGAATGTTGGTGTTTTGATATTGTCCCAGATGTCTCTGAGACTGTTCTCTGTTCTTTTCATTCTTTTTACTTTATTCTGCTCTTTAGAAGCTAATTCCACGATTTTATCTTCCAGCTCACTGATTTGTTCCTCTGCTTCAGATATTCTGTTATTGATTCCTTCTAGAGTATTTTTAATTTCAGTAATTGTGTTGTTTGTGCATTTATTCTTTAATTATTCTAGATCTTTGTTAATTGATTTACATTTTCTACATTTTGTTTTCAAGTTTTTTGATCATCTTTACTATCATTATTCTGAATTCTTTTTCAGGTAGTTTGCCAATTTCCTCTCCATTTATTTGGACTTCGGTGTTTCTAGTTTGTTCTTTCATTCGTGTAGTATTTCTCTGCCTTTGCATTATTTTTTTTTTTTAACTTATTGTGTTTGAGGTCTCCTTTTACCAGGCTTCAGGGTTGAATTCTTTCTTCCTTTCTGTTTCTGCCCTCCTGAGGTTGGTCCAGTGGTTTGTGTAAGCTGAGGGTGAGATTTGGGCTGAGGTTTTGTTGGTTGTTTTTCCTCTGATGGGCAAGGTTGAGTGAGGTGGTAATCTTGTCTGCTGATGATTGAGTTTTTATTTTTGCTTCGTTTTTTCTTTAGATGAGGTGTCCTGCACAAGGTGCTCCTGGTGGTTGGGTGATGCTGGGTCTTATATTCAAGTGGTTTCCTTTCTGTGAGTTCTCATTATTTAATACTCCCTAGGATTAGTTCTCTGGTAGTCTAGGGTCTTGGAGTCAGTGCTCCCACTTCAAAGGCTCATGGCTTGATCTCTGGTCAGGAATGAAGACTCCACACATGGTGTGTTATGGCGTTGAGATTAAGACAAATATCCAAAAGAGAGAAACCAAAGATGAACCCCAGACAAATGGTAGTTACAAAATCAAACACATAATAATTAAAATAATGGAATATACACATATACATATACATCCATGATCACAGTCAAAACAGTCCAACAAAAATAAAGTATAGGAGGTTGACTTGGCAAACAAAGGAAATCAAAAATTATATTTACCAGCTAAGAAAAAAACTAAAGCACAAACTGGAAAACAAAACTAAAGCAAGGTGGCAAGTGGTGAATAAAGCAATGAAAACAAAACTAACAAATATGTTGAGAGGAAAAGAAAGAAATAGATATGTAAAGCTTGAACAGAAGTAGATGAAGAAGATTTATATACATTAAAGATTAACTGCAAGGGGAAAAGAATAGCAGGAAAGGCAAACAAAGGATAAATGTGAAAAAATATAACAGGATCAAGAAAATTAAAAATTAAAATTATTAAAAAGAAAAAAGAAGAAGAAGGAAAAAAAGGGGGGGAAATGGAAAACTCCACAGAACTGCAAAAGCCCAATGTAAAGGCAGAGGTCCATAACAACAATAAAAAGTGTGACTGAATATACATGTATACATATGCACCCATAAGCAAAATCAAAACAGTCCAACAAAAATAAAGTACAATATATTGGCCCAGTCAACAAGGAAACCAAAAAGTATATCTACCAGAACAAAACTAACTAAAACACAAACTGGAAAACAAAACTATAGCAAGGTGCCCATCAGGGAGTAAAGCAATGAAAATAAAACTGACAAATATGTTGAGAGGAAAGGAAAAAAAGGATAGATATGCAAAGTTAAATAGAGGTAGATAAAGAAGATTTATATGCATTAGAGATTAACTGCAAGAGGAAAAGAACAATAGGAAAAGCGAGCAAAGGAATAAATGTAGAAAAAATAACAATAGGTTTAAAAAATTAAAATTTAAAAAAGAGAGAGAGAGAAAAAAAGGAAAACTCCACAGAACTGCAAAAGCCCAACGAAGAGGCAGAGATTTATAACAACAACAACAAATGTGACTGAGAAAAAACCAAAAAGCTCAAAAGCTTAATTAGATTTCATAGTGCCAATAAAATCGACAACTACAACAGAGGGGGGATAAAAAGGAGGAAGAGAATCCAAAAGAATGTACAGAGCAAGTCAAAACAGAAGAATAATAAACGTCTTTCTTGAGTCACTGCTGTCAGAGTCCTTCCCCTCGCTGGGAGTCACAGGCTGCCTCGCCTCCCTAGGATGCCCTCCAACACTGTGCTGATCTCTGGACCTGCTGTGGGGGCAGCCCGGATTCTAATCCTGTCCTACTCCTTTGTGTTCTTGCCTCCATTGTCCACAGCTGTCAGAACTAGTGCGTTTTCTTTTGTGGGAGCTCTCAATGCCTTTTATATATTCCATAGACAGAGTCTGCCTAGTTGATCATGTGGATTTAATCTGCTGCTTGTACAGCTGGTGGGAAGGTTTTGGATCTTCTTCATTAGCCACTCTGTCCCTGGGTTTCAATTGTGGTTTTATTTCCACTTCTGCGTGTGGGTCGTCCGCTGGGGTTTGCTCCTGAGGCTGCCCTGGAGGACTTGGGTTTCCCCTGTGAGGGCCAGGTGTGGAGGTGGTGCAGCTGCTTGAGTCGCAGGGGTTTGGGCAGAAGCAGGTACTCAGGGGCGTTGGCGGCTAGGGCAGTAGAAAATGTAGTGTTCTAGAAGGGTATGGCAACCTGCACTGGCCAATACGTTCCAGTATTCTTGCCTGGAAAACCTCCCTCCCTGACAGAGAAGCCTGGCAGGCCACAGTCTACAGGGTCGCAAAGAGTGGAACATGACCGAAGCGACCCTGCGCGCATAAACGCAAGACTTTTTTGCCTGTGGCAGCTCTGCCCAAGTGAGAGTTGAGCAAGAAGGTGGCACAGCTGCTTGGCTTGTGGGGCCCCTGGTGGCGCCAAGTGTACAGGGACACAGACTGCCTCTGCCGCAGGAGTTATGGCCCTATCAGAGTCTTTTTTGAGCCTCTTGTAGCTGGTGATCAGAAGGCCTCTTTGGCCAGTCTTTCTCCGTAGTTCCACCCATTCATGCACTTAGAGGGCTCCCTTGCCTGGGGTCCTTCTCTGTTTTTCTGCACGTCAGACACTTAAAGGGGAACCCTGGGTGGAGTCCTACTCTGTAGTTCAGTGCCAGGAGTTTGATGGGCCAGCCTCTCTATTGTTCAGCTGCCGATGCTGGTGTGTGGGGAGAGAAACGTATGGTGATGTCTCCACCGCCTTTGTGTGACTCAGCAGTATTGCTTTGCTTCCATGGCTGCCCAGCCTTCCTCTACAGGAATTTCCCACTACAATCTCCTCCCTCACATCCCCTCGATCCATCTCTCCGAAGTCAACAGCAGCCCGCGCCCTGGGATTGCTCCCCAATCCCTAAACTCCAGGTCCCAGCTGCTGTGCCTTCCAGGGGACCTGCATCCCGGTCTGAGGTTTGTATAGCTGTGACAAGGACTGCCTGATTCTCATTCCACTTAGGCTGCCACAGATCAGCTGTTGCACTCTCAGCTTTAAATAGTTCTCCCCTGACTCAGACAATTGCCCTCATGTGGGGATCAGACCCTTGCTTCAGTTCCCTCACCTACCAAGGGCAGGTCCAGTCTCACTAACACTCCTGTTTGTCCCCCTAGTTCCTTGTTCTACCTAGTTTTGCCTGGTTCTATATATTCTTTTCTGCTGGTCAGATACTCCTGTCGGCTCTCAGCTGGTGTTCTGCATGCACTTTTGTGCCTAAAGGTGTATTCCTGATGTATCCCTGGAGAGAGATGTACTCCATGTCCACCTATTCCTCCTCCATCTTGTTCTCTCCATGTTTTTTTCTTTTTTAAAAATTATTTACTTGGCTACAATGGGTCTTAGTTGCAGCACATGGAGTCTTCACTGTGCCACGTGGATCTTTCCTTGTGTCGCTCGGACTCTCTAGCTGTGGTGCCCCAGCTCAGTAGTTGTGACACATGTGTCTTAGCTGTTCTACAGCGTGTGGGATCTTAGTTCCTTGACCAGGGATGGAACCCACGTCCCCTACGTTGCAAGCCCAGTTCTTAACCACAGGACAACCAAGGAAGTCCCCTGGCGCATCAATTTCATGAGCACCGGTTTTTGTTTTGTTATATTAAGAGGTAGAAATGATACTGACTTGACTTTTTAAAAATTTCTACCCTTAGGGCACTCACGGAACGGAGCCGTTTTAACTTGATCCTCCTAACCTGGAACATTCCTTCCTTTATGTGCAGCACTGTTTACGCGGAATGATACGCCCCCTCGTGGCCAGCCAGAGAGTTGCAGCTAATTTCCCTTTTCTCTCATTCAGATATTTAAAAGATGCATATTCATTGGAAAGACAGATGCTGAAACTGAAGATCCAATACTTGGGCCACCTGATGCGAAGAGCAAACTCACTGGAAAAGATCCTGATGCTAGGAATGATTGAGGACAGGAGGAGAAGGGGGCGACAGAGGATAAGATGGTTGGATGGCATCATCGACTCAACAGACATGAGTTTGAGCAAACTCCGGGAGATTGTGAGGGACAGGGAAGCCTGGTGGGCTGTAGTCCATGGGGTCGCAAAGAGCCGGACACAACTGAGCGACTGAACAACAACAAAAACAACAAAACATGCAATATCACTTCCTGACCTAATGGTGGGAGGTGCGTAAAGAGAGGGTTAAGGTCACTGGAGATGAGATACAGAGGTTGCCTTCAAAGAATTAAGGTAACAGTCAACCCAGTTTGCCTGGAACTGAAGGATTTCTTGGGATCCAGACTTTCTGTTCCAAAGTCCAGCAAGTCCTGGACAAACCAGGACACATTTATCCTCCATGGTTTATCCCATTCACTGTTGTTGCATGGAGACAGGCCTCTACCGGGGTTAAAATACAGGGCTGGCAGTTTACCTGGGAAGAAAGATTAAGAAAAGTCTGGAGAATGGTGCAGTTTCCTGAAAGGGCAAGGCATCTGCTCAGAGGCAAGCTGGGTGAAGATGTTACATAAGGACAGTAGGTCCTTCAAATGCGTATGAACAGCTAGTGCTGGACATTGTGACTGGCTTGGTCTCAGTCCCTTTAGGATGGGTCTTTACCTAGGGAAGCCCCGTGTAGATTTATGAACAATTGGTTAACTCTTCTCGCTTAGCAAGATTATTTAAAGGTGATTTTTCTCTCTACCATTGCATCCCACAGAGACAAACTGGGAAATTCAAGTTGCCCTTTTCATCCTCCAGTGCTTTGCTGATTTAAACAGTACAAACAAATCGCAGATTAATATCCTCTAACTAATCGCTGGAAGCTAAGAGAATGATTATGATTTAGTCATGCAGGGTAGAACAGAAGTAAAGAAAGGCACTGTGCACAACGGAAATTGGAAGGGAAACTGAGAAGGTAGAGACTGTAGTCACCTGGGCTGGCAGTGGGCCGGGGCCACACAGCGAGCTCCCACCCACCAGGTGCAGCTGTCTTAACAAGTGAACCAGAGTGACCTTCCGGCCTTTTTAATCACTTTTCAAATTACCCAAGCACCACCCCTGTTGGTCCTGGGAGGTAGCCTTTGTCCAGACTTGTCCAGTTTAGTCCCACCCAGGGACTCAAAACAGATCAGCTGACATGGTAAAGGACTATTTACTTCAAGACTTCGGCGTCTCCTTTCTGCAGCAATGCTGCACATAGAAACCTCTCAGGTTGTCATTATTATTAACAGTGGTTTTCAACTGGGGGGTGATTGAGTCAAACGGGCATGTTTGGCAATGTGGGGAGACATTTTGGTTGTCACCACTTGGTGGGTGATATAGGCCTCTAGTGGGGCTTTCCAGGAGACTGGGTGGTAAAGAATCCACCTGCCAATGCAGCAGACATAAGAGATGCAAGTTCAATCCCTGGGTTGGGAAGATCCCCTGGAGGAGGAAATGGCAACCCACTCCAATATTCTTGCCTGGAGAGTTCCACGGACAGAGGAGCCTGGTGGGATACAGTTCATGGGGTTGCCAAGAATAGGATTCAACTGAGCACACACACACATCCATATCCAACAGACATCTAGTGTGTAGGGCTAAGGATGATGCTAAACATTCCATGATGACAAGACGGCCTCTATGATTGGGAAGCATGCAGCCCCAAACAAGCATAGAACTCTGCAGACGTCACAGAGGGACATGTTCTTCTGGTCTCATTTTTCTCCAAAACAACTAATTTAAACTTTCATGTTGCTGCAATGGAATGCTGTTTGCACTTTTCCAGAAATGTTCAACAAAAGCAAAATGTAGACTATGGTGAGTGTGATATTATAAGACTGATAGTTTCATCAATTTTGCGGACCAATGGAAAGAAATGAACTAACTCCGTTATTGTAAACTTGTGTGTGTGCTTAGTCGGAAGTATTTGAATTATAAACCAAAGTATAAAATAACTATTTATGATTCCAGGCTAATATATGTCAATGGGGAATAATACATAAATCTATTTTGGGTTAGAGGATGAGAAAAGCTTTTAAATTTATTTTTTAAAAATTCCTGTTAGAGGGAATTCCCTGGCAGTCCAGTGGTTAGGACTCAGAACTCTTATTGCTGTGGGCCCAGGTTCAATCCCTGGTTGGGGAACTAAGATGCTTGCATGCCGCTGGTCCAAAAAATTAAAAGTTGCCTGTTAGAGATGCATTAGAACAGACTCCGGATTCTGATGACATCCTATCTTATCTCTACCACTTCTAACTTTATCACCTGTGGCAAATCAGTCACCCTTCTGGAGCCTCTTTTTGTTCTGCACGTGTAACATGAAGGTAGTGTTGGTAATCACGCTATTTTTGTGCAAGAATTAAATGAAGTCATCCACGTAAATCTCTTATTCTTGTGCTAGCGTGATTTAGAAATTAAAGAACATTTCCCTTCACTGTGTATTGTTTGTCAGTTGATGTGTCTTTCTTGCTGCTAAACTGTGAAGCCAGTAAGGACAGGTTCTGAGGGTCTTATCTCTGAAAGGTCAGCATTCACCATATAGTGGTTTTATTTATTATTTTTTAATTGGAGTATAGTTGCTTTACAATGTTGTGTTCTTTTCAGCTGTACAATGAACTGAATCAGCTATATATTAATATAATTATATATAACATATATTATTTATATAATATATATTATATACATTATGTACTATATGTATTCTATATAATATATAATATTTATAATGTATACAATATTATTATTAATGTGTTATTATTTTTATTGGAGTATAGTTGCTTTAGAATGTGTTTTTTTTGGCTGTACAATGAACTGAATCAGCTATATATATATATATACATGTATAGTCTCCCTCTTGGACCTCTCTCCCACTTCCCTATCCCCCAATTCCACCCATCTAGGTCATCACAGAGCACCGAGCTGAATTCCCTGTGTGATGCAGCAGCTTCCCACTAGCTATCTATTTTACACACTGTAGTTAGTGTATGTCGATCCTAATCTTCCTGTTCATCCCACCCTCCTTCCCCTCTGTATCCACATGTCCTTCCTCTATGTTTGCATCTCTATTCCTGCCCTGGAAATAGGTTCAGCTGTACCATTTTTCTAGATTCCACTTATACACCTTAATATATGATACAGATGAGTAGATAAAGATGTGGTACATATCCGTCTTAAGTCATTTCAGCTGTGTCTGATTCTTGTGATACCATGGACTGTAGTTTGCCAGGCTTGTCTGTCCATGGGATTTTCCAGGCATGAATACTGGAGTGGGTTTCTGTTTGCTTTTCCAGGGAATCTGAACCCATGTCTCTTATGTCTCCTGCACTGGCAAGCAGGTTCTTTACCACTAGCACCACCTGGGAAGACCAGGTGGTACATATATATACAGATGAATGGATTAAAAAGATGTCATACATATATACCATGGAATATTACTCAGCCATAAAAAGGAATGAGCTATTGGATAATTTGTAGAGATGTGGATGGGCCTAGAGTCTGTCATACAGAGTGAAGGAAGTCAAAAAGAGAAAAACAAATTGATTTTAAATAAGCATATGTTGAAAAAACAGATGAACCAGTGAGTGAAGGGAGGTATGAATGGGATGGGAACTGTGGTCCTACTGACTGTAGACTCAGTGAACTGGGAGTCCTAGGTACTGGGGCTGAGGTAGGTGTGGAGGCAGCAACAATGTAGGACTCTAACTGGAGGTAGAGCCGGGCTTGGCTGTGACTGTGTTTAGTGATTCTCCTATTTTGGTCTTGAGAGAGCTATGCAGGCTGCTGAGACTCTACCTGCCTGACTCTTGGAGATGCCAAGTCTATGAGCTTCTTTTCCACCTGTGCTTAGTGGTTGAGCTCCAGAAGAGCTTACCATCACAATGGAACTCAACAAGAAGGGAGTCTTTAACATCTGAAAGTCCTATAAGCCACAGTCATTAAAGGACATTGTCTAAAACACATACACCCTGGGAAAAGCATAATTCAAAAAGATGCACACACCTCAATGTTCATTGCAGCACAGTTTACAATAATCAGGACATGGAAGCAACCTAGATGTCCATCAACAGAGGAACGGATAAAGATGTGGTACATATCTACCATGGAATATTACTCAGCCGTAAAAAGGAAAGGAATAGGGTCATTTGTACTGAAATGGATGAACCTACAGTCTGTCACACAGAGTGAAGTAAGTCAGAATGAGGAAAACAAATTATCATATATTAACACATATGTATGGAATCTAGAAAGATGGTTCAGACAAGCCATTTTGCAGGGCGAGAATAGACACAGATGTAGAGAATGGACCTGTGGACACAGGAAGGGAGGGGAGGGTGTGAAGAATTAGGAGAGTAGGATTGATACATAAACACTACCGTGTTTAAAATAGAGAGCGGAGAAGGCAGTGGCACCCCACTCCAGTGCTCTTGCCTGGAAAATCCCATGGATTATACAGTTGAGCTCCAGGAAGGCTGGAGTCCATGGGGTCGCTGAGGGTCAGACACGACTGAGCGACTTCACTTTCACTTTTCACTTTTATGCATTGGAGAAGGAAATGGCACCCCACTAGTGTTCTTGCCTGGAGAATCCCAGGGACGGGGTAGCCTGGTGGGCTACCATCTATGGGGTCGCACAGAGTCAGACACGACCGAAGCGACTTAGTAGTAGTAGTAGTAATAGCGGGAAAGGTCCGTCTAGTCAAGGCTGTGCTTTTTCCAGTGGTCATGTATGGATGTGAGAGTTGGACTGTGAAGAAAGCTGAGCGCCAAAGAATTGCTGCTTCTGAACTGTGGTGTTGGAGAAGACTCTTGAGAGTCCCTTGGACTGCAAGGAGACCCAACCAATCCATTCTGAAGGAGATCAGCCCTGGGATTTCTTTGGAAGGAATGATGCTAAAGCTGAAACTCCAGTACTTTGGCCACCTCATGTGAAGAGTTGACTCATTGGAAAAGACTCTGATGCTGGGAGGGATTGGGGGCAGGAAGAGAAGGGGACAACCAAGGATGAGATGACTGGGTGGCATCACTGACTCAATGAACGTGAGTCTGAGTGAACTCCGGGAGTTGGTGATGGATAGGGAGGCCTGGCGTGCTGTGATTCATGGGGTCGCAAAGAGTCGGACACGACTGAGCGACTGAACTGAACTGAGATGGGTGGGAGGGAGGCTCAAGTCGGAGGGGATATATATACACATATAGCTGATTCACATGGCTGTATAGCAGAAACTAACAACATTGTATAGCAATTATACAGCAATAAAAAAATATTGAGAAGGTAACGGGCAGGAAAGCCAGGGGTTTCCAAACGGAGGAAATAGGCTACAAGTGTCAGACATTTTTTCTCTCTCCCTTAAGTGGCGGGAGGAAACACACCACAAGTGTCAGAATTTTTTCCTTCTTTATACAAAATTAAAAGGAGGTTTCTCTTAAAATTCTGTGTCGCCACGATGATACCTTGTTCCACCTGAGCTTAACTTTTCTCAAACCTTGAGCCAACCACTGCGTTTTTCTCATGGAAATGTTTTTCTTAAGTTATGTTAATGAAAGCTAAGTTATGTATTTGCTTTGGAATTTGCCTTTCTTCAAAATGGTTCCACGCAAGACTAACTTTTTTTCTTTTCTCAAACCTTGGGCTGATAATAACTCAACAAACCAGTATTCATATCAATTGTTTTGTGGCCTGGGGAGGACACACCTCATGCCATCCTATCACAAAAATGCGTGTTGTGGGAGAGGGGCCAGGTGAAACTCCCTCAGCCTTGAGATATCTCTCTTATCGGATTAATAGCTTTCTAACAGACATAAATCATCCAGCTAAAGACTAGCAGGGGGGCACTCTTTCTGCCCCTTTCTGATGTCTATGTCAGAAGCTTTATCTATCTCTTTTATACTTTGATAAAACTTTATTATACAAAAGCTCTGAGTGATCAAGCCTCATCACTAGCCCTGGACTGAATTCCTCTCCTCTAGAGGCCATGGACGGAGGAGCCTGGTAGGCTGCAGTCCATGGGGTCGCTAAGAGTCGGACACGACTGAACGACTTCACTTTCACTTTTCACTTTCATGCATTGGAGAAGGAAATGGCAACCCACTCCAGTGTTCTTGCCTGGAGAATCCCAGGGACGGCGGAGCCTGGTGGGCTGCCATCTATAGGGTTGCACAGAGTCAGACACGACTGAAGTGATTTAGCAGCAGCAGCAGCAGCAGCAGAGGCCAAGAATCCTGGCATCTTTCCCGGCTCAGCAACAACCTTTCAATATTGTTATATATACTCTGAGCCAATTATCTTTCAGAAGGCAAAAGCACACCCATAGGAATTCCATTGTGTGTTTGGATTTTATAAATGTATTCATATATATATACACACGGGGCTTCCCTGGTGGCTCAGATTGTAAAAAATCCGCCTACAATGTGAGAGACCCAGGTAGAATCCCTGGGTGGGGAAGATCCCCTGCTGAAGGAAATGGCTACCTACTCCAGTACTCGTAACTGGAGAATTCCTTGGACACAGGAGCTCTGCAGGCTATAGTCCCTGTGTGTGTGTGCTTAGTCGCTCAGTCATTTCTGACTCTTTGTGACTTCTCTGTCCATGGGGATTCTCCAGGCAAGAATTCTATGGAATCAAAGAATCAGATGCGACTGAGTGACTAATACACACACACACACACACACACACACACACACACAATTTCTCGGTATAAACAAATTACACAGGAGGTTTGTGCATCCTTTTTGAAATATGTGTTAGATCCTAGGACCACTACAGAGCAAAAGCCTTTACCAGTAAATTTTATTCTTCATTAAGAATCTTTTGAACTGTGTTTTAACTTTTATGTCTGGGATTTTAGTCTGACAGGAACCTCCCTTGGATAACAGAAGTGTGTTTTCCGGTCCTTTCCTTTATAGTCACAGAGGATGCGCATTAGTGAAAGTGAAAGTGTTAGTTGCTCAGTTGTCCAACTGTATGAGTACTGCATCCAGTTTAATCCTTCCTCATGACCATCATGAACTAATACTACATGTATTTGGACTCCACAGATTTTCTGGGTGTGTAAACAGGCTTCCCATGTGGGACTAGAGTGGTAAAGAACCTGCCTGCCGATGCAGAAGACATAGGAGATGCAGGTTCGATTCCTGGGTCCGGAAGATGCCCTGGATCAGGGAATGCAACCCGCTCCAGTATTGTTGCTTGCAAAATTCCATGGACAGAGAAGCCTAGTGGACTATAGTCCATGGGATCACAAAGAGTTGGACACGACTGAGTCACAGAAGTAAGCATCATGACAGTGGCCAAGCAGGCTAGTTACCAATGTTAACTTTGCCATTGAAGTCCTTAATGCCCTGTCTATTTAGACCCTGCAAGACAATGTCAGAGCTGGCTCAGAATGTGATTGGTGAGTCTATTTGAAATTCTAGGTTTTCCATCACAGGGTGTTGGATGTGATACACGGGCTGGGTTCCAATGGTTAATAATTGCTCTCAAGGACAGCTAGAATATCCTTCAGGGTGAGATACTAAGACACTGGTATGTACTTACATGCTCCCTGCAGCTGTACTTGTTCAAGGGTAGTTTTTTTTTTTTTTTTTTAAATACAAAGGTTTTTCATTGCCTTCCTTAGCCACTCCTGTCCTGGCTTTGCTCCAGGAATTCTGACAACCCTGCTGTGTAAGTTGCTCATCCATTTTTAGCTAAATAGCACTCTTCAGCATTTAAAATAAAGATGTTTGTGTTATTTAGTTGAGAGGATAAAAATCATGTACTATGTTTTGCTATGTTCATTCACTAGGTTGTGTCTGACTCTTTGAAACTCCACAGACTGCAGCATGCTAGGCTTCCCTGTCCTTCAATATGTCTTGGAGTGAGTGAGTGAGTGAAGTCACTCATTCGTGTCCGACTCTTTGCGACCCCATGGACTGTAGCCCACCAGGCTCCTCCCTCCATGGGATTCTCCAGGCAAGAGTACTGGAGTGGGTTGCCATTTCCTTCTCCAGGGGATCTTCCTGACTCAGGGATCGAACCTGGGTCTCCTGCATTCCAGGCAGACGCTTTAACCTCTGAGCCACCAGGGAAGCCCAATATGTCTTGGAGTTTGCTCAAACTCATGTCCATTGATGCTATCCAACCATCTCATCCTCTGTCACCCCTTTCTCTTTCTGTCCTCAATCATTCCTAGCATTAGGGTCTTTTCCAATGAGTCGGCTCTTTGCAGCCAGTGGCCAAAGTATTAGAGCTTCAGTATCAGTCCTACCAATGAATCTTAAGGGTTGATTTCCTTTAGGATTGACTAGTTTGATCTTCCTGTTGTCCAAGGGACTCTCAAGAGTCTTCTCCAGCACTACACTTCCAAAGCATCAATTCTTTATGGTCCAACTCTCACATCTGTACATAACTACTGGAAAAACCAAAGCTTTGACTCTATGGACCTTTATCAGCAAGAGATGTCTCTGCTTTTAATGTGCTGTCCAGACTTGTCATAGCTTTCCTTCCAAGGAGCAAGCATCTTTGAATTTCATGGCTGCAGTCACCATCTGCAGTTATTTTGGAGCCCAAGAAGATAAAATCTGTCACTGTTTCCACTTTTTTCCTTTCTATGTACTATGAAAGGCACCTAAAAATGCTTGAGAAACTGTTAGATTTCTTTTTGACAAATGTCTTTCTATTTTCCCTGGCAATTAATGTCTTCATTAATTCTTGCCACTAGCTGGTGCTAGGATACCATTTAGTAAACATGCAATTACGTTGAATCAGCCTAGATCAGTCACCCTAAGTGGGTCATTCTTCTTTGTTTGACATCATGCCCTTATGTTATTTCCAGTGTGGAGGAAGCAGGTCTTCCAAGCCTGCCACCCCCAGCTGCACTTACAAACAGAAAAGATTTCCTTCTCAACGAGACAAACGTTAAAGTCTCTTTCAACACTCTTTCATTATCACTTTTAAGACAGAAACTTATTTTTATTACTCTTGAATTTTACACATAGTGATTTGTTTTGGCTAGAGACGGTGAAGGACAGGGAAGCCTGACGTGCTGCAGTCCACGCAGTTGCAAAGAGTTGGATGCCACTGAGCGACTGAACAACGAAAAGATCTTAAAGACAAAGGCAATCTAAAAAATATTAATCCCCAAGTATGCTTTTAAAATGCAAAACTATGAAAAGACAGTAAAATGATCAGTGATTGACAGTGTTTAGGAGGTACAGATGACTAGGGAGAGCTCAGAGGAATTTTAGGCAGTGAAGCTACTCTGTATGATATTATAATGGTGGATGCGTGTCATTTGAAGAAGGAAATGACAACCCACTCCAGTATTCTTGCCTGAGAGATTCCACAGACAGGGAAGCCTGGTGGGCTACAGCCTATGGGGTTACAAAGAGTCGGACACGACTGAGCAACTAAACAACAACAAATACATACCGTTATACATTTTCCCAAGCCCACAGAAGGTACAATACCAAGAGTGAACCATAATATAACTATGGACTTATGACGTGTCTGGGTAGGTTCATCAGTTTTAACAACTGTGTCCCTCTGGTAAGGGACGTTGATAAAGGGGAAGGTTTATGCCTGTGTGAGGACAGGTGCTATATGAGAAACCCCTGTACTTTTGCTCAGTTTTGATGTGATGTGAAGCTGTTCTAAAAATAAAATCTTTCAAAACCTGAAAAAAAATTAACCCCCAAATTTGTGTGGTGAAAGTCCTCCTTGAAGGAAACCATAAGGCTAGATAACCAGAACTCTTTTTATTTTACAATTTGACATTCATATAAATGTATGTGTGTGTACTCAGTCACTAAGTCATGACTCTTTGCGACCCCATGAACTGTAGCCCACCAGGCTCCACTGTCCATGGGATTTCCCAAGCAAGAATACTGGAGTAGGTTGCCATTTCCTTCTCCACTAAAACTTCCTGACTCAAGGATTGAACCCACATCTCCTGCATTAGCAGGCAAATTCTTTACCACTGAGCCACCAGGGAAGCCCGATATAAATATATAGATTTATGTATATATCAAACTGCTAACATCTGTTGGATCATAGGAAAAGCAAGAGAATTCCAGAAAAACATCTACTTCTGGTTCACTGACTACACTAAAACTTTTGACTGTGTGGATCACAACAAACTGGAAAATTCTTAAAAAGATGGAAATAACAGACCACCTTACTTACCTCCTGAAAAACCTGTATGCAGGGCAACAAGCAACAGTTATAACTGGACATGGAGTGACAGACTGGTTCGAAACTGGGAAAGGAGTATGACAAGGCAGTATATTATCATTCTGCTTATTTAATTTATATGCAGAGTACATCATGCAAAATGTCAGGCTAGATGAAGCACAAATTGGAATCAAGATTGCTGGGAGAACTATCAATAAACTCAGATATGCAGATGACATCACCCATATGGCAGAAAGTGAAGAGGAACTGAAGAGTCTCTTGATGAAAGTGAAAGAGGAGAGTGAAAAAGCTGGCTTAAAACTCAACATTCAAAAAACTAAGACCATGGCATCTGATTCCATCACTTCATGGCAAATAGATGGGGAAACAATGGCAATAATGACAGACTTTATTTTCTTGGGCTCCAAAATATCTGAAGATGATGACTGCAGCCATGAAATTAAAAGACACTTGCTCCTTGAAAGAAGAGCTACGACCGACCTGGACGGCATATTAAAAAGCAGAGACATTACTTTGCCAGCAAAGATGCATCTAGTCAAAGCTATGTTTTTTTCGGTAGTCATGTATGGATGTGAGAGTTGGACCATAAAGAAGGCTGAGTGCCAAAGAATTGATGCTTTGAAAGTGTGGTGTTGGAGAAGACTCTTGAGAGTCCTTGGATCAAACCAGACAATCTTAAAGGAAATCAGTCCTGAATATTCATTGGAAGGACTGAAACAGAAGCTGAAGCTCCAGTATTTTGGCCACTTCATGCGAAGAGCCGACTCATTAGAAAAGACCCGGATGCTGGGAAAGATTGAGGGCAGAAGGAGATGGGGACAACAGAGGACGAAATGGTTGGATGGCATCACCAGCTCAACGGACATGACTTTGAGCAAGCTCTGGGGGATGGTGATGGACAAGGAAGCCTGGTGTGCTGCAGTCCATGGGGTTGCAAAGAGTTGGACATGACTGAGAGACTGAACAACAACAAAAATAAATATTGATATACAAACACATATGATACAATTAGCATTTATGTTATTTTCATATGAATTCATCATTAGACTCTCAATCCAATACCACAGTTCTTCTTCCTCTGTTTCCTATTTATATTTTCCTAATTTGCTGTATTTTTCTTTTTATTGCCTTACTGTGTATTTCTGGACTCCTTTACAATGTTGAGTAGTAATGATTAGAGCAGGGATCTTTGTCTTGTCCCTGATAGCAAACCAAGACTTTTCACCATTTCACTATTAATGCATTTTCTGTAGGTTTTTAGTTTGCTGAATTTTGTCATTAACATGTATTCAGTTTTATCAAATGCTTTTTTGCATTTATTGAACCAATATTTGATGTTTCTCCTTTACTTTCTGATGTTGTGAATGCATTCATCAATTTTTTAAAGGATAAACCAAAGTGACATTCCTGGTATAAAAAAATAAACTCAACTTGGTTTTTTTATCCATTTTAAATAGAATGCTTGATTTGGTTTGTTAATGATTTTTAATAGAATTTTTGTCTCCAGCTTCAGGAATAGATTGACTGGCTTATTTTCTTTCTTTTTTGTCTGTCTTCTTTGGGTTTAGTATTGAAGTTATGCTAGCCTCACAGAATAGGGTTGGCAAATTCTCTTTTCTTTGAAAGAATGTGTGTGAGATTAGAATAATGTCTTGTATGAGAGTTTGGTGACGGTCACCAAGAAAGCCATCTGAGTCAGGATTTTTTTTTTTTTTTTCCCTTTCAAAACTATTTTAATTAGAGGATAATTACTTTACAATATTGGGATGGCTTCTGCAATACATCAACATGAATCGGCCATGGGTATACATATGTGCTCCACCTTGAACCTCCCTCTCACCTCCTTCCTCATCGCATGCCTCTGGGTTGTCACAGAGCACCAGCTTTGGGTTCCCTGCATCATATATCAAGCTCCTTACTGGGTATCTATTTAACATATGGTGAGGTATATGTTTCAGTGCTATTCTCTCAAGTTGTCCCACTCTCTTCTTTCCTCACTGTGTCCAAAAGTCTGTTCTCTATGTCTGTGCCTCCTATGCTGTCCTACAACTAGGGTCATTGCTTCTATCTTTCTAGATTCGATATATATGTGTTAATATATGATATTTGTCTTTCTCTTTCTGACTTTCTTCACTCTGCATAATAGGCTCTAGGTTCATCCACTTCATTAGAACTATGAGTCTGGAATTTTTAATGGAAAAAAAATTTACCCCCAATTCAATTTCTTAAATGGTTGTAGAAACTTTCAGGTGCTGTATTTCCTCTTCTTTAAAAAAAAAAAAAAATCTATTGAAGTATAGTTGACTTACAATATTATGTTAGTTTCAGGTGTGCAGCATACTGATTTGTATTTTTATAGATTATACCCTCTATAGCAAATACAATGTTGACTATATCCCCTGTGGGCTTCCCAGGAGGCTCAGTAAAAGATCCTTCTGCCAGTGCAGGAGATGCAGGGGACGTGGGTTTAATCCCTGGGTCGGGAAGCTCCCTTGGAGGAGGAAAAGCAACCCACTCCAGTATTCTTGCCTGGAAAATTCCATGGACAGAGTATAGTCCATGGGGGGGTCACAAAGAGGCTGATAGGACTGAAAGACTGAGCGCGCGTATCTCCTGTGCTCTACATTACATTTCTGTGACTTATTTATTTTATGTGCTTGGTCACTCAATCATGTCTGACTCTTTAAGACCCCATGGACTGTGGCCCATTAGGATCCTCTGTCCATGGGGATCTCCAGGCAAGAATACTGGAATGGGTTGCCATGCCCTCCTCCACGGGATCTTCCCAACCCAGGGATAGAACCCAGGTCTCGTGCATTGCAGGCGGATTCTTAACCATCTAAGTCACCAGGGAAGACCTATTTATTTTATAACTGGGTGTTTGGTCCCTTTAAGTCAATTTTGCTATTCTTTTATTAAGAATTTGTCCATTTTGTGCAAATATTCAAATTTATTGCCATACTTTTGTTTATCATATCTTATTTTCTATTTAATGTCTATGACACTGATAGTGTACCCTTTTGGGGTCAGTGTGGCCTGCAGCTTGTGGGATCACAGGCCAGGAATTAAGCCCAGGCCCTCGACAGAAAAGAACATGGAGTCCTAACTGCTGGGCTTCCAGGAAATTCCTAGTGTATCTTTTCCTTTTGATTCCAGATATTGGTTAGTTGTGAATTCTCTCTCTTTTTTTCCAAATCACAGAAGTTTGTTGATGTTATACATTTTTTAAAGAACTAATTTTTGGTTTTATTGATTCTCTCTAAATATTTGTTTCCAATTATTTCTGTTGTTTATTATTGCCTTCTGTGTGATATTTTTTTGTGGGGTGATCTTTCTATCCACTCACTAATGTCATTTTTAGTTAGCAATCACTTTTGTTGTTTTTCAGTCACCCAGGCATGTCTGACTTTTTGCTACCCCATGGACTGTAGCACCCTGTCTGTCTGGAGGGGTGGATCTTCCCGACCCAGGGATGGAACCCAGGTCTCCCGAATTGCGGGCAGACACTTTATCATCTGAGCCACTGGGGAAGACCATAGCCTTTGACTATACAGATCTTTGCTGGCAGAATAGTGTCTCTACTTTTCAACACACTGTCTAGGATTATCATAGCTTTCCTGCCAAGAAGCAAACTTCTGATTTCATGGCTGCAGTCACCGTCTATAGTGATTTTAGAGCCCAAGAAGAGGAAATCTGCCACTATTTCCACCTTCTCCCCTTCCGTTTGCCATGAAGTAATGGGGCCAGATGCCATGATCTTCATTTTTTGGATGCTGAGTTTTAAGGTGGCTCTTTCACTCTGCTCCTTCACCATCAATCACTTTACTGGTAATAAATGCATTACTTAACTTTAATTCCATAGCTGGTTTGGTTGAATAGAGGATAGCATGAATCAGGCCAAGACTTTTTTTTTTTGGCCATGCCTCATGACATACAGGAGATCCCTGACTAGGGATCAAATCTGCACCCCTGCAGTGGAAGGGCAAAGTCTTAACTACTGGACCATCAGGGAAGTCCCTAAGGCTGACATTTGATTTTTTCTTAGACAGATGAACTTTCCTGAAGTCTATGGCTGTGGTTCAGCCACCTTACTGAGGCCACTGAAAGCGTTTGGCAAATGTGGGGTCTTTCACCATTACTGAAAAAACAACACAGAAGTTCATGCTCTGCAATCTGTTGATAACTTCAGTTATCTTCAAGAGGTGAAGAATCACACATTTTATGACAAAAAAAGTGCAGAAGAAAAGTTTCATCTGTTGATAAAAATTTGCTGACAATTCCATTTCTGTTTGAGTTAAATGCATATCACCTTTCAAAATACTTAGGAAATTTTCACAAATTGAGTTTCATTTTATTATGCTATCATCATTATAAATTCTTTAAAAATCATTGAACCAAGTTTAGAAATATCCATTGCATGATTATTCTGAATTAATGTATCTAAAGTGTCAACTTCAGCATTAGTAAAAGTAACTTAGAGCAATTCCTCCAATGGGGTTACAAGACAGAAAATGTTCTCAGGGGCAATTATTACTATGATTTTTGGCCATGCTGTGTGTCATGAGGAATCTTATTTTCCTGAGCAGAGATTGAACCTGTGCCCCCTGCATTGGAAACACAGAATGTTAAACCCTGGACCACCAAGGAAGTCCTTTAGGGGCAATGTTTTGTGACATGTGTGAGCCACTGTGTTTGTCAATAGCAAATATTAGATTCTTCTATCCCCAGCTGTATCTGGTATATGATACTGCATCCAAAATCGAGGGGAAGCAGATGGTCTCAGCAGCTTGGCTGAGAAGAATAGTTTTCTCTTCCTGGCTTCCTGTATAACATTATTCATTGCACTGGTATTGAGACAGAAATATAACTAGTACAGTTAAAAAGCTCTAAAATGACAGGATAGAAAGAAGCTAACAACTCTCCCCCACAATGTTGACTTGTAACTTTTAGAATATTCTTGAATTTTAACCTATCAATGACAAGGTGCTGAAAATTTGGAAAAAGATGTTATCTTACGTTAATGATGAATATCCAGTGAATCAGAACATCTATCATTTCAACTGAGTTGAAAACATAATCAATCACAGACACTAGGAAAATATTCTGTCACTCATGTAGTATGTCAAGATAATTTCCAGGTGAACCAAAGATCTAAATTATAAATTAAATTATGTAAATGCAAGAAAAGAAGTAGGTGAACTCCTTTGTAATGTAGAAGGGGAGAAAAACCTTATTAATTATGACTTGGAATCCAGAAGCAATAGAAAAAAAAAAAAAAAGACTGTGAATTCAACTACCAAAAACAAAGCAAAAACTTTTTAAAAGATGAAAATAGTATAAGCAAATCCAAAAAACAAATAACAAACAGGGAAAAATAGTTGCAACCTATATCACAGATAAAAAAATTTATAGAGAGCAATTCCAAAAGTTGAGAATAAAAAGAGTGATTTTTATTTTTTTATGTTTATTTTGACCATGCCACGCAGGTTGTGGGAGCTCCGTTTGCCATCCAGGGATTGAACCCAGGCCATGGCAGTCAAAGGGCTGAATCCTAACCACTGAACTGCCAGGGAGCTTCCAGTGATTTTTACTTTAATGGATGAAAGTTTCAAACAGTTCATAGAAAATGAAAAGTGAATGGTCTTTAAAGATGTGAGAAGATGCTCAGCCTTACTCATAAAATGAGAAAACCACACTGTGATAACATTTCTCACCTATCGAACTGACAAAAAATGAAAACTTTGACAGCACACACCATAAGCAAATGTGTGGGGAAAATTGGAATTCTCTTACATTCTCAGTAGATGGAGAACAATTTGACAGTATCTAGCAAAATTCCATATGCATTTATCCCCTGATGCAGCAATTCTATTTCTAGGAATATATTTATTTTATAATATTTTTATTATATAAACATAATTTAATATTAATGTAAAATATTTTATAAAGAAATTATAAATTTATTTATAAAGTATATTTACTGCATATATATATTTATATATTCCTAGAAAAATATATTCCAGGAATTCTGGTGATATATTTGCAAACAAACAAAAATGACATGTTTATGTTATTCATTGCAATATTCTTTATAATGTAAAAGACTGGAAACAATCCAATATCCATCAATAAGGAAATGTTTGACTAAATTATGAAAAACCCAGACAATAGAGCACAACATGTCATGAAAATAATGAGGCAACATCTCAATATACATATATATATGGAGGGCTATCCAGGATACATTGGCAAAAGAAATGAAAATATCACCTGAAAAACAGTGTATCTAGTATAGCACATTAAACAGTAGCTATTTATTTATTTGGCTGTGTTGGGGCTTAGCTGTGGCATGCAGGATCTTCGTTGCCTCACGCAGTATCTTCTGTTGTGGCATGTAGGCTCAGTAGTTATGATGCTCAGATTCACCAGGTGGAATCTTAGTTCCCTGACCAGGAGAGGAACCCTCATCTTCTGCATTGCAAGATGGATTCTTAACCACTGGACCACCAAGGAAGTCCTAGTATATCACCTTTTGAGTGAAGGTGGGGAGGTAATACACACGCACACAAACGCCTTCTCGTATTTTCTTGCCTTTTCAAAGCCAGAAGGACGAATAATGGGAGAAATATTGGGAAGAAGGGGGAATGAGAGGCAGAAACAGGAAGAGAAATGAGGCTTCTCTGAATATATCTTGCTGGAAAGCTTTGAGGTTGGAATCAGGAATTATTTTACAATTCAAAAAAGAAAATTAAATCAAAAGGAGAGAGGGGCAGTGGGAAGGAGCATTCCCTAAAAATTGAAAACAAATAAAAACTAGTACTAAATTTCATGTCAACTTGATGTCATATCACAAAAATATTAGAGCTGCTTCAAGTCACTTTTGAATGTAACATTTGAACTGTACATCATTATTGGGATCATTACTGGGATATATTCTAAGGTCAAAAAATCAAACTGCAAAGAAAATGTAAACTTCATTCAATAGTCTTGTTAATAGCAACATTGGTATTGCAATTTTTAAATTATTATATGTGTATCATATTTTAATGAGTCATTGCAGCAATAAAAATTGTTCTTAGGAACAAAGATTTATAGTATAACAGCAAAGACACACGAATATAAAATCAAAGAAGTTTAAGAAAAACACCAGTGATGTTAAATTTGAAGCAGAAAAATCACTGTGAATATTTTAGGCTTTTTCTCTTTGAAAAATATATATTTCCTAAATAAATTAACAGAAGCATAACAGCTCGATACAATGAACACGCCCTTTCCTGCTAAAACAAACAGGGATTTGTAGAGAAATGGCTGAATTCAAATTTGAAGCAGGAAATGTTTGAGTTGATCCTGGGGCTTCTCATGCCAGAAGAAAGGACATCATTAAAGACTAATGGGGCCATGTCAAAAACTCAATTTGTGAGGTTGCCGTGGCCTGAAATGGGACAATCTGTGTGTCAGAAAGAATAATGACTAGAACAGAATAACACAAAATAAATATATAAGGCAACTTCTCTGGTGGACCAGTGGTTAAGAATCCACTTTCCAATGCAGGGGACTTGAGTTTGATCCCCAGTTGGGGAACTAAGATCCCACATGGCACAGGGCAGCTAAGCTTGTGTGCCTAAGCTGCTAGGCAGGCGTGCTCTAGAGCCTGTGCTCCACACCCAGAGAAAGCCTGAGTGCTGCAACAAACACCCAGTGTTCTCAGTCACTCAATCATGTCTGACTCTTTGTGACCCCATGAACCACAGCAAGCCAGGCCTCCCTGTCCATCACCAATTCCCAGAGTCCACCCAAACCCATGTCCATCAAGTCAGTGATGGCATCCAGCCATTTCATCCTCTATTGTCCCCTTCTCCTCCTGCCCTCAATCTTTCCCAGCATCAGGGTCTTTTCCAATGAGTCAGCTCTTCATAAAAAAAAAAAAAAAATTTAAAGACTTGTATCTAGAGTATACAAAGAACACTTTTAAAAAAGCTCAATAATAGGACAAACAATCCAGTTCAAAATGAGCAAAAGATTTAAACATTCAAGTCACCAAAGAAGATATATAGATATCAAATAAGCTATAAAAAGATGTTCAGTATCATGTGAGTAGAGAAGCATAAATTAAAACCACAATGAGGGACTTTCCTGACAGTCCAGTGGCTAAGACTCTGGGCTCCCAGTGCAGGGGCCAAGGTTTGATCCCTGATCAGGGAGCTAGATCCCACGTGTTGCAACTTAACAAACAAATATATATACACATACACACATATATATATGAATCAATGGGTTCACAATAATAATCAGAGTGAGAATGAAGAATGGAAATAGTAGCTCTACAAAATTCACTGAAGCCACTACTGGTAGCTGGGGCATCGACACTGTTATGGACCAAATGTTTGTATTTCCCCAAATTTATATATTGAGACCTTGACCCCTAATGTGAAGGTTTTGGAGGTGGAGACTTTGGAACTCAGGTTTAGTTGAGGTCATGAAGGTGGAGCCCCCATGGTGGGATTAGTGTCCTTAAAAAAACAGGAGATTCCAGTTCAATCCCTGGGTTGGGATGGTCCCCTGATTATTGAGACCTTGACCCCTAATGTGAAGGTTTTGGAGGTGGAGACTTTGGAACTCAGGTTTAGTTGAGGTCATGAAGGTGGAGCCCCCATGGTGGGATTAGTGTCCTTAAAAAAACAGGAGATTCCAGTTCAATCCCTGGGTTGGGATGGTCCCCTGAAGAAGGGATAGGCTACCCACTCCAGTATTCTTGGGCTTCCCTGGTGGCTCAGACAGTAAAGAATATGCCTGCAATGTGAGAGACTTGGGTTTGATATCTGGGTTGGGAAGATCCCCCAGAGAAATGCATGGCATGGCAACCCATTCCAGTATTCTTGCCTGGAGAATCCCCATGGACTGGAGAGTTGGACATGACTGAGTGACTGAGCACAGCATGGCACAAAAACAGGAAGGGACCAGAGCTCCCTCTGTTTCACTCCCTCATGTGAGTACACAGCAAGAAGGTGACCGTCTACAAGCCAGGAACAGGGTCCTCACCAGATACTGAATCTGATGGCGCCTTGATCTTGGACTTTGCAGCTCCCAAAACTATAAAAAAATATGTGTCTGCTAATTAACCCAGTCTGTGGTATTTGTTATAGAGCAGAGCAAACTCCTTACTCTGAGAATTTATCATTAAAGGGAAAGAAATAAGCATTTATCCTGCTTGTTCTATATGAACTGTATTTTCAGGTTCCTAAATAGCTCTAGATGATGAGGAAAAGTTCTTTTTTGCAGGAGAATTCCATCTAATGGACTTAGAAGGAATAATTGAATTTAAGTGGTAGAAAAAAATCACTATTTTCAACTTCTAATTGTATAATTGGTCCAGAAATTGAATTGATGCAAAACCTAATGGAAAATGATTGACAGGGAAGTTTACAATGGAGGGATCAGACTGCATCACTAAAATGTAGCACAACCAGACTGGATGGTATGAGATAAAATAGAAAGTACATCCATAAATAGAATACAATAGAAAGTACCACTGGAGATATTCTTGCCAAAGAATCTAATCAAGACTTTAGACCTCATCTTTAGTTTACAGGAGAAACAAGGGACAAACCAATATGTTAAAGACTTCAGAATAAAAAAATGAAAGAAATGTAGAATGTGGGGCATCCTATAGAAAAACTGGTCCCGTTTCTAAAACAAGTCAAGGGCATAAGAAGAACAGAGGGAAGAGGTAGTGGTTGTTCCAGATTAAAAAAGAACTTAAGAGCCACAGGACATCAGAGACAATGAGTGGAGAAATTAGAGTATAAATAGACTAATACATCTAAGGAATGTGTAAGTTAAATGACACAGTGGTATTGTGGGAAAATGGCCTTATATTTTAGAAATATCTACAGAAAGTTTTCAAGGCAAAATGACAGAGTATTGAGGATAAGATTTAAATTCCAAAGAGGGGAAGAAAGAGAGGAAGGAAAGAAGGAAAGGAAAAGGGAGGGATAAAGAATGGTTTGATAAAGCAAGTGCAATGAAATGAAAGTGCTAATTACTAAATTGGAGGAAAGGGTCTATGGGGGGTTATCCTATTCACTGTGTTTTTGTTCTGAAAAATTTTATAATAAAAAATGCAAAAAATAAAACAGAATCATTGAGGCTCTTTGCTAAAAAGATTTTCGAAGATCAATATCTCACCACTGGATGGACCTTCTGGACAGGAAGTTTCCTGCCCATTGCTCCCGACAATGACTTTTGCAAGGGGTTAAGGGAAGGGTGGAGAAGGCAATGGCACCCCACTCCAGTACTCTTGCCTGGAAAATCCCATAGGCGGAGGAGCCTGGTAGGCTGCAGCCCATGGGGCTGCGAAGAGTCGGACATGACTGAGCGACTTCACTTTCATGCATTGGAGAAGGAAATAGCAACCCACTCCAGTGTTCTTGCCTGGAGAGTCCCATTGACAGTGGAGCCTGGTGGGCTGCCGCCTATGGGGTCGCACAGAGTTGGACTTCAGTCACGACTGAAGTGACTTAGCAGCAGTAGCAAGGGAAGGGCCATTCAAAGACAGATGGGAGTGCTCCAACTGGCCATGTGAGCTGCAGTGACTTCAATACATACTAAAGAAGTGTTGATTTGGAAACCATCCTTGTCTTTAAGGTGATTCCCAGTCCCCTTGCTTCTTTGAACTGTCCCATGAGCAGCAAATGTCCTCTTATGGGAGGTGCTTGAACAGAACCTGAACTACGAGAGAGGACACAGAACTGGCAGAGAACTGGTCCTGAGATCAAAAACAGAACTGGCAGAGAATTCTAGAGTCCTTGAGACTCTGAGATCCTGTGATTCCTTGAATCAGTTGTCAGTGTACCACCTGCACTGTCCATCAGAAAGTCAGCGTATGTTCTAAACTAAATGATAGCATGGAAGTCTGTTGACAAACGCATTTAAAAAACCCCCGGCCTCCTGTTCTGTGGCTGGACAGCCATCTTACGTGGGTAACCAATCAGGTTTGTTCGCCTGATGTACAGCAAGCCAAATGCTGAGACGCTGAGATTTGCGGCAGAGAAAGGGTTTAACTTATAAGGGAGCCAAGTGAAGAGAGAATAAATCTCAAATCTGTCTCCCTCAGGGCTTGGGGTTCAGAACACTAGTGGGATAAAGATTCAGGGGAAAGGTGATTGGAAATAAGAGAACGGTGAGGTTATTATCTTTCTTCACAGGTGCAACTGAGCTACAGGCTTCTTCATGCGATGGATGTTCAGAAAACAGGGTGTTAGCATGTCCTGAGGTTGGATTGTTGTGCAAGACCAGTTGGAGGGTCAGTAGTTCTAACCAGACTCAACAGGCTCAAGCTCAAACTGGACACAGCTGACTCCAATTTCCTGAAAAACAACTCTGGCAAACATCTTATTGTTTTGGCTACATGAGGCTTGGAGGACCTGCAAGTATTTGTAAAACAATTAAAGTGAACCCAATCAATGAAGGCAGGTTATAGTCCATTATTTATTAAGCAAGTTCCAGTTTAATAGATCTAACTGATGACTACCCTCGGTTTCAAATCCTATCTGGAAGATTTCTCTTCTAGAAAACACAGTACCTTGTCTCTGGATCAACTGGTGGATATTTGGTTTTTTAGAGTAGTGATTCTGAGCATACTAGGATGTGGTCCAAGAATTTCTGAGGGATCCTGGAAGCCTCTTAAGAGGCAGGGGCTCTGTTTTCTCACTTATCTGTGATTTTCTTCATGTACTTCAACCCCGAACCTACAGCTTGAATTTGGAAGCAAATATGAAAGTCCAGCTGTCTTCTGTTATATCAGACATTAGGAGATTTGCAAAAATGAAAAACAATGTTTCTCACAAAACTTTTTCAAAAAATTCACAAATTGTTTTCGTCTTGGAATATATAGTTATTTTTCATTAAACTGTTACTATATCATGTTTTTTTTAACTATATTTTGAAATGAATGTATGTATTGTCACTTCAGTCATGTCTGACTCTTTGCAACCCTACAGACTGTAGCCCACAAGGCTCCTCTGTCCATGGGATTCTCCAGACAAGAATACTGGGGTGGGTTGCTACTCCAGGGGATCTTCACCACCCAGGGATCGAACCCCCATCTCTTGCATCTTCTGTATCAAGAGGCAGGTTCTTTACCACTAGTGCCACTTGGGAAGCCTAAACAAAAGGTATTTGGTTTTAAATAATATTTTAATACAAAGCGGTCCTGAGATCAAAAAGTTTAAAGTCACTGTTATAGGGAAACGATCCCTTTTACTTCTTAATAAGCAGGAAACTAATCCTCGAAAATAGCTCTTTACGGAAGATGCAGATGAAGAAATGGAGTCTGAGAAATAAAGCTCCTTCTCCCGAGGGCCCCAGCCCCAGAAGACCTCCTCTGTCTTCTCTGGAGTCTGGAATTTTTCCACCTGTTCTATATCAGGGACTTGCCAGGTGCAGGAAACACAGGAGACTTGGGTTCAATCCCTGGGTTGGGAAGATCACTTGGAGAAGGAAATGGCAACCTCTTCTTGCCTGAACAATCCCATGCGCAGAAGAGCCTGGTGGCTACAGTCAATAGGGTCACAAAGAGTTGGACACGATGAGAAACCGAGCACAGCTGTTCTAAATCAGTCACTGACCAGGAGACTGAGCTCCGCGATTGACCTAGAATGACTGTTCAGGGATAATGGATGTTGGGGAATCAGTCACAGATGACCCACTCTCTTTAAAGATGACAAGTCTGTGCAGTGACAATGGCCAGAGGAAGGTGCAGTTTCTCATTATGGATCAAACTGTCCTCACTGGCTACAGCAGCATTCATTCCATGATATCTGCTCTCAGAGTTTGAAGATGATCACCAATGAGCTGGGGACCAGGAAGACTTGGCACCACATGGTGTAGCTTCTGTGTCCCTCTGCCTGCTCTGACAACCAGGCTTGTTGCTTTAATGATTGCTGACAATGTCAAAGTCCTTTCAATACAACCCCATGATTTCCCAGCTCCTCAGGTGGCTTAGTGGTAAAGAAAGAATTTGCCTGTAATGCTGTAGACGCAGAAGACAGGGGTTTCATTCCTGGGTCGGGAAGATCTCCTAAAGAAAGAAATGGCAACCCACTCCAGTATTCTTGCCTGGAGAATCCCATGGACAGAGGAGCCTGATGGGCTAGTTCATGGGGTTGTAAAGAGTCAGAAATGACTGAGCAACTGAGCATGCAATTGATTTCCCAATGACATTGCCCTGGCGTGCAAATCTATAGTTGTGGACTGTCCCCATAGCTGCATGAAATGTTATAATTTTCCAGAGCAACAGTTCACTTGAAGAAATGATCATTTCCATTTCCTGAATGCACATTCAGAATCAAGAAAACTGTGCTTGCTTTGAAGAAAAATTAACATCCATCGTAGGTAATGTTGAACGTCACCTGACAAATTTAGGAAAGTTAATGGATGCAAATATTTGTTTGAGTTCTCAGGCTCAGTGCAAGGCTGGAGACACAGCCTTCATCCTGAAGCAGACTCTGTGGAATAACGATAGATGGGCTGAATTTCATCCAAAGCTCCAACCCAGAGCAATGCTGTTGTTGTTCAGTTGTGTCCGACCCCTTGGACTGCAGCATGCTAGGTGCCCCTGTTCTTCATTATCTCCCAGAGTTTGCTCAAATTAATGTTCATTGAGTCAGTGATTCTACCTAACCATCTCATCCTCTGTCACCCCCTTCTCCTTTTGCCTTCAATCTTTTCCAGCATCAGGATCTTTTCCAATGAGTCAGCTCTTTGCATCAGGAGGCTGAAGTATCGGAGCTTCAGCATCAGTCCTCCCAACGAATATTCAAGGTTAATTTCCTTTAGCATTGACTGGTTTGCTCTCCTTGCAGCAATCCTGCCAGGCCACAGTTGCCTCTCCGGACTCCCCAGTGTTACTTCTGGAGGAGCTGTGGGGCTGGTAACTCAGAGCTCACACTTATCTGTAAGCACAAACGCAGATGAACCTCCTTTCCAGTTAAGTCTCTCAGTCGTGTCCAACTCTTTGCGACCTCATTGACTGAAGCACACCAGGCTTCCCTGTCCATCACCAACTCCTGGAGCTTGCTGAAACTCATGTCTGTTAAGTCGGTGATGCCATCCAACCATCTCATCCTTTGTCATCCCCTTCTCTTCCTGCCTTCAATCTTTCCTAGCATCAGAGTCTTTTCCAGTGAGTCAGTTCTTTGCATCAGGTGGCCAAAGTATTGGAGTTTCAGCTTCAGCATCAATCCTTCCAATGAATATTCAGGACTGATTTCCTTTAGAATTGACAGGTTTGATCTGCTTGCAGTCCAAGCGACTCTCAAGAGTCTCCAACACCATATTCAAAAGCATCAATTTGAGCCTCCTTTGGGCACCATCTTCTATCATTGTCAACCAACAACCATCTCATCTGGGGAACTGCTTGATGTCCCAAATGGATATGATGGGAAGAAAACACAAAAATGAATTGGAGAGTCAATATAACATCAATTAATCTTAGTGGGAACCAATGGCAGAACCAGGACTCTCTGGTCTCCTATTGCTACTAGGTTAAAAAACTGAATCCTTCATGTTGAGGTTTGACAGAAAACAACAAAAATTCTGCAAAGCAATTATCCTTCAATTAAAAATAAATAAATTTTTAAAAACCTCAAATATTAAAAAGAAAGAACCTGAATCCTTAACATGCTATGAGGCTGGGCCTGGCCTGGCCCTACCCACTGCCTGGCCTTCCCTGGTTTCACTCCCCTTGCTCTCTGCATCCAACCATACTGGCCTTTGGTTCCTCAAAGGCATTTTTGTCCTTTCTGCCTCTGGGCTTCCCTCCTTGCTGCTCCCTCTGCTGGAATGTTCCTAGTCCTTCAGATCCAGCTCAAACATTACTTTTTCAGGAAGCCTTTCAGGAAGGTCTCCTTTAGATCCAACTCAAACATTTCAGTTTCAGGAAAACTTCCTCAAGCTAGTTTCCATGTCCCTGCCATATATTTTTATATCCTTTTCTCCTTCAATGTACTTGCCCACCTGCACCTCCTAGTTGCTGGTGGGATTATTTGATCACTGCTGGTGTCTCCAACCCCCATGACAGAAACATCCATCCAAATGGGATGTGTCCTATTCCATTTCTGACACTTATCATGTTCTTGTTTTTGTTTGTTTTTTGAGCATAAAGAAAAAAATTTTATTGTTCCATAAACATTTAAAAATTTTTTAATTGGAGGATAATTGCTTTGCAATGTTGTTTTGGTTTCTTCTGTACAACGTGGATCCGCTATACATACACGTATGCCCCCTCCCTCTTAGGCCTTCCTCCTACCCTCTTCCCACCCCTCTAGGTCATCACAGAGCACCAAGCTGAGCTCCCTGTGCTATGCAGCCACATCCCACTAGCTGTCCATTTTATACATGGCAGCATATATATGTCATCGCTACTGTCTCAGTTCGTCCCACACTCTCCTTCCTCCGCTGTGACCACAGGTCCGTTTTCTACATCTGTGTCTATATTCATGTCCTGAAAATAGGTTCGCCATACCATTTTTCTAGATTCCGCATATATTTGTTAGTATATGATATTGTCCACATTCTTGGAACATAGTTGGTTCTCAGCAAATATTGTTTGAATGAATAGTGGTCTACTCACAGTTCTCCAGCCTTATCTCCAACCAGGATTGGCTATTCTCTTTTCAGAGATTGCTTTATGTGGAAAATGGATCTTCCCTGAGCTTTCCCAAGTATTCCATGTGACAGCCAACCTCTGCATTCTCTTCCATCTCCCTGATGCACCTTTCATCTTGCTTTCTAGAATTCTCACTGATATAGGTTGGAGCTGGCACCCTTTCAAAGTGCTATTCACCTTGGTGTACCAGTAAGCTTTTCTTTCAGAATCCCCTTACCCTCTATGTTGCATTGATAAAATAGTCTCCAAGATTCCAAAAGTATTTCCTGTATCAGTTATCTGTTGCTGCATAACAAGTTACTTCAAAGGTCAGCATCTTAAAAGACCTCATGTTGTCTCATAGTTTCCATGGCCTGGAGACTTGGGAGCTGCTTAGTGGGGAGGTTCTGGCTCAGAATCTCTCAAGAGGTCACAGTCAGGATGTCAGCTGGGCTGTGGTGAGTGGCAGTGATGGTTGGTGCTGAACCATCCGTTTCTAAGACAGCTCACTCACATGGCTGACTGGTCAATGCTCGTTGTTAGGAGGACTCAGTTATCTGTCACGTGGATTTTTCCACAGTCTTCCCAGTGGCTCAGTGGTAAAAAACCCACCAACAAACGCAGGAGATGAGGGTTCAATCCCCGGGCCTGGACTTTTCCAGAGGGTCATCTGAGCATCTCCACAACATGGCAGCTGACTTTCAGTCTTTTTCCAAGAGTAAAAGCAAGAAGGAAGTTGCATGGCCTGTTATGAACTGACCTCTGAAGTCACACTCTTCCATTTCTGCAGTATTCTATTAGTTACAAAAGTCAGTCCTATTTTATGTTGGAGAGGTCTACACAGGGTGTGAATGTCATAAGATGAGGATCCTTGGGTGTCATTACTATAGATTTATTCACTTTAACTGGATCCAACCTTTTTTTTTTTTTTTTTTTTTT